>LPNX011214845.1:168020-193607 GCA_001517045.1 Pseudotsuga menziesii | reverse complement strand
TCATAGACGATGAGGAACATCAGGCTGAAATGAAATATAATAATTTCATTCCCAAAGGTGTCAGGATGCTGGAGAAAATGTTCGACTTGAATGAGAAATTTAGGAGACCAGCTAACGTAAAGACACACAGCTCAACTTTACAGTTCGAGTTAATAAATTTAGGGACCGAGGCAGAACCCAAGTTCGTGAACCTTGGCAAGTGCTGTTCACCAGTAGAAAGAGACAAGTTCCTGAATTTGTTTAAGTAGTACAAGGATGTCTTCGCATGGACATATGCTGATTTAAAGACCTATGATACCAATATCATCAAACATATCATTCCTATAAAAACAGGCGTCAAATCATATCAGCAACCTTTGAGGAGAATGCACCCAAAGCTGGAGCCGTTGATTCAAAGCGAGGTGAAGAAATTGCTGGACGCTAGGATTATATTCAAAGTCAGACACTCTGAATGGGTGTCAAACCTGGTACCTGTCAGAAAAAAAATCGGGAGAAATCAGGCTGTGCGTAGATTTCAGAAATCTAAATCGCGCCTCAGACAAAGACAATTACCCGGTACCGCCCATGGAGCAATTGTTACAAATGGTCTCCGGCTCTGAAATGTTTTCATTATTGGATGGTTTCTCTGGCTACAATCAAGTGTTGGTGGCCGAGGAAGATAGATTGAAGATGACATTCAGAACTAAATGGGGAACGTTCGCCTATAGAAGAATGCCCTTTGGCCTGATCAATGCCGGAGCAACATTCCAGAGAGCTATGGACATAGCTTTTCGCGGATTGATTGGGCGAAGTGCAGTGGTATACCTTGATGACATCACTATATTTTCGAAGAAAAGAGGGGAGCACACTTTTCATTTAAAACAAATCTTTGAATGCTGCAGAAAGTATGGCATCTCCCTCAATCCAAAAAAATGCGTGTTTGCGGTCACTGAAGGCAAGTTACTCGGACACATAGTTTCAAAAAGAGGTGTATCTATAGACCCAGAAAGGATTAAGGCTATTGAACAAATTCCCATGCCTCATAACAAGAAAGGAATGCAATCCTTCATGGGAACAATAAACTTTGTAAGGAGATTCATGCCTGATTTCGCCCAAACTGTCAAACCCTTGCAACAAATGGTCAAGCAAAATGCACAGTTTAAATGGACTGAGACTGAAAAGAATGCTTTCAGCAAAATCAAGACCGCTGTTGCACATGCGCCCTCTCTTAAAAGTCCAGATTTTGACAAAGACTTCATTATGTACACTTTTGCGTCCGATGATTCACTAGCCGCTGTACTCACACAAAAGGAAGAGGGAGGTGACGAATTTCCAATCTCTTTTATGAGCACTGGGCTACAAGGGGCTGAGTTAAACTACCCAGCCATTGACAAATGGGCATATGCAGTATTTAAAGCAGTCAAGCAGTTCAGACCCTATATACTAAAGAATCGAACCAAGGTAATAGTCCCTTACCCAGCCGTAAGGTCCCTTCTCATTCAAAAGGAATTAGGAGAAAGAAGAGGAAATTGGGTAACAGCCCTTCAAGAATACGATTTAGAATTCAAACCAGCCACTATAGTGAAAGGTCAGGGGCTATGCAGGCTGATGACTGGAAGCAGTAATAATGAAGAATGAGCATGGAATAATGAAGCTGAATTGCAGGTAATGGATGTATGTCCTTTATTCACAGCTCCCGAATCTTGGTATAGAGACCTTGTACATTACCTACAGTTTGGGGTATTGCCTCAGCATTGGAGTTCCAAACAGAGAAGATATTTACGTCTAAATTCAGCTTCCTACCAACTCGTAGAAGGCATACTATTCAGAAAAAATTATGATGGGGTCCTTTTAAGATGTTTGGAGAAGGCAGACGCTGAGAAAGTAATGACTGAATTACATGATGGACCGGCCGGTGGACATTATTCAGGGGACACTACAGCCCATAAAATCCTTAGGGCTGGTTACTATTGGCCAACGCTTTTCAGAGATGCCCATGCGCACGTCAGAAAATGTGATACTTGTCAAAGATGCGATGGAAGACTACCTAGAGCAGCAGCACCTCTAAAGCCTGTAATGATCACAGAGCCTTTCAAGCAATGGGGAATAGACGTTATTGGAGAAATCAAGCCAAATTCCTCCCTGCTACACAAGTATATTCTTACAGCAACCGATTATTTCACCCGATGGGTGGAAGCGGTCCCCCTGCGCAAAGTAAATGAAGACGAAGTCATAAATTTTCTACAAGACCACATCATAACCAGGTTTGGGGTTCCAAGCTCATTAGTTTTTGATAATGCTAAATATTTTTCATCCATTAAGATTACTGTTTTTGCTCATGAGAAAGGTATAAAGTTACACTATTCTGCTAACTATTATCCACAAGGGAATGGCCTGGCTGAATCCTCAAATAAAAACCTCATCAGAATCCTTAAGAAGAATGTTATAGAGAACCAACGAAGTTGGCACTCAGCCTTACCTAATGCCCTGTGGGCTAATAGAGTTACTACTAAGTCTTCCACGGGAGTATCTCCCTTCACCCTAGTATACGGAAAAGAATCCATTCTTCCCCCCAACATCCTGCTCCCGTCTTCCATACTAGCTCAGGAGTCTAGGGGATCGGATGATGAGGTTCTCCAAGTCAGAATATACAATCTTCTGAAAGCGGAGGAGGCCAGATCCAAAGCTAGAGAACGTTTCCAACAGCAGCAGGAGGTAGTGAAGAGATGGTTTGACAAGCACAAAGCCGGGAAGAAAGACTTAGAAGTAGGAGACCTGGTCCTCAAATGGGATCATCCCCATGACAAGAAAGGGAGGCACACTAAGTTCCAACAGTTATGGGTGGGTCCATTTCAGATCACCGCTAAAATTGGCCCTGCTACCTATATGTTACAAGATTTACAGGGATGGGAGGAGAACTTGCTAGTTAATGGGCTAGTTCTCAAACCTTATTTTTCTTAAGCAGCTTTTGAGCTTTCTGACTTGTACATAAATAAACTCTTGTTGAGTTATGTTTTCATTTGTTGTAAGAAAGTCTTTGTTTTCAATAAAGGTGGTTAACTAGTGGTTTTGTGGAAAACCTCACATTTCTGGAAATGGTGAACATTTGTTGAATAGTTAGACTGTGGTTTTCCATGTGAATTCCTTCCACTAACTAGCTTCTCGAAATCTTTGTGTGCATTGAGGTCCTACTTAAACTCCTGTAAGGTCAATCAGACTCAAAGGTCTAGAATACTATGCTGAGGCTCCGCGCATTTTACACTTAAAATCTAAAGGGTGATGGCAGAGGACCCATGGAGAATAGCAAGATGAACAGGGTGTTAAATCTAAATGCTCCCATGCCGGATAATAAATGCCAAAAGGCAGATAAGAGTCAGAATTCCTATAAAAGAATCATGCTCCAAAGCTAAATCTAGACCATGAAGTACTAATTTGCCAATGATCCTCTCCGTCTGTGAGTTGAAACCTTAAGCACATCACTCACACAAAAGGGCACTATGGGATAGAGGATCCTGAATTAAAATTCAGTAAGAAAGGCATGCATGAAGACTCTCATTAAAAGAGGATAAAACCCGAAAAGCACAAAAGTTGCTAAGATGGCATGGGAATGAGAAACAAATGAACGTTTCTGTTTATCATCTGCTACAATCCTGTGGTGTCCCCTGTTACCAGCTACCTGAAGGAAAATTAATAATGAACTCATTTTTGGCCTCAGCAGAGTTATCCAGACTCTAGAATCTTGACTTTCATCACCCAAAGTGGACTGATACCAACGATAAAGGTACACGTTTTTGTCATTGAGAAATCTATCTAGCTGGAAGAATTCAAGGAATACATTTGTTGTAGGACAGTGTGCTTTTCAAGGAAGAAAACCACCCAGAGATCTAGGTTCACCAGGAAATCGCCAGTTGTTGCTGCCGCAACCTTTTCCCCGACTTCGGTTTTTTCACTTAAATTCTGGGACCCCTCCTTATCTTGATTGACTTGAATCTAGGGGTGAAATTTTGGCGTCTTTGAGTATCTTTGCTTTAAAGTTGAGCGTTCCGTCTTGTTGGCTGGTTGCGTCCAGTTCAATGTGAGTCGTGAGATCGGTGTTAACACTTTTAAGAGTGTGAAGGTTTACCTTAGCGAAATTTTGGTTTTTGGACTCATTTGAGCCTTAGCGCTGTTAGTTCTTCCCTTTGGATCGGGCCTCTTTCTGAAGTTTCCGAGCCTCACATCACCCGCCGTCGCGGCTCCCTGACCAAACCTTCCACCCGACTGAGGTTTCACCCGACGCCCGATTCGCTGTGTAAATCGCTGGCTGTAGTTTTGGTTCACCCGCCGTTGCGGCCAGAGGGTAGGAGTTGACCTCCGATCCGCTTGTCACCCGGCATCCGACTTATTGAATTCCACCCGAACCTTTTCCTTTACCTTGTCGCCCGCCACCGACTCGCGTCCCGTCCGCCGTTGCGGGTGACCGAACCTTCCAGCTTCCGACCCACTTCCCGCCACCACCCGATCACCTACGACACCCGTGTTTCCGCTCCCCCTTTTCTGGCATTCCTCCGCCGTTGTGGTTCCTGCAGCCTTCTCCCATCCGGTGTAAGAACCTTGTCTCATCCGATCTAAGAACTGCCCGACTGCCGATTTACCTTTCGTTGCCGTCCCGAGCCTCCGTGGTTCCTCATCCGGATGAAATAGGCTAGCTCATTGTGAATATATCATTATAATTTTAAAATTATGGATTCCTAATGTCTGAATTCAATGGATAATGCACCAAGTTTGTATGCAGAGATCATCTCATGAATCGCTGAAGCAGAGCATCGCGCTGGAAAGGACAACGTGAACGAATGACCAAGGCGCCGATGGGACATTTTCTTTTTAGCGGTTACTGTCAGAAAATAAACGCCTGTGGAAATTATGGAGAAGGTGAAACGACCAGGAAAGAAACTGAATCGTCAAGGGCATTGAAAGGACGCATTGAGGGAACCCAAAGCGATGAGGTGGTAGTTTAAATAATGGGAAGCTCGATGAAAGAAGGGCTTTTTTCCCTTAGAAAATTTTGTAATGGTTAACTTGTAAGAGGAACTATTTCGTTTTGCGAAGTGAACTGCAATTTTGCCTGCTGGAAAGAGCAAAGAAGTGAAATGTACCAATGCTATTCAATGAATAATGCTGAAGAAGAACTATTTCTTGTTCAGTTGTATTTCATGCGCTGTAAGGATATTTGATGTTTCGAACCTAAGTTCTTGTTAATTATTTTTGCAGTATTTTCTGGGATGCATTTGCACTATGAGCAATAACTGTTGTTATAGAATGATCGGCTAACTGGTTATTTGAATATTTGTAGTTTCCATGTGCAGTGGGAAAAGTATCAGCTATCTGTGATTTTTCTTACCATATGTGATTTTGTATTGCTCAGTTAAGAAGATAGCCTTGCTCCCTAGGGATAGTTTAGATAGTTAGTTATTTCTGTTCGTATGTGGTTTGTTTGCTTGTGAGCATAAGACGAGAGGTAAGAACCTGCGCATCACTTTGTGACCGCCCCTGCATTTAAGCCAGCCTGCATTTAATTAGGCACTTGCATATCATTCCTTTAAGTCAAAATACAAAAACTCGGTGGGCCGGGCCGCAACCGGTAAAGCCTTTGTTTGTTACTTTGACCTACGGTAGCCGTACCGCAAACCGGACGGATTCCCTACACCAAACAGTTAGCGGGATAGTTGGGAACGCTGATTGGGGAGAATCCCTTGCTGTTGCCGCCTGCAAGTTTCCAGGCCTCAACACATCGTACTTCAAGGGTTGAGATATAACCGTGATGAAGATCTACGATCGATGTCGATTTCGCAACTGAAACATGCACAAGAACTAAAATAGTTTGGGGATGTGAAATCTTGTAGGACCCACTTATTCTGATGTCCATGATATTGAGTGGGACAGATATATGGTGGATATGTATTTCACAGCCAAAACATGCACAAAAGATAAATCAGTTCAAGGCTGTGAAATATTGAAGACCCCGCACTTTGAACAACGGATCATGACAAATTTTTGATAGTATGGCTCAAATTGATTTCGAAACGAGAATAAGCAGGAATGTTCTTAAGATGTCGAATTGCGAAATTGTATGGGAGTTTCATTGTTCGACGACTAATATTTATTGAAGATTTGGATCTATGGCCATAAATGATTCCACAACACAAAAGTGTGAGGAGAAAGAAGATACGAGGCGAATAGTGGATTAAGTGGGTGAGAGGATCGATCATGCAAAATCAATTAGATACAATGGAATGCTGAGAATGGTTTTTAATTTAGAAGATGCAAGGATGAAGGAAACCATTTCATACTGTTCGAAGATCCTCTAACCAGTCATTTTCACCAAGAAGGCCTAAGTCCTAGATGTTTAGTTTTCCATTTTTATCCATCACGCGCATTCCAGTGTGCTTTCCCAATTTGCTCATGATCATGGTTAATCTTCTAGGTTGGTATTTTTTAATATTTTGTCTTTGTGGTTTTGATCCCCACACTGTAACTGAATTTTCCTCTATTTTGACGTTGGTCTCGGGAGCCCATGACACTTTAAATGTAACCTCAATAGAGGAATAAAGGGTTGGAAATTTCTTTCAGAATCCTTACGTGATTTGGTTTTGTAGCTCTGTCATTTTCTTGGAAGTATTAACAAAAATTATTTTCTTATTTTTTTGAGATTCATCAAGTTGTTCCATGTTTTAGTTGTGTGCTCCTATATTTCACATTCCCATGTGTGTGCATTTCTGCCAATACATTTATTGATTGTATGTAAGGAATTCATCCTTGTTAGATGCTCCTTATATCAGCATTTGTATGTGTTTTGTGTGTATGATGACTAAGATGGAATTCATCCTTAGATAGATGCTTCATTTCAGTTATTAGCCTCTATTGGTGTTTCTACTAAAGGTGTTCCAAGAGATTCATCCATAGACAGGTGCCTCTTGTTTCATTGGGATTTTTTCATTTCAATATGTCATTACATCAAGTTATTATACTCAATATAACAACCACGTTGCCTCATATTACATAAGGAAACCAACACTCATTATTGGTGTAAGCCCCTTGAATATTTTCAGGCTATGACTCCATTTCCCAATGGTACTTTTTGTTTTTCTGTCTTACCATATTTAAAATTACAGATATCTCGTTCCTATCAGATATCTAGCCCTCTGATCACTTACTTAAAGCTATATGTATATGTGAATGATTTTGTGACATAGAGACAGCCCTCTCTGACTATATAGGCTAGAATACAATCTAAATATTGGTTTGAAATGGTTACCCCAATTATTCTCCTACCACAACCATAGGAAAATTATTGGGTGATAACATCTTGACATCATTTTCGGGGAACTAATTGCCATTATCACCTCAGGGAAATGACATTGTTCGGGTTCTATGACCTAGTTGAGAAGCTGGTCATAGACACATGCTGGTTGTACATGCTATGGAAACTCCAATCCAAAATTTGAAAGGTGACTCCACTGGGAAATACTGGTGACCAGAAGAACCAACATGAGGAGCAATCCTGATGCTGAATTTTTCCAAGATATTTTTTATCCAGAGAATCTGATTCGAAGGGTGAATAAGATGCAAAGGTTAGTCAAAAACTTTTCCTTTCCTACTAAAGGTATTGTTTCCATTAATGATAAATGCGAGCATTGTGATGAAGAGTTTGGAATAGATTTCCCTAGGACTAAATCTGAGTCCACCCTCTCTAAAGTTGTTTCTGACACCTATGCATTTGAATTCTCTCGCATTCCCTGGTCACCCCAAACCTCTGAGCCTCTAGGTAGGGATCTCCAAAACTTACTTGACCCAGAGTGCCCCTTATTTTCCATTGAAATAATTGCAATAAGCTCCACTTCCAAGTTCCAACAACCTACGTCATCTAGTTTCACAACCCCTCATAGATCTGTAGTTCCTCACATCATAGTGATTATGTCTATCACACCACCTTCTATCCATCTTAGAAACTCTTCCTTACCTCCAAGGATGGAAAATAGGTTTTCCCCTATTCTCCTCCACGGCTGCGCTTCATGACCTTCTTCAAGGATACTCCCAAAGGCTCAAACATTTTCATGGGGAGAGGGGGTATTGAGCTAAGGAACACTTGGGATGGTTTTCAGTATGGGTAGACATGGAGGAAGTAGACCATGATGATGTTAAGGTCAGACTGTTTTCCCAAACCATGGCTAGAGAAGTAAGAAAATCATACAAAAACCTCCCAGAAAACTCTATTCTAAGCTATCAAGGATTTGAATATTCTTTCAAGGACAAATAGGAAGAGAAGAAGAACCCTAAGCAATATCTGTCCCAATACCATTCCATGAAGAGGAGGGAGAGTGAATATATCCAATAATTTTTTGACAGGTTTATGAAGGTATAAAATGCCATTCCATCCCAATTCAAACCTCCCCCTGGTTCTACCCAACTCCAATGTGTTGAAGCCTTTGATACTGAGTTTACCTTGTGGCTAAGTGAAAGGAGATCAACCTCAGTAGATATGATGAAATATGCCATAGAGGTAGAGGTGAAATTGACTGCTGCTAGAAAGAATAAAAGGGACAAGGGATAATGGAGAAGAGATGAAGGAGAAAGAGGAGAGAGAAAAAAACATAAAGAACTTGAACAATCCTCTACCTATAACTCACAAGAGGACATAATGGATGTGATGATGAAAACCATGGAGAAGTTGATGGAAAGGTTCATTGTGGATAACAAACCACCTCCCAAGTGTTAAATTTTAATATGCTAAGCTAGATCATTAGTATTTCATTTTGAATTCATAACAAAAGCATATAAACAGGATCACTGAAAGATAGACAAGCACAACCATACAAAAAGAACACAAAGATTTATCCTGGGAAAACCCTAAAGGGAAAAACCTAGCAAAAGCTTCCTCAATATAGATGCCCCAAAAAGATAAAAGGTAAAACCAACAAGGAGATCAAAGCCTGATCCTCCTCCTTCTCCAGCTACTCTTCTCTTCTCCACTAATGCGCTACACAAGTGAGAGTGTATGTTCCAAATGAGGAGCACTACACCTCTATTTATATTCATCCGTTCATTTAGGTTAACTCATATGTCATGTAGGCTCGAGTTAATCATGTAGGCTCGAGTTACAGATGTAGGCTCAAGTAACCACACTGGGGTGCTAATGACCCACCTTTACAATTAGAGGGGACTTCCTTATGACTCTTATTAGTTCTTCGGATTAGGAGCATCGGGGTACAAAGTAATACAAGTGGTTCTCCCGGTAGGACCATCGGGGACCACAAATAAATACATATAGAATATTATTCAAAGTTACAATATTTCAACACTCCCCCTTAATGAGAAGGGTATTCTATAACAAAACCAACAACAACAATAATATGAGAGAGATAGAGGACATCATCAACATCATCAGGGTGATACATCTATAAATCATTGGAAGCTTTTCAACATCATGTATTCTTCATCTTCAATCTTTAGTCTTCATCATCATCAGTACTTTTACTGCTTCGATCAACAACATCTTCAGCATCTTGACTCTTCAATCAGTAGCAACATCTTCAGCACTTTGACCTTTTGATCAGCAACATCTTCAGCACTTTGACCTTTTGATCAGCAACATCTTCAGCACTTTGACCTTTCGATCAGCAACATCATCTTCAGCACTTTGACCTTTCGATTAGCAACATCATCTTCAACACTTTGACCTTTCGATTAGAAACATCATCTTCAACACTTTGACCTTTCGATCAGCAACATATTCTTCTTCAACACTTTGGCCTTTCGATCAGCAACAACATCATCATCATACTCTGATATTTCGATCAAAAACATCAACATCATCATCATACTCTGATATTTCGATCAAAAACATCAACATCATCATCATACTCTGATATTTCGATCAAAAACATCAACATCATCATCATCAAAATATCGACATCATGATACTCTGATCTTTCAATCAGAATCATCATTATCATCAGCCTCTGATCTTTTGATCAGAAACATTATCAACCGAACATCATCATACTCTAACATCAACTCATCATCATCTTCTCATCTTTCGATCAGAGAAACATCATCATCATCATATTCTGATCTTTCAATCAGAGAACATCATCATCGTCATCAACAACATCATCATCATATTCTAATCTTTCAATCAGAGAACATCATCATCATCAACAACTTCTGATGTTTCGATCAGAAAAACATCATCATCATCATATTCTAATCTTTCGATCAGAGAACATCATCATCATCAGCAACAACATCATCATCATATTCTGATCTTTTAATTAGAGAACATCATCATCATCAGTAAATTCTGATCTTTCGATCAGAGAACATCATCATCATAAGCAACATATGATCTTTTGATTAGAAACCTTATCATCATCATCACACTCTGATCTTTTGATCAGAAACATCATCATCATCATCACACTATGATCTTTTGATCAGGAAACATCACCATCATCAGCAGTATCCCATAGTACAAAGACAAAGAAGTCTTTGGATCTCTTTTGGACTCAAAATCCAAGGATGATGCAATCCTATCACATTCTCAACAACCGAGGTCACCGGATCCGTTCTGAACTGAGGTTCAAGGATGATGCAATCCTGCCACATTCTCAATGACCGAAGTTACACTGGATCCATTCTAAACTGAAGTTCAAGGATGATAAAATCTTGCCACATTCTCGATGACCGAAGTTACACCAAATCCATTCTGAACCGAAGTTCAAGGATGATACAATCCAACCACATTCTTGATGACCGAAGTTACACCGGATCTGTTCTGAACCGAAGTTCAAGGATGATACAATTCTGCCACATTCTCAATGACTGAAGTTACACCGAAACCGTTCTGAACCGAAGTTCAAGGATGATACAATCCTGCCACATTCTCGATGACCGAAGTTACACGAGATCCGTTTTGAACCGAAGTTCAAGGATGATACAATCCATCCACATTCTCGATGAACAAAGTTACACCGGATCCGTTCTAAACCGAAGTTCAAGGATTATACAATCCTACCACATTCTCAATGATCAAAGTTACACTGGATCCATTCTGAACCGAAGTTCAAGGATGATACAATCCTGCCACATTCTCGATGACCGAAGTTACACCGGATCTGTTCTAAACTGAAGTTCAAGGATGATACAATCCTGCCACATTCTCGATGACCGAAGTTACACCATATCCGTTCTAAACCAAAGTTCAAGGATGATACAATCCTACCACATTCTCGATGACCGAAGTCACCGGATCACTTCTCGACATATGTCCCAGGATGATACAATCCCTCTTCATTCTTGAAGACCGAGATCTCTAGATCACTTTAGGGCACGTGCCCAGGGATGATACAATCCCACTTCATTCTCGAAGAACAAGGTCTCCGGATCACTTTAGGGCAAGTGCCCAGGGATGATACAATCCCACTGCAACATCACTACTCCCCCTTTCTGGGAAGGTCTTTCCGAACCATACCAAGCTTGTCTCAAAAGTGTTCAAACTTTACTCAGGATAGAGGCTTTGTTAACACATCAGCATCTAACCATATTCATCTACATCGTCAGTATGTGAATACTGAACTATCACCATATGTATCTCCAGTATGTGAATACTGAAAGCATCATCATCTATATCTTCAGTATAGAAATACTGAAAGCATCATCACTTATATCTTCAGTATAGAAATACTGAAAGCATCATCACCTCTATATTCAATATAGAAATATGGAGTCATCATCATCTGCATCTACAGTATGTAAATACTGAAACATCATCATCTGCATCTTTATCTTGTATGTAGAAATATCGGATTTCTATGTGTTACGACGGAACACATAGAATCAATGTAGTATCCATCTTCAGGTCAAGGAGACTTGATATCAGCTTTCGAAGCCATATGGATTCACAAATAAGCAGAGCAATTTTCTATGTATTGTCATTCTAAGAGAAACACTGAACTGTTTCCTGCTAAACCATTAACTCATAGCAGACCCCAAACAAAAGCATCTACCTGATGTGCTTTTCCTATCTGAGATACTTCCAGCCCAATCTGCATCTGTATATCCATACAATCTGTAGTCATGGCTACCATTATAGTATAGACCAAGGTCTATAGTCCCTTTCAGATATCTCATCACATGTTTTGTAGCTACTAGGTGAACCCGTCTTTGAACAAGATATTGACTTAAGGTGTTCACAGCAAAACAAATTTCTGGTCTAGTATTTGCTAAGTACATCAATGACCCAATGATCTGTCTGTAATGAGTCGCATCCACTAACTCTGATGAGTCATCAGCTAACAACTTCAGGTTGGAGTCCATGGGTGTGGCCATGGATTTACATTCCAACATATTGAATCTCTTCAATATCTCTACCGCATACTTTCCCTGGTTGAGAAAGATTCCTTCTGAACTTTGTCATACTTCCAGACCTAGTAAATAGTGCATTAACCCAGGGTATTTCATCTCAAATTCTTCTGCTAGTTTCTTCTTGCTTTCCAAGATCTATTTCTCATTCCCTGTCAAGAATAAGTCATCCACATATAATAATAGGATGACGGGTTCATCTTCTACAACCTTGAGATAAAGGTTAGGATCAACTTTACTCTTGGTAAAGCCCATAATTGACAGGAAACTATCTATCCTTCCATACCAAGCTTTGAGAGCTTGCTTCATGCCATAGAGGGCCTTCTTTAACTTACATATATGAATCCATCTGTCTTCAACTTCAAATCCTTTCGATGTAAAACTCTTCCGCAATCATACCATTAAGGAAGGATTGTCTTTACTTCATCATGGGAGAAACTACCATCATAGTTCTGAAGGAAGTGTACCTTGCTTCCTGGAGTAAGTGTCTCTTTAGAATTAATTCCCTCTTTCTTATAGAAACCTCTAGCCACAAGTCTTTCCTTAATTATATCATCGACATATTTTATCTTGCAAATCCATTTGTAAGATGCCACATTCTTGATTTCTGGTTTGAGTACTATATCCCAAACATCATTCTAGTATTCTTTCATCATAACATCTTCCATGAGTTCGTCTTATCAGATCATAAACATATCCTAGTCTTCTGCATTCAACTTTGAAGTTTGGAACCCACTTTACTCTTGGTAAAGTATCGATCCATCAGGAAGCTGTCCATCATGTCATACCATATCGAACTTAGATATATTCTATAGACACTCCCACTGAAGTGGAGTATTATCTTCCTTCTTCATTCTGTACAAGTGGTCAATAGAGTATGTCATGTCATAGTCTATTCTTTCTGAGGCAAATCACAAACCTTGCTTTGTACACTTGTTCTTGTAGATCCATATGGAGGATACTACATACTTTCCTTTATGTCTTGAAATCATATCGTATGCATCATTCCTCATGATCAACTGTTATTCTTTGATCATAGCATTCTTTTCATCATCTTGAGTTATCTCTCATACCCATGGTAGTCTTCATCCTTCGAGGTGGATCTACCGCTCTCTGAAGGTGTCTCTGACCCTGGGAGCTTTAGATTCATGTTTATTGAGATGTCATCACTTGTTCTTAGGAACAAGTCTCATCCTTATTTTCTTGTAGGAGGTTGTACAGGACCTTCCCGACAATTCAAATGCACCAATTTCATGGTTAGAACTATTTCATATGCATAACAACAAATTCTTATGCATCATGCAACTGTTTAGCCAATACAACATTCATCCATATTGTAAACTACCTCTCATATAAAGCATTTAAGAAGTATGCAAAAATAAATTTTCAGTAATCTTTTGCTAATTAGAACAATTATGCTGCATTTATAATCATCATGTAAACAAAGAAATAAACCAGCACAACAAAATAACACAAATGAGACAACCATTTTTCACGTGGTTCACCTCGTCCACGAGGCTACATCCACCAACTTATTTGTTCTTTTTATTTCTTTATCAAAAGGAGTGCTTACAAAACTCACGGCTCATTCCTGGCCGGTTTTATCTTTCCTCGAGGTTCTACGCAGAGAGATGCTTGTAACTCCACAGCCCTATTTAGGACTCTTCTAATCAGCTCAAGTAATATTAGATTTATTAGTCTGTTAACCCTTAAAGGATATCTTACTCTTGAAGTACTCATTATGTACCTTCTATAATATTCTTGAGACAAGCTTATATACTGCAATTAATGTCCCCGCTATTACCCATATCTAAGTATCTTCTGAAGATTTCATTTATAATTCCTATGCACTATATTATCCTTTAAACTAGCAAAATGCACCAAAGTAATCCTATACATCGTTCCTTCTTCGGATATTTACACTAACCAGCACAGACCTCGGGTCTACAATTACTCAACTCTATAGTTTTCAACAAACACTTACACACATCACAGCCATAGGTCAGTAGCTAAATAGCTAGAGAATAAAACAAAAAGGCAAAACCTGGAGATGGCATGCCCTTACGCATCCAACCACACAGTGAGGTAGATAGACAAAACACATATAGGGTTTTCTCTAGATCAACACATGGGAAAATCCCAAATGAAAACATGAATATTTCAGATCCTTGGGAAATCAAAAACCGATTCAGGTATAGGGTCAGTTGCATCTAAGGTTTGAAGTATTAGGATATGCAACAATTGCCAAGATGCAGCGAGGAAATATTTATAAAGAAAACGTGGGTGCACAAAGCAAACTTCCAATTCCTGCATATGTCGGATGGCTGGATATAAGCCTGAGAACTGCCTGGTGAATCCTCTCAACCCCATATGCAGAGATAGAATTGATCTCAACCTACAGCGATTTGAAAGGATTGGCAAAAGTTAGACTGACAAAACGCCAATGCAAATATACACAGCGATCTGAAAAGCTTGGCAAGGCTTAGACCAAAATGCCAATGCAATACACACAACAATTGAAACAGCTCGGCAATAATTTGACTGACAAAACGCCAATGCAAATATACACAGCGATCTGCAAATCTTGGCAAAGGCTTGGACCAAAACGCCAATGCAATACACACAGCAATTGAACAGCTTGGCAATAATTAGACTGACAAAATGCCAATGCAAATATACACAGCGATCTGGAAATCTTGGCAAAGGCTTGGACCAAAACGCTAATGCAATACACACAGCAATTTAAACTTTAATATAAAAAGGAATCTCTAAAGGAAAAAATACCTGGTAAACCTTGCAAGTGCTAAACCCCCCCCCCACATTCAAAGAAAATACTTCATAACACAAGTAAAAGGTAAAAGAAAGAAATTACTGGTAGTTACCGAGCTCGCAGCAATGAAAATCCATTAACAGATATGTTCGGATCACAAGTGGAGGTAAAAGCGATCTAACCCCGTAGTCCTCCCCCCCTTAGTTTTCCATAGCCAATTAATAAATAAGGCCTAGGTCAAAACGACCGTTCAGCCAGTAAAAGGTCACAACTGTCAAGGTTGTTGGCCATTACTTCTCTTCCGAACCCCTCCTTAATTCTTGCTAAGATTAAGGCATGAATTCAAGCGACTGTTTCAGCCACTAAACGGTCACGACTGTCAAGGTTCAGGGAAGATTTTATTTCCCTCATTCAAGCTGAACCTGCCTTCTAATTATGCCAGGGTTAAATCCCGAAACATAAGGAGGATTTAAAATTATACTTTTCCTTCGTTCTAACATGATACTCTACGTTCTCTCAATTAATAATATTTGTCTTTTAAATTTTTATTTGTGCTTACATTATGATTTATATCATAATGTCTTTTGTGTGAATAAACTTTTACCTAACTTTCAGGTTTTCTGCGGTGGGGCTTTGGCACTTGAGCTCCTCACCCAGAAACCCCCATACAATAAATTACAAATTATTCCAGGGCATAGGGGAGGGACATTACATCCTTTCCCCCTAAAAGAAAGAACACCGTCCTCGGTGTTTCTTGTTTCTTCGACAAAAACTTTTATTCTTCTCTTGCTTTGCCTTGCTCAAATATCTCTTTTCTGATCCTAGTGGGTTCATAGGACCTGCAAAAATCGGGTCTACCCAAATTTCATAAATAAGAATCAATTCATCATGAAATGAAATTAGCAAGTCTTTAGCAACATCTTAACTACAACTTAGTCCTTTCAGTAATTCATGTCCAAGTCACAATTCAACTTAAACAAAGGTCATAGATTCTTTTGCAATCTGCAATTTTCAAGTGTTCATTGGTGCCATATTACCCAATTATTTCCATAATGCAATTCATACATCAATAAAACATGACTACAAGCATTGAAATCCCATTATATCAATAATGTCAATCAACATATTACCTCATCGGTACAAGTTTACCTGTAATGCACATACCTTTTTCCGCATTGTTCCTTTATTTGGATGTCCTCCATCCCAGCACATCACGTGCCAACAGTACTCCAAGTACCAATTCAAGCCACCCAACACAAGGATGATACCAACCCTTCGTGTATCTCCTCTGTGCTATTCAGGGTGCTTGTCATTATTCTTTCTCTGGATGTTTCTTTATCCCACCCAACACAAGGACGATACCCTGTACCCCTCTTAGCGGTATCTCCTTGTGCTCTTCAGGGTGCTTCACCAAGCTGAGGCACTCCGTTCTCGCACACCTCCACAGCGCCTAGAGGTTATTCTCTTCACAGAGTCCCCCAACTCATGTGACAGTCCTCTAATGTGTGCGGAACGAGTCTTAACCACATGTCTTACATCTAGGCGTCCCCAGAATGCATAGTGGTCCCTCGCCATCCCGTGGGAATACAAGGTATATTTTAACCACTACCTTCATCACCACTCCCTCTTCTGGTGATAACTTTATGCACATGAGATTTAACTCATCATAGTCCTGGAGCTTTAGCCTTTTCTCGTGGCCATAATTTTTTCATGCCTGCAAGCACTCTATGGGTGTTAGTTTATCATTTTTTTATAAATTCAAAGAACATCAAAACTTTTTCATAAGTCATGCTTCATTCTTCATTCATCTGATAAAAGCCTTTTTATCACCGGAATTTGCCAAGCGAGCATTTACAAGAAGCCACAAAATCCTTTCAATTTCTTATACCAACACCATTTGCAAGAAAACACATAAAACCTATGGTAAGTCTCAAATATCAGTGCAAGAGGGAGAGAAATCTCTTTAATCAGGCTGGAAATATTTCATGCTAAGAATACAATTCTGTATAGCCCCTATAAGCTGCTTGAACTGTGATCAAATGTAATTTTCAATAGACTAGCATCTTGATGTAATAACATTAGAAAACAACATTAAGAATAATCTAGAGCAATATACTTTGACTTCAGAGACTAATATTTTGTGATTTCAACTGTGTAAAGAATCTCAGGGAACAAATCCATTAGCCAGTAAATATTACAGGGAATATCCATAATCAACTACAAGTGTCCCATTACCAAAAATCACTAACCAAACAAAAGTGGGGATGCTGATCAAAGTTCCATTTTGACATAATTTTCACATTTTTGTGTCCCAGTCAAGTTATTAGAGTTGGCCCAAACTTATTTAAGCAAATATATTTGAAAAAAAAAACAACCACTGCTTATAACTATAAGTGCCCTCCACGTCACTGCTTATATCTATTAACAACAGTCAATATCACTCATTTTCAACACAAACTTGTTAAAGCATCAATAGTTCCAAATAGTCTGTCAAGAATAAATAGTGATAACCACTGTCGAGGACCAAGTCGACCAATATCCTCAGCATATTGGACACTCTAGCTGGCTCAATACTCGTCCCAAGAAACGAGTGGTGCAAAATACACCATCTAAAATACAATTTTTGGTCAAAAGGTTTTCCAACCTTGGAAACAGAAGCACAGTTGTCAAACATGCCAGATTTTTGATAGGATACACTAATATCACATATATAGGGCCTTCTACTAGTCACAGAATTGATTGACATACCAAGATAAGATACTAAAATACTCGTTCTTCCCTGGACTCCTTGTCTGGAAAAATGAATTTTAGCTACAAAATTCCCATTGTTTTCCTACTGGACCTACTGCATTACAGAGCTCTGCCATTTAGTTAGCTATAGGAAAAAAACGCATTCATTACATATGCAAAATGTCGAAGAAAGTGGACATATTGTCTCTTGCATTATGTTAAAGGAAACACAAAGGTTTTTGAACTGTTTTGCCAGAGAAAACAAGTCCAAATAGACATTTTTCTAGGGAAAACAAGTTACCAGAGAAAACATCAAGTAATCAAATTCCAATGTTAAGAGAAATTCCAATGGAATGCTCTCAGCCAATCCTCATTTAATGAATCCCAAAGTATAAGTCCTTATCCTAACTAGAAGCATATGTTTCTGTATTTTGATGTACCTAATATGTTATTGCTGTCTTAAAAGAGAGCAGATATGCAAAGAAGATTGCAGTAGTTAACCAACAACGACCATGGAAAATGAGGGGGACAACCATGGGAAAAAAAATGTTATATAGGTTACTGTTTGCAATATGTGTTCTAATAGTAATGAGTCACAGAGAATGCTTGGCTGTTCAAAGATGTTACGCAGTACTGAAATAACAATTTATGATGGTTCATTGAGACAGATAGACAGTTGGGAAAGGGTATCCCAATTGATAACCAACTTGATTCCTGCTGGTTGTTATTATGAAGAACTCTTTTAAAGAACTAAAGGACCTACGGCTCTATCCACTCAGCAAAATGTAAGAGGTCAGTTTCCTATAATGCTGAAAATCTTTCCTCCATTGATTCTAATAGTCGCCTCCTCTATTGGAGAACAAAGAATATTCACAAGTGTCTACAAAAGAATTGATATATTGATCTTGAAGACCATAATATAGAAGCAGCTTAAATCAAAGGTTGGTAAAGCCACGAAATCCCACCTGTAAGTGCTATTACAGCGTAAGTTCCACTCACAAGGGCGTAGCTATAATATATTCATCTGTGTAAGCGAATTAAGCCATGGAACATGACGACCCATAAGCTCAATTCTGGCCGTGGGACAATAGTAACTTATCATTACACCACTCTCAAATTCCTGTGAGAGATTAACCTTGCAACAATCCAAGACATGGACAAATGTCAAAAGTATTTATATATTTGATATATTTTATCCAAGTTATAAAACCTAGATGAGCAAATCAGCGCTATGACGAGTAAGAGGATGGATATTTCACTTAAACATAGGCCTGGAATAAGATATAAAAATAGTTCATTGAGGCTTCAAGTTACTTTTCAAGAATGCTCTTGAAAAAATCCATCAATGTTCATGTTTCTCCTACGGTTATAAAGAAATGGAAATATAACTATGCATAAGAACGAGGAAGATCGAACTATTTCTACTAGGAAATGTTTTTCCTCTTGTTGAAGCACAACATTCGATAAAAAGATTACATGCCGGTGAAAATATCACATTGTAACGTGACCCTTCATAGGGAAAGTAATAAGACTGAGATCACTATGAATTCGTATGACTGTGCATAACCATACCATAGCTATAAATGTGAAAAACCATATGTTTTATCTCCTACACAAAATGGATAGAAAGGAGTTAATAATTGGATTTATTCAGATCACATCCTTTTGCAGAAAGGCGTAGAGACCATACCGGTAAGTAAGTATTTGATTCCATCAAAACATATATATCGAAACTCAAAGACATATGTATTGTGGAAAAACTTGGATATTAATAAAACACATTCCAGGTTCAGCTCAGCCTAATATCATCAACGATTTAATTCCCCTATCTAGTACATAAATCGGAAGATACACCCAACCAACATTTTACCGGATTAAATCCACATATTCAACAATTTTTCTTTCCATAACTATTGAAATTAATAAAAAAATAGACACAATCAGCATTTTACCAGATTCGTCCCACAACCTAACATCAGCTCACGTCGTCCCGAGAGGAATCTTTCTATCCGACATAGGATTGCTTCAAAGGATAACCTCCTAGCAAATCTTTTCCCTGGTCTTCTTTTCCAAATGTAATCCTGCAACTATCATGTTAGCTCATTCTTGAGGGCCCAGCGTTGTAGCTGGGCTCTGATACCATATGTAAACTACCTCTCATATAAAGCATTTAAGAAGTTTGCAAAAATAAAATTTCAGTAATCTTTTGCTAATTAGAACAATTATGCTGCATTTATAATCATCATGTAAACAAAGAAATAAACCAGCACAACAAAATAACACAAATGAGACAACCATTTTTCACATGGTTCACCTCGTCCATGAGGCTACATCCACCAACTTATTTGTTCTTTTTATTTCTTTATCAAAAGGAGTGCTTACAAAACTCACGGCTCATTCCTGGCCGGTTTTATCTTTCCTCGAGGTTCTACGCAGAGAGATGCTTGTAACTCCACAGCCCTATTTAGGACTCTTCTAATTAGCTCAAGTAATATTAGATTTATTAGTCTGTTAACCCTTAAAGGATATCTTACTCTTGAAGTACTCATTATGTACCTTCTATAATATTCTTGAGATAAGCTTATATACTGCAATTAATTTCCCCGCTGTTACCCATATCTAAGTATCTTCTGAAGATTTCATTTATAATTCCTATGCACTATATTATCCTTTAAACTAGCAAAATGCACCAAAGTAATCCTATACATCGTTCCTTCTTCGGATCTTTACACTAACCAGAACAGACCTCGGGTCTACAATTACTCAACTCTATAGTTTTCAACAAACACTTACACACATCACAGCCATAGGTCAGTAGCTAAATAGCTAGAGAATAAAATAAAAAGGCAAAACCTGGAGATGGCATGCCCTTACGCATCCAACCACACAGTGAGGTAGATAGACAAAACACATCTAGGGTTTTCTCTAGATCGACACATGGGAAAAGCCCAAACGAAAACATGAATATTTCAGATCCTTGGGAAATCAAAAACCGATTCAGGTATAGGGTCAGTTGCATCTAAGGTTTGAAGTATTAGGAGATGCAACAATTCTCAATATGCAACGAGGAAATATTTATAAAGAAAACGTGGGTGCACAAAGCAAACTTCCAATTCCTGCATATGATGGATGGTTGGATACAAGCCCGAGAAGTGCATGGTGAATCCTCTCAACCCCATATGCAGAGATAGAATTGACCCCAACCTACAGCGATTTGAAAGGATTGGAAAAAGTTAGACTGACAAAACGCCAATGCAAATATACACAGCGATCTGAAAAGCTTGGCAAGGCTTAGACCAAAATGCCAGTGCAATACACACAACAATTGAAACAGCTCGGCAATAATTTGACTGACAAAACGCCAATGCAAATATACACAGCGATCTAGAAAGGTTGGAAAAGGCTTGGACCAAAACGCCAATGCAATACACATAGCAATTGAACAGCTTGGCAATAATTAGACTGACAAAACACCAATGCAAATATACACAGTGATCTGGAAAGCTTGGCAAAGGCTTGGACCAAAACGCCAATGCAATACACACAGCAATTTAAACTTTAATATAAAAAGGAATCTCTACAGGAAAAAATCCCTGGTAAACCTTGCAAGTGCTAAACCCCCCCCCACATTCAAAGAAAATACTTCATAACACAAGTAAAAGGTAAAAGAAAGAAATTACTGGCAGTCGCCAAGCTCGCAGCAATGAAAAGCCATTAACAGATATGTTCAGATCACAAGTGGAAGTAAAAGCGATCTAACCCCGTAGTCCTTCCCCCCTTAGTTTTCCACAGCCAATTAATAAAGAAGGCCTAGGTCAAAACGACCGTTCAGCCAGTAAAAGGTCACAACTGTCAAGGTTGTTGGCCATTACTTCTCTTCCGAACCTCCCCTTAATTCATGCCAAGATTAAGGCATGAATTCAAGCGACTGTTTCAGCCACTAAATGGTCACGACTGTCAAGGTTCAGGGAAGATTTTATTTCCCTCATTCAAGCTGAACCTGCCTTCTAATTATGCCAGGGTTAAAGCCCGAAACATAAGGAGGATTTAAAATTATACTTTTCCTTCGTTCTAACATGATACTCTACGTTCTCTCAATTAATAATATTTGTCTTTTAAATTTTTCTTTGTGCTTACATTATGATTTATATCATAATTTCTTTTGTGTGAATAAACTTTTACCTAACTTTTAGGTTTTTTGTGGTGGGGCCTTGGCACTTGAGCTCCTCACCCAGAAACCCTCATACAATAAATTACAAATTATTCCAAGGCATAGGGGAGGGATATTACACATATCTCACAGAAACTTTCTAGATGCCTTCCATCTCTACCATGACATCATTGAGATTGTGCACTAATCCAATATGTCAGCAAATAGGTTTGATAAGTAGCAATGGAGAGTTGTATAGCACCATGAGCTACTTACCCATCACATGCATATTAGTAGTATACAATCATTAATGCAAACAATCTATCATGCATAACACATCAACTAAATATAATCGAATGTAAAACAATACCATGAAGTGACAATTGAATACTTATCTTTTATTTGTTTCATGGGTAGACTCCATCTTGATCATTCTGCTTTATCATATTCTTCATTCATCAAATCATCATTTCTTATCCAAATGATAAGATGAATAAGAGGTTATTCAAGAATTGAGTTCTTCATATTCCTCATTGCTTGAGGGATCTTCTTTGGATGGTGAGATATTGATATTCAATTGCTCCCATCTTCTTCTTCTCTTCTTATGAGTTAAGCTGAAAGTAATTAATTCCTTCTGGCATACATTATTCACATGAATCAATCCTATGATCCTAGGAGGCCATTCAAGGTGGCTATCACCACTTCTGCATTCTCCACTTCTTCTTCTACCACTTCAAGTTGTTTTGCATTCTGGATCTTCACATTCTTCAACTATTTTATCAAAGTCATCTTCTGATTTAAGTTCTTATCTTAAAATAGCTTGATCAAGGAATAAAACATCTTCGGTGTCTTTAGGGAAGACACTTGTGGTACAATTTGATCCGTGATTGAATCAACAATGATATTCTTGGCCTTGATCAAGTTCGTCTTGTGTAAGGCTTTGAGCCTCATCTCCTTCTAGAATTGGAACCTCTCTACTCATGTAGGTGTCCAATTAATTTTTCTTCAAAGAGATCAAATACTTCCATGCTTGGAAGTTATCAACTTCACCAAGCTTATCAACAAGCTGATGTTATAGATCACTTTTAAATGAGAACCTCAAATTCAAATAAAAAAAGATTAGATCTTACTGATTTGAGGTGTTCGTCCTGTTTTCGTAGCTGGCTGATCTAGGGCTTGTCAAAGAAACCCTAATTTTCAAAAATTGGAAACTTTTATATCTGACTAGATAGAAAGATATATCTCTTCAAATGGAGCTGTCCAATGTACTCATTTTCTGAAAACAGTGGAGGGAAGCTCCCGGAACAGGAAGCCCTAGATTTCCAATTTATTCTGCAGAAATGTTTGTCACTATCTCTATTATATATCCTAATTTAATGCTCTTCTATGTCTGAACTTTCGCAATGAGGTAACCTCGCATGTCCCTGATCCAACACCATAGGTTTCATCAGAATTGGTTTCACCAATTGGGATTTATGATCTTTTTCCCAAGGTAACCTGTTACAGGACTGTTCAGAACAACGAAGTTATATGGCATGCCATGTGTCACTGGTTCATCTTCTGAGTCTAATATTTGGATAATAGAAATTAAAGTCTGTGCTATTTCTGGAAAATATTCAGGAATTCCATTTGGAGTTATGTAGCCAAAGCTATATCAATTTTCCCCAGGTGACCTGTTTAGGGATGAATTATGGAAGAGGCGGGAACCCTAACTTGGAGGGGTCATATCACCCAGAATATAGCTAATATGAGGCTGAATGTGAGATACAATGTACATCAGGATTTTATCTTCGGCCTCTTCAATTTTCAGCTCCTGCGCCTTCGCCAATCTCGGAATATAGCAAAAGTACCAAAACTTATCAGTTTTAGTATTTAGGGTTTTTCTAGATCAGGGTCAAACTAGGGTTTGAATTTCCTGGAGTTTCACCCAACCAAATTTCTTGATCCAGGTCTCTAAACTTCGATTTTGATGAGGATAATAATCCTATGCCATCTCACTCAAAAATTCTTCTTCTGTAGAAAGCCCTAATTTTCCGCACCAAAACTGAAATTGCTCGGAATCGAATTCCGCTTCGACAGAAAGATGCACCCTTTAATGGAGAGTTATTCTAGCATTATTTTGCTGATCAATTGTTTATAGAGACCCAAAAATTAAGAGTCCATAGCTTCTATAGCTGCACAATGTATTCTTTCAGGGTGGCTATGATACCATGTTAAATTTTCATATGCTAAGCTAGATCATTAGTATTTCATTTTAAATTCATAACAAAAGCATATAAACAGGATCACTGAAAGATAGAGAAGCACAACCATACAAAAGGAACACAAAGATTTATCCTGGGGAAACCCTAAAGGGAAAAACCCAGCAAAAGCTTCCTCAATATAGATGCCCCAAAAAGATAAAAGGTAAAACCAACAAGGAGATCAAAGCCTGATCCTCCTCCTTCTCTAGCTACTCTTCTCTTCTCCACTAATGCGCTACATAAGTGAAAGTGTATGTTCCAAATGAGGATCACTACACCTCTATTTATATTCATCCGTTCACTTAAGTTAACTCATTTGTCATGTAGGCTCGAGTTAATCATGTAGGCTCAAGTTACACATGTAGGCTCAAGTAACCACACTGGGGTGCTAATGAACCACCTTTACAATTAGAGGGGACTGCCTCATGACTATTATTAGTTATTCTGATTAGGAGCATCAAGGTACAAATTAATACAAGTGGTTCTCCCGGTAGGACCATCGAGGACCACAAATAAATACATATAGAATATTCTTCGAAGTTACAATATTTCAACACCAAGGAAGGTCAAGAGAAATAAAATAGAAACCAGAATGTAAGAAGGGCTCAAGTCCTCCGAAACAGGGGAGAGATGATAAAAACCCTCCCAATCAACCTATCAGACCCCCATTTTAGGAGAACTATGTGGAGCAAGGTTATAAAGACCAAGTTGATGATGAAATCCACCAGCTGGATACTATCTCATCCTATATCTTTCTGACCAAAGAAGAGCATGATAATTCCTGTCAAATAGTAGAAGAGTGACCTACTGGGAAAAGAGAGGATTTTCAGAGGGAATATCAGCTTGTTGTCATGGATATTTAAAAACAAATTGGTCTAAGGAACATAGATGTTCATGTTATAATAAATAAAGAGGAAACAAACAAATCCTCTACAAGAAAACCAAAGAGCATTACACCCCCTAAGCACTCCTCCAAGAATGTAACAAAGCCCAAAAGGAAAGACAAGAAAGAGGATAATTCAAGGAGATCATATCAGGGGCATACCTCTTTCAGATTGGAGGATGAAATTGCAAAGATAAAAAATTTAGTCCCTCTTACTGAATTGTTAAACCAGCATAGATCCAAATCCTAGGCTCTATCAAGCGTCAAGAGAGATCAAATATCTGAATTCCTTCCTATGTTAGGTTACATAATCATATTAATATAAATATTAATTTTATATTTAATATAAATATTTCAAATAATAAAAAGGATCTATGATTTCAAATATTGAAATATTTGACCTCTAATCCATATAAAAATTATATTTATATTT
>LPNX011214845.1:129404-151003 GCA_001517045.1 Pseudotsuga menziesii | reverse complement strand
TATATATATATATATATCTTAGCATTTATCTTATCCTTTTGTTTGAGTGGATTCAGATTCAATTGACCAAGTAATGGAAGAATAATTTTAAGCACTCCCACACCCGTTGAATATTGAGTCAGTTGGATCAGAACTAACAACATATCCTATATTAGTTTATAGCTCAAAGAGAGAAATCTGTATTTTGGTATCGATTGGATTTTCTCATTTCAGGGGTGTATAAGGAAAGACATATTGCAAATAAATGGACATAAATAGAGGTCTATGGTGAATTGGTACCTCCCTCTTGTGACTATTACTACTCGGTTGACTGACAAAAACTCCCACTATTATCTCCTTCCGGCCATCGAGTCCCACCATCATCGAGTACAATCCATCTCCTACTCATAATTGTCACCATTGACAATTCTGTTGCTGACATGAACTCCTTGAACGGGAGTGGGAAAGAGCTTCCTGACAGAGAGACAATCCTGAAGAGCTCATACTTGTTAAGAATTGTAATCTCAATGGTCCACTATGGTCAATCATGCATTAATTAGTTGGTTAGTAGAGTAGATGATTTGTTCACCTTACCTAGAATTAGTGACCCATGGTATTTACCCATGGTTTTCTATTATGCAGTCATATATACTCATTTGGTTAATAATGAGAAGGAATTCCATTGCTAAGGAAATCAATATGCCCATTGGTGTTCCATCATATTCCATCTTTTCTTCTTCATTCATTTGCTAACCTTTAACATGGTTTCAAATCATATGTCCTAATCCATTTCTTTTTGTTCTCGGTAAGCCATTTCACAAAGTTTAAAGCAAAAACATCCATAGATCCAATATTATTGGAGGTTGTGATCAAGACAATAATATTGTAGAATATTGAATAAAATAAAAGAAGATCGATTCTTGATAATGGAGCTACCAGAAGCATTAAATGAAGAGTTTGAAGAGGTAAGAAATTTGTTAACACAAAAAGGGTTATGGCATACATTTGCTGGAGATAATTATGATCAATGGGCTATGGAAGTAAGAAATTTGTTAAGGTCACAAGATTTGTGGAATTTCTTAGTTTAAGAGGACCCCATTGATCCATATGCATTTAAGGCTTTGTCTGAGTTTCAGAAAGACAGAAGGCAAGTTGTTTCCTTAAGTATCATACAAGACAATATAGAGTATTCCATTTTTCATTACATTGCAGAAGATGATACTCCAAAAAGAGCATGGGATACACTCAAAGAAGTGTTTAGTGAGGAACCGACTGTATAAGAAGATGACTTTGCAAGTCATGCAAAGCACCAGGAAGACAGTCAAGAATACCGCATGTCTTTGAGGAAGTTAGTGATCATGTAATACCAACAAAGATTGTTGGTCCAATTATGTTTGTTGATGACAGTGAAAACAAACAAGTCAATGTAGCAGTACTCAGTGATGTGAGTGATTGTCTCTAAGAGAAAAAGATAGTTGATAGCAACATAGAAGTTGAAACACTTTATGAAAATGATGAAGTTAATGATGAAGTAGCTTCCATTGATGAGGAACGTGAAGATGTGAATGCTCACCAAGAAGAGATGAAATCTATTCATAATTTTTCTGAATTTTTTTTAAGTGTGCAAGTAAAGTAGACATCAAGATAAAACATGTTGAAACAGAAGAAGAAGAAGAATACTTGCACTATGTTCGAGAAGCTAAAGAATATGCAAATAACACCTACTTAGAATCAATATCCATAAGAGAAATAAGAAGCAGTCCAAGTACACATCAAAGAAGAAGGTAAAGTTGAAGATTTTAAGTGAAATGTAATCCTAGCTGAGACATAGACCAACAAGCATATTTTTGAATTGATAGTGACGTAGTGTCCTATTTAAGATTAAGGTGGGGGGGTTGTTAAGAGTTTTAATCTCAACGGTCCACTATGGTCAATCATGCATTAATTAGTTGGTTAGTAGAGTAGTTGATTTGGTCACCTTACTAGAATTAGTGACCCATGGTATTTACCCATGGTTTTGTTCTTATGTAGTCCTATATATACAATTGGTTAATAATGAGAAGAAATTCCATTGCTAAGAAAATCAATATACCCATTTTCATTCCATCATATTCCATATTTTCTTCTTCATTCATTCGGTAACCTTTAACAGTACTCACCTCAAGAAGACTTGTCACATTCCTTTGAAAAGAAGGGTAATTTATTAGATTTGTTCTTTCAGAATCATGCCACCCTACCACTCCTCCTTTTGAGGATTTGGAGTACTGGTATTGGAGTGAGACAAGCAAAAAAAAGTTACATAACCAATTAAAACAAGCAGATAAGGCCTATACTTAGACTTTTAATTATCATTGTAAAACCAATATAACTACTTACATGCATTGTATAATAATCTTGTTATAAAATTATTTATTATCATAAAATGATAACCATTTAACAAATTAAATTATTAAAGTTAGTAATTAATTTCAATACTCATAAAATATTTAGTATAACAATTTATAACATCATGGGAAAATTATAATAATTTTATGAATTGTCTCACCAACTTCAACGTTTGAAGAGTTGTAATTATAGTATAGTATAACTAGATATCATTTTAAAACTTAATTATGTATCTTTTTCATCTTAATTACACTGAAGGTATTAAACAATGGAGACAAAGTCTTGAAGTTTCCTCGTCAGTCTGGCGAATAGAAACCTAATACATTTTTGGTGATAATTAATGCGCTTTTCTCTAATTTCTATCTACTTCCCTCCTTCCTTGGCTTCCATGACTAAATTTGTAGTCCCTAACTCGGTTCTAACTACCTTCTTACAGAGGACCCTTAGAGTTACCGCAGCTAACCCTCTGTATTTTCACGCCTATGTAAAGAGGGTTCCTCTTTCCTTTAACCCTTCCCCCACATTGCTAGATCTCCATTTCACACCGCAAAATCCTCTTCTCCAGAATTATGAGCTCCTGTAACTGAGTGAATATGTCTAAGATAAAACCTTAAGTCGCCAAAATAGAAGACATAAAAAAGAATTAACCAAGTATTTTTTGGTTCAGGGCGCCCGCATTTGCGGTGCTTATTCTAGCCAAGGACCCAGTAAATTCCAAGGAATCATCTCTGCCTGAATATGCCTAGGTTTCCCAAGAGGATTCTAAGGTCACCAAGAGTGTGTTGGTTAGAAAAAAAGAGTGTGTTCGTCATGTGAAGGATCTCTGCATTTTTTCTTTTCGGGTTTTTTTTCTTGGGAATTTCATCCTTAAGAACCCATGTATCCTTTTTTAATTAAAATTTTATTATATGGGTATAATGGACATTGGTTTTATGTTTTTGTCATCCAAGAAGTCCCGAACTTGAGCAATTTATTGTTTAGAGACTGTATTTTAGATTTTTATTGTAACAGTTGCATTTATCGAGTTGTAAAATCTTATATATTTCAGAAATTTATGTTTTTTGGGTTTGATAACATCCTCTGCGTTAGATTTAAATGATTTTTCATTTATATAGTTTGAGAATTTTTGAACGAGAGGAGTTTAATTCCATTAAAGACGATATTTGAGATTATTATGGAAGCAACTATGTTCATTGCTTGGGATATTTTTACATATGAAATTTTTGTTCTACCATTATAATGCTTGTCATCACTATAAAGATGATTGTATTTTTATGTCATTAGAGGAGTTTGGAACCGAGGGAATTTCTTGTTTGACAAGGAAAATTGTGATTTTTTTGACATAAGCTAAGTTTACTGTGCAGAAAGGGATGGAATTTTTAAGAATGTGTTCTTCTACTAGTATAATGTGAGTTAACTCTACCAATATAGATGATTTATATGTTTTGTGTCATTATAGGAATTCCAAGAAGTTTCAAATCGAAGAAAATTTTTCGTTTGAGAGAATACTTGAGATTAATGTTCCATTTTTACATGGTGTTTTCTTTCCCCCATTGATCAACAATAGAATTAGGAGTGATGTTAATATGATATAATTTGGTTTTCTAGGAGGGGTTTCATTATAAACTTATGGTTTCCTTGATACCCACATAGTTGCAAAATAAGGCCCTGTGCATTTGCAGATTGAATTCTAGGTCCCCCCAATTGATAAACAACAAAATCAGGGTTGATATTAATAATATGGATTTCGGTTGGGGGAGAAAGGTATCTCCTTGATACTCACATGGGACTATTATTTTCATTGCAAAATTTGCATTGAGGGGTTGTAGACGGAGTTCCACGTTTTCATTATTAACGGTGTATTATTTCCCCATTGACAAACATTTGAATTATGGTCGATGCTAAAACTATGAATTGTAGTCTGGTGGGAGGGATTTCATCATCAATTTATTGTTTCCTCAATACCAACATATATGATTCTCATGCTTGAAAAATATGGAATGTGGGTTTGCACACTGATTTCTGGGTTTGCATTCTTTCCCCCAGTGATAAACATTAGAATTATGCCTTATGTTAATAATACATACTATGGATTACTATTGTGGAGGAGGGGTTTCATGCCAGATTACATATTTGAGGGGTGGGTTACCTTTGTTGTCCCCTATAAAAATTGACACCTCCCATGAAACTCTATAAGGTATAAATCATAGTAAGGACACGCCAATACATATGACACACATAAACCAAATTTGCAGAGATTGTTTTTGTTTTTGCAAATTTATGTATTTGTACATTAGAAATTTGAATTGTTGTTAAATGTGTGAACTCAACAACTGAGATGTTTTTAAAGGGCACATTTTAAATAAATTATTGTTCCATATGCTATATATAGTTTTTCATGTAAGGAAAGAAAAGTTGGACGAAAGTGTGTAGAGATAATTCTTTTTCTATATGCTAAATATAGCTTGTCTAGGGAGTTGGTCTTGAAGGAATGTGGCCAAATCTTAGGAGATTCTAAAAAAGACTAGGCATCATAGACCGATTTGCATAACGTTATATTTGATGGTTTATTCAATAAGATCTTGTGAGGAAATTATTGAATAAGTGGGGTATATAATGGAGAGAATTGGTAATACTAGTGTACAAAACAAGATTAAAGAATACCTCTAAAACCAAAGCATAGTTTCTAGGTTTAATAGAGGGGATTTGATTTGTTTGGATAGGGTATCACCTCAGTTACCAAATTTGTTATTTTTTTTTAAAATGACATTCCCCAAATTTCAAAGACTTTGAAGAATGACCATTAAACTCACCATATTTGATGAATTTATTTGTTACAAATAAAATTGAATCGAATTGAATAGACCAATTTGATAAACTTATATAATGTGTGTTTTTTATAATAAAAATAGTCTTACAAAATGAGACAAGTATTATTTCACCTATACCCAAAGTTATTAGATGCATCCTGCAAATAATAGGAAATTCCAACATGATAATTGATTGTTGTGGTGCTACTGTTGTAGGAAATTTGAGTGAGAACTCACTATCGTTTCCATGTGAAGTTTGATTGAGAATTTATTTATTACCACACAATATAGTACCCCTAATAGTGCAAGGTTTTAGTAGGCATTATACGAGGGAAGCTCTAAAAGTGTTTCCACTATCGCCTCAACAATAACTTCTCTCACTTTATTGTTTGGAAGAAAATTCAACACTCGAGGAGAATTTCCTAAGATCAACCAAGGTTCGTAAGAACAACCTAAGGAAAGAGGAATTATAACATAGACACTTCAAACTAATTTGATTGATTATATACAATAAATATATGGTTTATGGTAAATGCAAGGTTGAAATAGTGTTTCTATCTAAGTGTTTTAGATTTAGTTTTAGTCCTTTGTTTTGAGATAATATTTGTCTATTACTTGCTATTATTTAAATATAGTTTTAGATAAGAAATGTTGTAGATAACAACAAAAATTTCCAACCTCTTAAATGATACAAATAAGTGCAAACCAGGCTATGGTACACCAAGTTTCCAGGACAGGGGGAGCGAGGAAACACATATTTGGGACGTGTGAAGACCACCCCAAAATTTAGGGGATGGGGGGGCATCGAGGTACTTTATATATATATATAAAGTTATATAAATCCTAACATATTAACATATACATTCCTCATCCCATCATCACTTCTATAAATGATGTCTTGGAACATCATTTAGTTTGACATACATGCTTATTTTATACAACCATTTCATGGAAAATATGGTATGAACAAGGCTATATATAATTTACCTAAATTAGATATGGATGTGTATAATCATATTTCCTACATTGAGAGATAACTAAAGATAGAGTAATACTAACCTTAGAACATCCACATGGATGTTAACTTAATATTTCATGCAAACTCTCTTAGAACAATTCATATGAGAGTGGATTTATTGCTGGTTTCAATTGAGATGTGTTTAATGTCAATTTGAGAGTTTCATTGTGAAATCTATTCATAATTGTTGGTGCCAACAAAGTTTCCTCCAACACTTAAAACTATAAAAAATAATTAACATACCAAACATATACACACATCCCTCTGCATGGATTCATGTGGAACAATTCTCATGTTTTATTTTTCCTCTTTGGATTTATTATAAATTTTTCCACTTGAACGCCACTAAATATTTCATGTGAACTCTCTTAGAACAATTCCTATGAAAATGGATTTACTGCTTGTTTGAATTCCTATGCTTATAGTGTCAATTTGAGAGTTTAATTGTGCAATATTTTAATAATAGTTGTTTCCAACATAGTTTTATCCATCAATTAAAACTAGAACAACTCGTTAATATAAAAAAATTAATTACACATCCCTATGCATGGATTCATGTGGAAAAATTCTCATTTTTTAAAATTTTCCTCTTTGGATTTAGTACAAATTGTTCCAACGTCAATGATTTAACTCATGTTTAGGGGTTTATAAAGGAATTTCAATTTTTATAAACCTCCTTTCCCTTCAATTTAATTTTTACACTAAGAGTACATAAAAGGAAACTATGAATTTCTTGGAGAAAACCCTAAATGTTGACTTAAGACTTCATGCAAGATCTCTTAGGACAATTCCTAGGACGATGAATGTATTACTAGTTTGAATTGCTATATGGTTAGTGTCAAGTTGAGAATTTCATTGTTTTCCCAATTGATCAAAATCACAGGTATTCTTTCACCATGTTGTATTGTTTTAGACAATCATTGTTCTAGAAAAAAAATCAATTATGCTTTCAGTGCACTTGAATTCATAAAATTCCCACATTGGGAAATTTATTCCTTTGAATTTTTAATGTTAGCCGTTGCTTTATGGTCCATAAATGTAATTTAAACAATCCAAATGTGATTTTTTTAACATATACTAATCATTGAACTCTTATATAAAATTCTAAACACGGTTAACTTCTTTCATATAGAATCTATATAAACTTTGAAGGAAATCCTTATCTTTTGTAACCATAACTTTGATGCAATGGGTTAATATGTCTATATATTATCAATATCAAGATATACACTAACTGTTGGTTTTCAATTCCACAATGAAAAAAAACCTGGAAGAAATTCTTCATTTTCTTCACCATATCTTTAATGAAAGGGTCACCTTTCAAAAAAAATATTTGATCAAGGAATAATAAATTATATTTTTTGTTGAACTACTTTGTAAATCACAATGCAAGAGAATATTTGCATATACGATTTGTAGTTCTTTCGTGTTATGTATAAACTTTCCTTTATACTTTTGGAATTTAAATCCGGCAACCGTTGTCCATCTTCACATCTTTAATATATATAGACATGTCTATTTTGTGTTGCCTTCTATGCATTTTACTAGGATGATTCCATAAAATATAATGCAATGTTTTTTAATATACTATAGTTTACTATCAATGTGTGGCCATTCAAAGACATGTTGAACATTCTACATATATATTATAGATACAAAAATATACAATGGTCACTTGATTTCAATGTAACAACTAGAAAGGAAAGTTTCTAAAAGAAAGTCTTAATTTTCATGATATTGACTTTGATGCAAGGGCTGATATGAAAAAAATAAGTCTTTTAGAAAGGAATACTAAATTGAATCTTTTGTTGAACTAATTGTAAATCATGATGCAAACATAAATTTGAATGTAATATCTATGGTGATTTCTTGGTATGCATCTACTTTCCTTTTTGGTCATGGAATTTAAATCGACCATTATATCTTCATATCCATAATATATATAAACATTTCTTATTATCTCAACTTTTATAGTTAGAGTTTTTTATGAAGGTCTATTCACCAAATAAAATTGTCAACAAGTAAGAAGATAAACAAGTCTTGACCTCATATTTTGAATCATAATCTCAAATCATAGCACTGGAATGTGTTCAACTCATGATATAGTAGCATTGGAATTCATGTCATATTCATTTGTCAATATTTCAGTATTTTTTCTATGACTATAGAAATACTTTATGAGTCTCAAAAGTTATAATAAGAATGACATTTAGCTTAAAAGTACAAATAGAAAAAAAAATAGCTTAGGTAAGGCCTCCATTTACTAGCTTACTCTGTTAAACATAGGATTTTTTTTCATTTAAAGAAATTTCAAAACTTAGCAAATAGGTTTGTTGACCATTTTTTATAAATGAAAATCCATTTATATGTTGTTCGCAAAAACAAAATCTACCATATCATCATTGTGACACTTCATACTATCAAACTATCATTTAATTTGGACCTTCCTTATATGGTGATGATAGAAGTTTCAGTTAGTGTATTAAACACTTGTACATTTAAGAGAGAGATAAAATGGGTTCTATCCCCACCTTGTTATTACATCCTTTATATTGTCATTTTATAGGTGTTTATCCATCCTTGATTTATGGTGTTTACACTTTGTCTTGTGTTGATCCTTACCTATTGGTCCTATGTGCTAAGTCCCACCTTAAACATGTCACCCTGCCCCTTTGTCTTTACCCTACCATGCTCTCTTATTCTATGATCTACTATTCCTACCCATCCCTCTTGAAATTTTATTCTTATTCATCTTCCGAAATGTGTAAAACATGGATTGTTATTGGATTGTGAAGAGAACCTATTGCCCATGTTGACTATTTTAGAGCTTCAATCAATAAGACCAGCATAGATCCAAATCCTAGGCTCTATCAAGTGCCGAGAGGGATCAAATCTCTTCGTAGGTATCCATTGATTTGATTCAAACTAAAAGACACATCTTTTTATTTAAGGTCCACATATAATATTTTATTATTAATATTTAATATTATTTATGTCCGACATATAATATTTATTATTGTTTTTTATTTTGTTATGAACGAACATTACAACATTTCTCCATACATGGTTTTAAAACCATATGCAAGGCCCTCCTACAACCATGGGTTGTTTAGGATGCCTTGCACATGGTCTTAAAACCATTTTCAATGCCCTCCTAAACCATGTACAATAAAACTATGAGTTGTTTAGGAGGCCTTTCACATGGTTTTAAAACCATGTGCAAGGCCCTCCTAAACCATGTACAATAAAACGATGGGTTGTTTAGAAGGCCTTGCACATGGTTTATGGTTTTAAAACCATGTGCAAGGCCAACATTTTTTATTATTTTGTTAAGTAAAAACATTACAACATCTCCCCCATATTATGTTATTTTCCTCACCCATATTTTTTTACGGATAATTAAATTTTTATTTTTTTATTGTTTTGTTAGGTAGGAAGATTGCAACATCTCCCCCATATTAGGTTTTTTTTCTGGCTGAATTACCTCCGTTAAATCTCATAATATAATGTCTAATGTAAAGGTTGTGGTTATCCTTTAAAATTAAGACCGGTTACTGCCGTTCTTTTAACCTCTTCTACTAAGAAGAATATTTTTAGTTCATGAGAAAACAACGTTACTTAAATTTTTACTCTTTTAATATTTTTTATTCCTAAAATTTTCTTCGTTGTTACTGCTGTTCCTTTAACCTCTTCTTCTACTAAGAATACTTTTTGTTGATGAGAAAACAACGTTACTTAAATTTTTAATCTTTAATGGGAAGGCGATGCACCAAAATTATCTGTCGTCCTTTTTCAGAAATATAAGGACTCTACATCTATTTATAATTGGTTCGGTCTGTATAATAATGCGTTGAAAACTACCAAAAGCATGATTCCAACACTGTCCAGTTGTTCGTTGAAACAAATGAATCACACAGTACTGGTTCTGTAATGGAGGTATCAAAAAGTTTTGGGTTAAAACTAAAAGGATTATATTCATGGTTTCTCAGGGCTCCTGGTTCTGTTTCTCAGGAATTTAGGAAGTTGGGATTGAGAGGAATATATACAAAGTATATCAAGGATCCTGTGCGAGGAGAAAATTACACAATTCTTCAAGCATTGTTGAGCCTAGACATGTGGATTCTGTTCCTGGGGTCTGTGTGTGGCATTGGGGCAGCTATCACAGCCATAGACAACATGGGTCAGATTGGGTCTGCCCTTGGATTCTCGGCAGTAGATGTGAGCACATTCGTGTCTCTCGTCAGTATCTGGAACTTCTTGGGCAGAGTTGTTGCCGGTTTTTTCTCAGAGTGTTTGTTAAAAAATTACAGTTTCCCCAGGCCTCTGATTCTAACAACTGTTTTAGCGATTTCATGTGTAGGCCACCTCTTCATAGCATTTGCAATTCGAGGTTCTCTCTATGTGGCTTCCATTGTCATAGGCTTCTGCTTTGGAGCCCAGTGGCCTATGATTTTTTCCATAATTTCCGAGCTCTTTGGGCTCAAACATTATCCCACCTTTTATAACCTAGTAGGTTCTGTGAGTCCCCTTGGAACTTACATTTTATCTGTAAGAGTTGCAGAATATCTCTACGACTTAGAAGCCAGGAAGAAACAGCAATCGGCACTGGATTTGACTGTTAAAGCCTCCTCGCCTACGTCGGCACCACACCGGAATGAACTCACGTGCACAGGAGTGAGCTGTTTCCACGAAATGTTTATCATAATGGCCATTGTGTCTGCTCTGGGTTCCGTCATCTGTGGGTGGCTTGTGATGAGAAACAAGGACTTCTACAAAGGGGATATCTATGCCAAATACCAAACCTCTGGACTGATGCGAGCTATTTTTTTGCCGACATCCAATTACATGAGAAAAGAGAGAACCATTGCAGTAAAAAGAAGGGTGCTGTGCTGTGCTGATCCTCTTTCGCAACAGTAGGTTCTTGAGCGCTATCATTAACTTATTGTTAATTTGTAAATAATAGCTGTAATTGTGATTGTGCAGAAGAGACTCATGTTAACAACATATTTAAAGATGACAGTGGAAACGATACCGAATATATTCACACATTCACATTCACAACAGTTGAAAACCCATTTACTAATAGACTGCATTTTTTTACAGTATATGTAAAGGGGGATTACCCACAACAAAACATTTCTTCATAAATAATAAAAAAAGAAGCTACAGAAAGAACTACAAACCCTAACAAAATGCAGCATTGCCGCAATTTAGTCTGTAGTATTATGCCAATTACATGAGAAAAGAGAGAACCATTGCAGTAAAAAGAACCAACAATTCAATTTGCTAAACAATTATAGAGTCCTGTTGATCAACTCACCTTGTTAAAGCGATCAAATTCCTGGCTGATTGATCAGAATCTTCGTCTCTAAGCTCTTTGAGAATATTTTCTTTTTATATAATATTTTGTTTGTTTGTATTAATATAGGAAATGTATTTTTTGAAACGTTATGAGCCGACATAATATTTACTACTTTTTACATTAGTTATTTAATTTTGCAAATTTTACATCCTCCCCCATAATATTCACTTTCACTATCACTTTCACTATTATTTTTTGCCGACATGTTAGTAACGTTACATCACGTGACAGGATCTCCCCCAAAATATTCACTTTCACTATTATTTTTTGCCGACATGTTAGTAACGTTACATAACGTGACAAGATCTCCGCCATAATATTCACTTTCACTATTTTTTTTGCCGACATGTTAGTAACGTTACATCACGTCACAAGGTCTCCCCCATAATATTCACTTTCACTATTATTTTTTGCCGACATGTTAGTAACGTTACATCACGTGACATCACGTGACAAGATCCCCCCATACTGGGCTGTAGAGCGCCTCTCGGCGCAATAAATAGTTAAACAATGAAAATAAGCATGTCAATGGGTATTCCAAATATCCAAAGATATTGTTAAGTTTCAAATGTTCCATTCATTCTTTCTGCAGAGACGTGGTGTGGTTATGCCCTAGAAATCTCATGTACGTCCCTCGCTGCTTCATGGTGACTATTCGAAACCAGCATGAAATACCCTTCTTCATTATCAAACAAACATTCAACGACGACCTGTACATGTGTGTTTGACCAATTAACTAAAACCATATGCATGGTTAATTACTTACACTCATAAACAAGTATATTTGTATATCTCATCATTTAATTCAAATTGATACTTGTTCATATGCAAACTGTATATATATCATTGCACATAAAATAACACTCTAAATTTGTGGCTTTAATAGTTAACCACATCCATAACATCGATGGAACATAATGTAAATGACTAAGTACAAATAGGCTTATGCATTTGAAGAAACCCATAAGTTATCTTCATTAGACACATTCCAATTTATGAAAAATGAGAGGCCCCTTTTAATTTTGGCATGTTTCTCCTTAACATTTTATGAAACACAACAATCCAAAGACACATACCTACTTGAGAAAATTGAAAATATAGAAAAGGGTGTATGTTTTAGGTTTTACATGAGTGTCCTCATAGGTTGATTCCGTAAAAATGAAACTGCATATGATATAAAGTAGTATCAAATTTCCATAAGAAAAAATGAATTAGTGGCTGATCAAGAAATCTCCCTCAAAGAAGAAACTTACCAATGAGAATTATAGAATGATTTCAGCATAGCAATGCCTCTTCTTTCCTGTTAGCAACATGAGAGTGATACACGCCTGGTAGAGATCCAAATATGATAGACACCACTAGTAATTGGTTATGCCAATTAATTGTGCCACTTTTTTTAGCCCACCAAAAAATGAAAAGTGAGCAAGAGGAAAACAAAGACCCCCATTCTCCACATTTTCTTGGATTGGATTAATAAGTTCCATGAAATTACCCTAAGTAAATTATTCATCAATATCCACACTACATTTTTGCATTTTTTTATCTCCTTCTCCTTAGATTTGAATTCTGTAAAGAGAATATGAACTCTACAAGAGGATTTCTCATCTGTAAATGATGTTTATGGAATGCCACATACACCAACTTACTTCCTATCAGGGGAATATATATACATTAATTCACTTACATATTAAAAATCATACTTTATTTAAATCTAAACATACTAAACTCGTTAAAGCTAACCATACTTTCTTTGTCAAGTATCATTCAACTAACAAATGCTATATGTTCTTCTCATTATGATAATATGTTCATAAATGAGTTAATGGGTGACTTGTTTCCTCTATCAAGTACAAAAAATATACAAGACCTCTATCATAATTTTACTACAAGGAACTCACATCTTCCGTTAATAAGTTTCCAATTGATTTTAGAAGTAAAAGAAAATTAATTAAGAATTAACCCTCGGTGTGATAAATATCGTAAAAGAACTAGAAGAGACATTAAGGAATCTATCAAAGTGTCTCTCAATATCAACAAGATAAACATATAGAAATCCCTGATTAAAAGTAGAAAAAATACACAATTAATGAATAAAAAACAAGAAAAACCTTTTATTACACCTCTCTAAGGTAGCTCCCAAGAAATGTTTGAGGGATATTGTAACTAGTAAAATTACAAATAGTAATAGAATTTGTTTGGAAGAATGGATTTTGTTATCACCGAATAATTTTCCTATGGTTGTGGTAGAAGAATCACTGGGGTAACCATATCAAACCAATATTTAGATTGTATTCTAGCCTATACAGTCGGAGATGGCTCACTCTATGTCACAAACTCATTCACATATACATATAGCTTTAACCAGGTGATCAGAGGGCTAGATATCTGATAAGAACATGATCAAGGATGATTTTAAGGAACCATACTTATTTCAAAGTGTATAAATGTCGACGAATATTACGAATTCTTAAAACGCCAACTATAAAATGATTGACGATAGTTTTCAAAAAATATTTTAATTTCCAAGGATTTTATATCGTTTATATAATAATTTGGTGATTTTTAGGGTGAAAGAATGTTACCCCATCAAACTTGGGTGAAACAGGGCTTCAAAAAATGCAAAATGGAGAATGTTTTTTGGGGAAAAAACATGGAAAAATAGCCCACTGAACATGATATTTGTAATTTTAAAGGTGGTAAGACAAAAATAATGGGCAATGGAGTCATAGCCTAAAAATATTTAAGGGGATTACAACAATAATGAGTGTTGGTTTCCTTATGTAATCTGAGGCGACGTGGTTGTTATATTCAGTCTAATAAATTGATGCAATGATAGATTGAAATGAAGAACTTGCGTAGTGAAACAAGAGGAAAGTGTCTATGGATGAATCTCTTGGAACACCTTTATTAGAAACAACAATTGAGGATAATAAATGAAACATAGCATCTATCTAAATATTAATTCCATCTCATACATCATACACATTTAACAAATACAACTTCTAATATAAGGAGAATCTAACAAGGATTAATTCCTTACATACAATCTAGAAACGTATTGGAAGATATGCACATACATGGGAATGTGAAATATAGGAGAATGCAACTGAAACATGGAACAACTTGATGAATCTTAGAAAATACTTTTCATTAATACTTCCTAGAAAATGACAAAGCTAGAAAAACCAAGCACATAAGGCTTCTGAATGAAAGTTCCAACCCTTTCTTCCTCTATTGAGGTTACATTTATAAAGTCATTGGCTCCCGAGACCAACGTCGAAACATAGCCAAGTTAAATTATAGTGTGGGGACCAAAACCACACAAAAAAAATCTTAACAAATTCCGACCTAGAATATTCTCCATGATCACGAGAAAATCAGGAAAGCACGTTGGGCTACGCGTGATGGAAAAAAATTGAAAACTAGACATCTAGGACTCAGGCCTGCTTGGTGAAAACGACTGGTTAGAGGATCTTCGAACATTATGCAATGGTTTCCTTCATCCTTGCATCTTTTGAATTAAAAACCATTCTCAACCTACCATTCTGTCTGACTAATTTTGCACGGTCGATCCTCTCGCCCACTTAATCCACTATTCGCCTCGTATCTTCTTCCTCCTCACACATTTGTCTTGCGGAATCATTTCTGGCCATAGATCTAAATCTTCAATAAATATTAGTCATTGAAAAATGTAACTCCCACATGATTTTCAATTCGACATCCTAATAAAATTCCTTCTTATTCACGTTGAGAAATCAATTTGAGCCATAAATCAAAACTTCGCCATGATATCTGTCGTTCAAAGTGCGGAGTCTTTGGGATTTCGCATCCCTGAACTGATTGATCTTTCATGCATGTTTTGGATTCAAAATGCATATCCACCATATATATGGGCCGCTCAAGATCATGGCCGTTAGAATAAGCGGGTCCTACAAGATTTCACAACATCGAACTATTTTATATCGCATGGATGTTTCGGCTGTGAAATCCACATAGGCCGTAGATCTTCATGATCGTTACATCTCAACACTTGAAATATGTTTCTTTTACCATATTTCACAAAGGTAGATATTTGATATGTCTGTGCATGTTGGTCTTGCGAAATCCTCATCCATCATGGATATTGGACAACATTCAATCTTAGCCATTAAAATATGAAAAGTATAACATATTTCACAAACCTCCATAATTTATTTCTCCATGCATGTTTAGTTAGTGAAATCCTTATACACCATTGATCTACGTCTCCCTGTCCATCCAACAGTCGCTCCTACCTACAAATTAATATCTTTTTGCCAATGTAGATATTCTTTAAAACCATGTATATGTCCTTAACAAAATTAATCTTCAGCCTTGGTTTCCTTTTCTATGCATCTAAGTCATTTATTTCTTTCACCATTTAACCTGGACAAGATTTCTCATTCATACACATTTACAAGTTTGAAAATTAGAAAACTTTCAAATATTTGGCATTTCTAACCTAGAAATGATCCTTTGAACATATTCAAAACCTCATTATTAGTCTTCAAGGTCCTGTGATATGAAAATTTACAAACCTTATTCCTCCTTTCAATGGCCTAATTCCTTGCCAACTACTTAGCCCAAAAATAGTGCTAACACATCTGTAAAAAATATTCAAACTTTAGCACAAGTGCTAACAGTGGATCCAACTCGGGGATGCTATTCTCCCTGCGAGGTAGCAAACAAATACATAGAAAAAGTTCTCAATCCATTGGGCTGGTTACAAGCTTTCCTTAAATCTTCAAAATTTGTTCTAGTTCCTGTAACTTCAAATCTGCATAAAAATAAAATGAAATGATGGCTCCTCTTGGGGACCTTACCGCGTTAACCTTAGGATTTAAGTCTGTCAGAGAGTTTTCCACACATGAAATGTAAAAATGATATGGTATATACAATGAAATGGGAACTAAACTTACTTTACAGAAAGTAGTGCTTGAGGAGCCTCCCATTCACAGGAGCTCCAGATACCATACCACTCTCCATCTCCTCTAATATGTAGGCATTCTTCCCTCTGAAAGCTACAATTTTGTAAGGTCCTTTCCATAAGTGATCAAATTTTCCATGCTTCCCCTTCTCTTCATGGGGTGCGTCCCATTATAACACTACATCCCCCATCTATAAATCATCAGTTTTCTCCCTTCTGTTAATGATCTCTTTCATCTTGTCCTGAAATTTATGACTTCTATCAAAATGTTTCTCCCTTTGCTGCTGTAGCTCAACCAACTGATACATTCTTCTCTAGGTTGGGTAGGTTTCAACATCCTCTTCTTGCAACAATCTCATCACTATCAAGCTCAAGGAACTAAGGAATATTACCTCAGATCCATAGACCATTTGGAATCATGAGGTGCCAATAGATTTCTTCACACTGGTCCTGTGAGCCCATAAGGCATGGGTCAGCTTTGTGTGCCAAGCTTTCTTGTTTTCTAGCAACATCTTTTTGATGATCCTCATAAGAATATTGTTTGAGGATTCCATAAACCCATTACCCTGTGGGTAATAGGATGTAGAATTCCCTAGCTGTATATGATACTTGAAACAAAATTCAACCATGTTTTTTTACTTGAATGTATCAGCATTATCAACGATCATCTTCATGGGAGCCCCAAATATTGACAAGATATAATCCTCCATAAACTGCATGATCACTTTCTCGGTGACTTGTCTTGTGGGGATGGTTTCTAACCATTTAGTGAAATAGTCAGTGGCAGTGAGGATCCACTTGTGCTGCCATGAGGAAGATGGATTTATTTCTCCAATGAAATCTAGCCCCCATTGCTGGAAAGGGGCTTCAACCTATATGGGTTTCAAAGGAAATGGCAACAAATTATTTCTTCCCTAAAAAATCTGACAATTATGGTAGGCAGCCACCTCCTTGTGGGTGTTATAAAAGATAGTAGGCCAATAAAATCTTGCCCCCGCGATGTTGTTTACAATGGTCTTCTAGTTGTGATGCCCCCCACATTCCCTTGCATGAAATTATTCAATGAGCTTCCGTGGAGCTTGTAGATGCCGTAATACAAAGATGATGCTAATATACCATGGTGATGACAAGAAATTCTCAATGACTTGTGGCTTTGTTTTCCCCGTAGGGTTTTTCCCTTCTTCTAACAATTTAACAATCATGTGCAGGATGAGAGAATCACATTTAGACTATGCCATAAGTTTGTCTAGTCCCTGGCCTTTAATCAAATTGGTGGGATTAATCTCCAAGTTATATTCAAGTAGGATTGTTATCCATTTTTCCCTCCTACCATCAGGGTCTGGTAGGGTTAGTATGTCTTTCGCTGCACCGGTGGGGACATTTGCAATAATGTGAGAGTGCAGGATGTAAACTCATAACTCCTTCAAGGCCTGCACCAAAGCATAAGCCTGCTTATCCAAGATGTTATATTTCAATGTGGAATGTCTCAAGGTTTTGTTGTAGAAAGAAACAGGTTGCTCATTTCCCTCATGATTCTTTTGAAACAATATCCCAGCCAGTGTATGCTCTGAAGCAAATGAGAATATGAGAAAATATTTGGAGAAATTTGGGCTTGCCAACACAGGGGCTTCAGAAATTTCCTTCTTTATATCTTCAAAAGACTGTTCCGCTTTAGGTATCCACTTGATCTCTTTGTCCTTTCCCTACATGTTATTTATACACCTTACTATCTCAGTAAAGGGGGAAATGAACCTTCTCAAAAAATTCAACTTCCCCAAAAAGGACTAAACCTTAACCTTGTTTCGAGGAAGCTCAATTTTATGAATTTCCTCAACTCTCTTCAGGTATATCTTAATTCCTTCTTGAGAAATTATGTGCCCTAGCAGCTTCCCTTCTTTGATGGCAAAGAATGAATTCTTTGGATTCAGAGAGGTGCCAAATTTTCTACATTTTCTAAACATTCTTAGCAGGTGCGCAATGTGTTCCTCGTCAGACCTTAAAAAGACAGTGATGCCATCTAAGTAGATCACCAAGGTCTTGTCCTTTTTGTTAGCAAAATATATGTCCATGGACCGTTGGAAGGTTTCCCATGTATTCATGAGTTTGAATGTAATTTTTGCATACATAAACATGCCCTAGGGAGTGGTGAAAGATGACTTCTCTTGGTCTTCTAGGTGCACCATGATCTGATTGTAGCCTAAGAATCCATCCAAGGTAGAGATCGTTTGGGAGCCCACTACCCTCTACAAAATGTGATCCATCTTAGGTATAGGATAATGATTTTTAAAGAAACGTTGTTCAAATTTCTGAAATCAATGCATATCCTTATTTCTCCATTCTTCTTCCTCACTGGGACCAAGTTGGCCACCCACCTTGAGAATCTAAGGGCCACAATGATTTTTTCCTCAAATAGTTTATTTATTTCCTTTCCCACTAGGGGAAACAACTTATGGTTCATTCTTCTTAGCTTTTGTTTGAAATTCATCTCATCCTTTTTTATTGGTATAGTGCGTTGGATTATACTTGTGTCATAAGCCTTGATATCTCTGTAGCTCCAAGAAAACACATCTGAGTATTCTTTCATTAGTGAGATGTATTTATTCTTGGCCTCAAGTGAGAGGGTTCTTGAGATTTTTGTGACCTTAAGATGATATTTTGTTCCAATATTAACATCTTCCACATCCTCACAACTTGGGACAAGCTTGGGCTCCTTGGAAACATCATTTGGGTTGAAGAGTGTTTCCAAAGGCACTAAACCCCTGGGGATAGTGTTACCTTTGAGCTACAGGATCTCCTTTCCATAGAGATGTTTTAGATATGTTTTCTTCCCATAAGTACCCTACAACTTGGGCACAACAACTTCTTCAATCTTCCAGCCCTCAGTAGATTCAATAAGAATAAACTCGTCACCTTGTGGAACTTCTTTGGGAGCAACAATATGGATTTGCAAGGGTTCCTGAGTAGGAGAAACCTCCTTTAGAATCCCATTATGTTCATAAATAGTCAATCCATCAAACTCCCTAGTGAGAGTGTGGAAATTATGGATTTGCTTGTCATCTTCAAAGACCTGCCAACTTTTGACATTATCAGGGACAAAGAGCATGTGCTTAACTTCACCCTCATATTTTCTATTGGGATGTAAGGGGGTCTTGAAAACAAAAACATAGGTGGCCAAATAATCATCCATGCAGTTTTGTAATCTGGGGATCAGATTAAACCTGCATTCCTCAAAACACTCCATCAGATCTTGGGAAACATTCCTGTAGCTCCTCATTCTGAGGTGTCTGGCATGATATTTTCCTTTCATTTGTTTAATTACCAGCTCATAATCTCCATGTATCACCACCCTCCTGACTTGGAAATCCTTCAGGGTCTGAATTTCCAACATCATAGCCTCATATTCAGCCTCATTTTTTGTGCAATTGAAGGAAAGTTTGTAGGAATAAGTTAGAGCTCTCACTCCTTGGGGCTTCACCTAGACTCTAGCTCCTTCCCCTTCTCTGCATGATGCCCCATCGAAACTTACATTCGACACTCCCTCCAACTCTTCCTGAGTGGGTACAAAGGCAGTATTCTATGAACTGAAAGTGTCTTTGCCTCCTTCTGTGAAGAAAATGGAAAATCCCATCTCAGTGTCCACTGAGTAGATGGGGTGGTTTTTTTTCCTATTAACATTGGTCACCATGTATTCTAACATTTTCTTCCTAAAGAGCCTTCTTTGTACTCCAAAGTTAGGGATGGTGGAATAGGACATATCCATTTGAAGAGCACCTTTGAGTTTGGCTGCCTAAGATCTCGATAACAACATTCCAAAATTTGGAGGGATGTCAGCTACAACTACATCCATGACTAGGGTTTTGGAAATAATTTAGGCCAAAGAGATGACTAGATCTTTGATCAATCCTAGGAACTTGACTTTATTGGAATCAAATGAGAAAAGGTCTTTGTATGTTATGGTTACTTCCAACCCCAGCTTATCCATAATCACCCTAGACATCAAATTGTCGGAGGCTCCTGACTCAAGCATGGCATTATGAATGTTCAGACTAACATAGAAGGGGGGAACCTCTTCATTGACATAATCGTCTACATGGGGTCCAAATACAATGGTGGGACTATCATCTTGAAGATTCATGGAATCCGATATTTCAAAAAATTCTCCTGGAGGCTTCAATACTGTGGCAATTTTGGAATGATATTTGGGAATTTTGCACTGAGAGGCGCTCTACAGCATAGTATGGGGGAGATCTTGTAACGTGATGTAACGTTAGTAACGTTTCTAACATGTTCACAAAAAATAATAGTGATAGTGAATATTATGGGAGAGATCTTGTAAGGTGATGTAACTTTAGTAACGTTTGTAACATGTTGGCAAAAAATAATAGTGATAGTGAATATTATGGGATAGTTCTTGTAACGTGACGTAACGCTGAGAGGGATCAAATCTTCAACTTAGCCATGAAATTTTAAGTTGCTGACATTAAATTGGCTATAAAAAAAAAATTAAAAATTAAAAATAAAAACAATTATATCTCAAGTCTTGATGCAATACTTAATATCTCCTCAACCCCACCTCCAGTGTAACCATAATATTGTGACTTCCTCGTACCAGTGTGTGCTCCATCTGGCGATCTCCTGGGTGTGCTCTATCAATCGGCAGGCTCACGTAGCCATCTCCCAGCCAACTATATATTAAATTTTATATATATATATATATATATATATATATATATAGTATTCATATCTATATCCCTTTGAAGGGAAAAATTTGCAATAGACATTTTAAAAAAGAAGCGAATCCATCACAAAGAAAAAGAAATGGAGTTGGTTTTGTTGGAAGCATTTTCTTTTCTTTTCAGGCACTAAGCAAAATTTATGGAAATGTTCAACATGCTAATCACATCCTTTTTACTTCGATAATACTGTAGTCAAGAAACACTTATTGAATAATTGACAAAAGAAAATATACTTTAAAAATATTTGGACAGCATGTGTCAAGTGCAATCTCCTTCACGTGCTCTATCAGTCGGTAGCCTATTATAGAGTTGAGAGCTTACAAATGTGAGTGGACAAGACAACAATAGAATCAAGTCTAAACCT
>LPNX011214845.1:57309-126152 GCA_001517045.1 Pseudotsuga menziesii | reverse complement strand
AATCATAGATCCTTTTTATTATTTGAAATATTTATATTAAATATAACATTAATATTTATATTAATATGATGATGTAACCTAACATAAGAAGGAATTGGGATATTTGATCTCTCTTGGGGCTTGATAGAGCCTAGGATTTGGATCTACACCGGTTATTGCGCTGAGAGGCACTCTACATCCCAGTATGGGGGAGATCTTGTAACGTGATGTAATGTTTGTAACATGTCCACAAGAAATAATAGTGATAGTGAATATTATGGGAGAGATCTTATAACGTGATGTAACGTTAGTAACGCTTGTAACATGTCGGCAAAAAATAATAGTGATAGTGAATATTATGGGAGATATCTTGTAATGTGATGTAACACCGAGAGGGATCAAATCTCCAACTTAGCCATGAAAGCTTAATTTACCGACATTAAGTTGGCTATAAAAAAAAATTAAAAATTAAAAATAAAAACAATTATATCTCAAGCCTTGATGCAATACTTAATATCTCCTCAACCCCACCTCTAGTGTAGCCATAACCTTGTGACTTCCTTGTACCAGCGTGTGCTCCATCTAGCGATCTCCTGGGCATGCTCTATCAATCGGTAGGCTGATGCAGCCATCTCCCAGCTAGCTATATATTAAATTATATATATATATATATATATATATATATATATATATAGTATTCATATCTATATCCCTTTCAAGGAAAAAAATTGCAATAGACGTTTTTAAAGAGTAGTGAATCCATCACAAAGAAAAAGAAATGGAGTTGGTTTTGTTGGGAGCTTTTTTTTTTTTTTTCAGGCACTAAGCAAAATTTATGGAAATGTTCAACATGCTAATCACATCCTTTTTACTTCTATAATACTGTAGTCAGGAAACACTTATTGAATAATTGACAAAAGAAAATATACTTTAGAAATATTTGGACAGCATGTGTCAAGTGCAATCTCCTCCACGTGCTCTATCAGTCGACAGCCTATTATAGAGTTGAGAGCAGACAAATGTGAGTGGAAAAGACAACAATAGAATCAAGTCTAAACCCTCTTGCATGTATTATAATTAACAAGCCATTAAAACAATGAATTGAAATGATTCATACTACATTTTTTAGATCCGTCGGCATGTTGCGCGTGCTCTATCCATTAGCATATATATATATATATATATATATAGAGAGAGAGAGAGAGAGAGAGAGATGTTAATATGTTAATATATATTGAAATATATTAAATAAACTTAATTTAATATAATTTTAATTTTACTTTAAAAAAATTTAAATTTATATTTAAATTTAAATTTATATTAAATATAAATATAATATTTATATGGATTAGAGATCAAATCTTTCAATATTTTAAATCATAGATCCTTTTTATTATTTGAAATATTTATATTAAATATAACATTAATATTTATATTAATAATATGATGATGTAACTAAACATAGGAAGGAATTGGGAGATTTGATCTCTCTCAACACTTGATAGAGCCTAGGATTTGGATCTACGTCGGTTTAACAATTCAATAAGAGGGACTGAATTTTTGATCTTTGCAATTTCCTCCTCCAGAATGAAAGAGGTATGCCCCTGATCCGAGATCCTTGAATTATCCTCTTTCCTGTCTTTCCCTTCGGGGTCTGTTACATTCTTGGAGAAGTGCTTAGGGGGTGGAATGCTCTTTGGTTTTGCTGTAGAGGCTTTGTTTGCTGCCTCTTTATTTATTATAACATGAACATATTTGTTCCTTAGACCAATCTATTTTTGAAGATCCATGACAACAAGCTGATATGCCCTTTGAAAATCCTCTCTTTTCTCAGCAGGTCGCTCTTCCACTACTTGACAGGAATTGTCATGCTCTTCTTTGGTAAGAAAGATAGAGGATGAGCTAGTATCTAGCTAGTGGATTTCATCGTCAACTTGGTCTTCAAAACCTTGCTCAACATAGTTCTCCTAAAATGGGGGTCTGATAGGTTGATCGGGAGGGTTTCTATCATCTCTCTTCCTATTTCGGAGGACTTGGGATCTTCTTACATTCTGGTTTCTATTTTGTTGCTCTTGACATTCCTTGGGAGGTGGTCTATTATCCACAGTGAGCCTTTCCATCAACTTCTCCATGGTTTTCATCATCAGATCCATTATGTCCTCTTGTGAGTTAGAGGTAGAGGATTGTTCAAGGTCTTTATCTTTTCTTCTCTCTCAGCTTTTTCCTTCATCTCTTCTCCATTATCCCTCATCCCTTTTATTCTTTCTAGGAGCAGTTAGTTTTACCTCTACCTCTATGGCATCTTTCATCATATTTGCTAAGGAGGTTGATCTCCTTTCACTTAGCCACAAGGTAAACTAAGTATGAAAGGATTCAACACATAGGAGTTGGGAAGAACCAGGGGAAGGTTTGAATTGGGATGGAATGGCTATTTATACCTTCATAAACCTGTCAGAAAATTCTTGGATATATTCACTTTCCCTCCTCTTCATGGAATGGTATTGGGACAGATATTGCATAGGGTTCTTCTTTTCTTCCCATTTGTCTTTGAAAGAATATTCAAGGGCTTGATAGCTTAGAATAGAGTTTTCTGGGAGGTTTTTGTACCATTTTCTTACTTCTCTAGCCATGGTTTAGGAAAACAGTCTAACCTTAACATCATCATGGTCTACCTCCTCTAGGTCTACCCATACTAAAAACCATCCCAAGTGTTCCTTATCTCAATATCCCCCTCTCCCCATGAAAATGTTTGAGCCTTTGGGAGTATCCCTGGGGAAGGTCATGAACCGCAGTAGGGAGGAGAATAGGGGAAAGCCTATTTTCTATCCTTGGAGGTAAGGAAGAGTTTCCAAGAGGAATAGAAGGTGGTGTGATAGACACAATCGGTGTGATGTGAGGAACTACAGAGCTATGAGGGGTTGTGAAACTGGATGACGTAGGTTGTTGGAACTTGGAAGTGGAACTTATTGCAGTTATTTCAATGGAAAATAAGGGGCATTCTGGGTCAATATATTTTTTGACATCCCTACCTAGAGGCTCTAAGGTCTGGGGTGACTAGGGAATGCAGGAGAATTCAAATGCATAGGTGTCAGAAACCACTTTAGAGAGGATGGACTTATATTTAGTCCTAGGGAAAGCTACTCCAAACTCTTCATCACAATGCTCACATATATCATTAATGGAAACAACACCTTTAGTAGGAAAGGAAAACTTTTTGACTAACCTTTGCATCTTATTCACCCTTTGAATCAAACTCTCTTGATAAAAAATATCTTGGAAAGATTCAACATTAGGATTGCTCCTTGTGTTCGTTCTTATGGCCACTAGTATTTCCCAGTGGAGTCACCTTTCAAATTTTGGATTGAAGTCGCTAGATCATGTACAACCAACATGTGTCTTTGACCGATTGCTTAACCAGGTTGTAGAACTAGAACACTGTCATTTCCCTGAGGCGATAATGGAAATTAGTTCCCCAGAAACGACACCAAGACGTTATCACCCGATAACTTTCCTAGGGTCATGGTAGGAGAATCATTGGGGTAACCATTTCAAACCAATATTCAGATTGTATTCTAGTCTATATAGTCAGATAGGGCTCTCTTTATGTCAAAAAATCATTCACATATACATATAGCTTCAAGCAGGTGATCAGAGGGCTACATATCTGATAAGAACGAGATATTTGTAATTTTAAAGATGGTAAGACAAAAAAACAAGAATTATCATTGGGAAATGGAGTCATAGCCTGAAAATAATCAAGGGGCTTACAACAATAATGAGTGTTGGTTTCCTTATGTAATATGAGGCAACATGGTTGTTATATTCAGTATAATAAGTTGATGTAATGACAAATTGAAATGAAGAAATCCCAATGAAACAAGAGGCACCTGTATATGGATGAATCTCTTGGAACACCTTTAGTAGAAACACCAATAGAGGCTAATAATTGAAATGAAGCATCTATATAAGTATGAATTCCATATTAGTCATCATACACACACAACACATACAAATTCCAATATAAGGAGCATCTAACAAGGATGAATTCCTTACATACAATTGAGAAATGTATTGGCAGAAATGAGCACACATGGGAATGTGAAATACAGGAGAACAAAACTAAAACATGGAACAACTTGATGAATCTTAGAAAAATCAGAAAATACTTTTCATTAATACTTCCAATAAAATGAGAGACTTACAAAACCAAAGCACAAAATGCTTCCGAATGAAAGTTCCAACCCTTTATTCCTCTATTGAGGTTACATTTATAGTGTCATGGGATCCCGAGACCAACCTCGAAACAAAGGAAAATTCAATTATAGTGTGGGGATAAAAACCATAAAGACAAAATATTAACACATTCTGACCTGGTAGATTCACCATGATCATGAGAAAATTGGGAAAGCACACTGGAATGCGCATGAGGGATAAAAATGGAAAACTAGACATATGGGACTCAGGCCTTCTTGGTGAAAATGACTGGTTAGAGGATATTCGAACAGTTTACAATGGTTTCCTTCAACCTTGCATCTTCTGAATTAAAAACCATTCTCAGCCTTCCATTATGTCTAATTGATTTAGCAATATCAATCCTGTCACCCACTTAATACATTATTCACCTCATATCTTCTTTCTCCTCGCACCTTTGTCTTGTGGAATCATTTCTGGCCATAGATCTGAATCTTCAATAAATATTATCCGTCGAACAATGCAACTCTCATGAGATTTCGCAATCCAAAATCTTAATAACAATCCTGCTTATTCCCATTGCAAAATCAATTTGAGCCATACTATCAAACATTTGTCATGATCTCCGTCGTTCAAAGTGAGGGGTCTTCAATGTTTCACAGTCCCGAACTGATTTATCTTTCGTGCATGTTTCGGCTACGAAATACATATCCACCATAGATTTGGCCCGCTCAATATCATGGATGTTAGAATAAGTGGGTCCTACAAGATTTCACATCCCTGAACTATTTTAGTTCTTGTGCATGTTTTTGCTGCGAAATCCACATCGATCGTAGATATTCATCACTGTTATATCTCAACCGTTGAAATATGTTGCTCGTACTGGATTCTGCAAAGGTGGAGATTTTATATGTTCATGCAGGTTGGGGTTGCGAAATCCTCATCCATTGTTGATCTTGGACAAGATTCAATCTCGGCCATCAAAATATGAAAAGTATAACATATTTCACAAACCTCCATAATTTATTTCTCCGCGCATGTTTACTCAACGAAATCCTTATACACTGTCGATCTGCCTCTCCCTTTCCATCCAATGGTTGCTCTTTCCTGCAAATTAATCTCCTTCCACCAATGTAGAATTTCTTTAAAACCGTGCATCTATCCTTAGCAAAATTAATCTGTAACCTAGGTTTCCTTCATTATGCATCTAAGTAGTTTATTGCTTTCACCATTTAACCTGGAGTGTATTTCTCTTTCATATACATTTGCAAGTTTGAAAATCAGAAACCTTTCTATTATTTGGAATTTCTAACCTATAAATGATCCTTTTAACATATTTAGAATCTCATTACCACTCTTCAAGGTCCCGTGATATGAAAATTTACAGACCGTATTCCTCCTTTCAGTGGTCTAATCCCTTGCCAACTACTTAGCCCAAAAACAGTGCTAACACATCTGTAAAAAATATTCAAATTTTGTCACAGGTGCTAACAGAGTGCATATCTTAACATCATTTATGAGTCATCAAATGTCAATAATAACATTCAAACCCTCCTTATGACGAAATAATTTCTCAAATTAGAATATTGTATTGATTTGGGGGTTAAGTACCTTGTAAATGGAAAATCTAGGGACATTGAAGGTCTTAATGATTGACAAGTCGGTCCTCGTTCCTAACATCCATAAGCTCTTAATTCTACCAGCCAAGCAAGGTTTCCCTAATCGTTGGAATCAAAGCATCATTATTCCTATCTTTAAAAGTGGTGAAAATAGTAACCCCACTAATTATTCGACCACTATGATGAATTTATCCCTCTTAGCCAAGCATTACGACATCATTCTAGAAAATAAAATATAGTGTTTGGAAAGAAAGTGAAGGTAGTACTAAGAGGGATTATTAACTAGGTTTGCTATTATTTGAAATACATAACTCTACCATGTATCACCACATTACACTTAATAGGGTCATTGCAGAGGAGTAGTAAATCCAATCTCTCTTTATTTATTTGTGAACATTAACTTTCCATAGTACTACGACGAATAGAAATAACTTGGATTGGAAGATATTAAAAGGTTCCTTACAAGTTTATAACTGCTATAATAAGGTTTTTCACTATTTTCATTGCAAATTTGAATAGCACTAAAAGATGTTCAAAATGTATTAATTGAAAAATTGGAGTTAATATCGAGCAAGGTTTCCCCCTCTGTTCTTCCCTTTTCGACATATTATAATGTCATCGATAAGCTACTATTAAGAATGTTTAGCATAATCCATGTGTTTTGGAATAACTTATAAAGTATAACCAGCATTCTCCTTCTCTCTGTTGAACATATCGTTCATATGGAAAGGTTCCCTTTTGATTGTCATAAGCAATTAAGAGTGACCAAGTCTACAAGTTATGATTATTAAGTCCAATCAAGTTCAGTTAAAATAATCTTATTTTTGACAATAACAATATTGAGGTGTCTTCCTACAAGTATTTTATAACTGATATTAATAATCACAAGAGGTGTCAAGGATGATTAAAAATACTATCACTTCTAAGTTACTTTAAAGGGGAAACATGGGACAAGAAAGAAGTAGAGGCTGAAATGAAATTAAAATATTACTATTAAAGGAGGAAATTAACCTTAATTTTGGAGATTAAAAATATATCCATGTTTTAACTATTTCTAAGAAAAATTAATATATACGAGAAAAGAATGAACACTCATGAGCTTCAAATTGAAATAGGGCATTGAACGATTCCTAAAACATTGTGGGTGGAAAGGATTTTCCTTGAGCATCGACGATGGAAGCCGCTTTCTATTATTGATTGCCTTGTGTACATGAGACACATAGGATTGGATCCCACTTGCATAATATTTACTGCAATCCAAACCTACTTTAAACATTCTTACTTTTCAAAACTATAACTACCTTGAAAAATTCTTAAATTCTAATGTTTTTGAGCACATAAAAAACCTTTGACATCATAATTTCAAAGTAATTTAATTAATCACCATCATTTGATATTCAATAATAAGATATAGTGTCACACAAAAAATAACATTTAAATTACATCAATCCAAGTTAATTAATTTACTTGATTATATACTTAATTATTAATTCTATAATATGAAAATTATTACTTATAATTTAAAAATAATCTAACTTTGTACATATTCATTTATAATAAAAGATAAGTGTTCAAAATAATTCTCAAAGAACAAACTTATTTTTTAACCCTTGTGTTATTAAATATTAAATATCTAATATGCATGAGTATGATAAAAGACAAATCCATGTGTTTATACAATTCCATGCCTTCAAATTTAAATTAAGACCCACAACACTTCCAATATGGTAGATCATTATTACCATTATTATTGTGATAATTGAATTTCCTACTTTATTTCCACAGTTTTTGAGCTCATTGAAGGTCGTCATGCTCGATAAATACTTTGTTTCCTTCCCTTATGGTTATAACTTGGGTATGCTAGCATTGGATCTTCCTTACCATACCATCCTGCTCAACCTTCTAATATAGGTGGTATGCTAAGTTACACCTACATTAGCGGTTTAATATGTTCAGTCTAGACAAGTATCATACATCTTCAATCCAAGAGTTTTATCAACATTACCATGTTTTAATGGTTGAAATCCTTTCCAAATACTAAGTCATGATACCACTTATTGTGCTAGTCACACCACTAGTGATAGGGCTTTGCATATTTAGAATTAATATAGATGAAACTATAGCTTAATAAATTTATAGTATTGAAATTCGATAATTTCATTTAATAGTTGTAAATTTTTCTTGTCTTAAATGTCTTTTGATACATAGCATTAATATGATGACTCCATGTTTTTTTTCTGCATTGCATCAATATGATGGATCCATCTATACTCCACGCTCTACATGTTATTCTAATCATCAAGTATTCAACATATTAATTCCCTTTTCTGGGCTAATTATTTTGTAGAATATAGACTAAACTATTCACATATTGGCCTCTCATAAGCCTCAAAATAATATTTTTGGGGATGTACCAAACTGTGCAATACAAGTTCCATATAAGTAAATCATAGCTTTCAAAGTGAATTAGAGGAGAACTGGACTGTCCTCGCATTAGTAATTTTCAAGAAGAACATGAGCACTAGAATTAATCCCTCCCCCCTTTCTTCTATTCATGGAAATATGAGAAGAAGGAGCATGCCCCTCTCCCAAAATATTTTGTGAGTAGTTACTAGTCGATCTAGTGATGTTTCAAAGGACCTATCATAATTACGTTGGCCCTTTCTGACACTACTAAAATTTGATTAAGGACGAGAAAGAGTTGACGCCATTTGGGCCCACCTAACACGTGTATGTGTCTGGTTCGCACATATGGCTCCAAACTTTTCCTCCTTTGTATGTCATTGATTCCATTCTATCTTCCTGCATGGGAGAGGTGAAATCCACTATTGGTAGTCTTAGACTGTGACACCTAGAGCCAATAGTGTTTTCCAAATTTCAATTTTGAAGTCATTGTCAATCAAAATGCACCACATAGAAAGGTGGTTTCAAACCAACGGATCGATACGGATGCTTTGTCCTTGTGCATTTTCTTGAAGATCAGGATAAATTTCCCATAGTCCAGATTTATTTCGGTCTAGAATTATTTAGAGGAATCCAAAAGCAAGTTTTGTAAATCTCACAACATTCACATAATAATTAAACTTTTAAAGGCTTATTTCGGTCGAGAATTAGTTTGAATTATTCTACATTAATCCATATTTTTATGAATTAGTAAAGATATGTTGAATTAATTTTAGTCCACATTTTGTTGAATCAGTCCAGTCCTAATACTTGTTCCATTTCCTAATAAGAAGATGAAAAGGAGCATGGGCCATTTCTCACACTTTTGTGACACTTTTGTAATCTAGGTGAGATACAAAAGGAGTACTGGCCCTTTATCACGCTTTATTAATTTTTGGGAGGAAGATAAATCCTGATTATTTCTCCATTCAAATGAGGATGTGAAGGAGCATGGTCTCTTTGTTATAATTTCGCAATTTTAGTGACTCCTAGGAGAAGCCGCAATTTCCCTTCCACACACACTAGTTTTTTTTTAGAGGAAGAGGAGCACTGGACCTTCCTCATACTTTACTAAAATATGAGAAGAACATAAGGAGAATGACCCATTTATCACAACTCTTAAATTAGAGTGATGAGGAGATGGATTTCCTTAATTTTATCAAGGGGTGATAACTTCAGGAGACATGGGGATCCATCATCACACTTCTTCCATTCATAGTAAAAGGAGGAGAAGGAGCGTGTTCTCTTTATGACACTTTTGTAATCTAAGTGAGATAGAGAAGGAGCACTGACCCTTTATACAAATGGAGTGAAGGAGTGAGATACTCAAAGGGAAATAGCCCTTACCCACAATGGGTCCTTTCATAAGAGTAGCATGGGAACTCCATTATAATGCTGGAAAGGGTACTAGTAAGATTGTCCCTTTCTCACCCTATTTTATTTACACTAGCCATTTCTCCCACTTTTGAAATTTTAGTAAGGAAGAGAAGGTGCCCTGGCTCTTTCTTACCCTTCTATGGTTAGACTGATGCGAAGGGTGTGGGGTGGCCTCACCTTTACACGAGCGAGCAAGTTTAGAACATAGGAAATGTCAGACCATGGTCCCTTTCTAAAACTATTGTCCTTTGGGTGAGAAAGTTACAGTCCCTTTATATTGCATTGGTAGTTTTCTGGAGTAACAGTCGAGGATATCTATCCCTATCCCACAATTATTCCATTCAAATGAGTAGCACATGAACGCCATTTTATACGTACGAGAGGAGGAGTGAAAACATTCACCCTTTCCCACTCTATTGTAATTATGATGCCCTTTCTCACACTTCTAAAATTTGGGTAAGGAGGAGAAGGAGCAGTGGCCCTTTCTTGCCCTTTTATGGTTGGAGTGATGAGGACTAAGGAGGTGGAGAAGGAGTTGTTGGGAAACCTATCATCCTGAACTATAAAACAGAGTGAAAGACATAGTGAATACAATGTGATTCAAGTTTATTTACGATTTCAGAATCTCCATACACTCTCATATTTTTTACTTTTAATTCTATCAATTTTTTGAGTCCCTGGACTAATGCTTCATATTCGGCTGTGTTATTTTTGCATTCAAATTCTAATCTACACAAAAGAAAATGTTTATTCTTTTCTATATCAATCAGGACATAGCTAGCTCCTGATCCTTCCAATGTTTTAGAACCATTGAAATAAAGAATACAAAAGCTTTCTACTCCTACTGAATTCAGATTATTAACTACATATGAAACTAAATCTACTATGTTACAATCAATCTTATCATCCCGTGAGAGCTGAAGTAGATTAGGCTAGATATCTAATATACTGCTGGTTTCTTCGGCTTGGTAATTTCCTGGTTCCAGTTCAAGAAAATAATTTCTCAACACATAGTTTACTGGCTCATTCTTTCCTTCCAACAAAGTCACATTATACTTCATTTGAGTTTCTCTCAACACTTTTATTTGGTTCTGACATCCTTTATAGGGAAACCACATATGTGACCAATCTGATGCAAAATATCGTCTAATTTTACTGACCAATCTCGGCTCAAAACCAAACCATAAGCATATGGGATATCTGCTACAACATTGTCTATGTACTGACATACCCTCTCATCTATGGACAAACGGATCAGGACATCTTCCATTTCTCCTAACACTTTCACTGTTGTTCTGTCTAATTGAATAAATTGGCCTGTAGTTGGTTTAGGTTGACCATTTATTTTCTTGCAAACTAAAAGTGCCATGACATTAACTGATGCTCCTGAGTCCACCAAACAATTATGCACATTGTAATTGAAAAACTCAAAAGTTAGAAGAAAAGTTGGAGTCCTATACTTAGAATTTCCTTCTAAAGCTATTTCACCAATCTCTTCCTCGGGTTGGTTATCATTTTGAGGTTCCTTCATGGGTGTTTCAAGTTCTTTTAAGATATTTTCCTTTTGTTGAGCTAAATTGCACATTTCAAACAAAGAGATATTTGCTTTAGCCTTTTTAATGTCTTCCACAACGTCATATCCCATTTCATGCTCAGTGAATTTTTTCTTGAAATCTTCAGCTTTATTTTCAGTAGTCTTTATAGGCATATTGACTTTGTTGGGGCTCTATCCTGAAATGACAAACTCAGGTATGTTAACCATTGGATTATTATTCTTTATTTTCTTCATATTCTCCTGAAGTTTCTTAATATTGGGAAGTATCAAGTTATCTTCTTTTAATGGATTCTAACTTCTTGTTAACATTTGTCTCTGATATTTCTTATTCATTAGGGAGACCTTCATCTTCTAAGTTGAACATAAAAACACAGTCCCATAAAACCAAGGTGTCTTCCTCTTTTGTTTCTATTGGTTCATGATCTTTCTCTTTCTCTTCCACAATTTCTGTCAACTTAGAATCCAACAATTGGTTCATCACTAAGGTCATAGAATTTATCCATTGTGGGAAATTCTTCTCAGAGCTAGGTTGTTGATGGAATGTGCAAAAATTATCCATTCCTACATCTGTCAAATTCATGGCTGAGGGACTGTGTGGGGGAGGCTTGGGTTTACTATTGTCTTCTCTCTTTTTATAATAAGGCTTGTATTGTTTATGAGCCTCTTTTTAATTTTCTAAATCAATCACCCTGTTTGATACTTATGCATCATCTTCACTAACCCATATAAATCCTGTGATCATTCATCTTTAGGTTTAGTTAGTAATAGAGGATTTTTTGTTTCCATAATTTGTTTTGTCTGAATGCATAGGATAGTGTTCTATACTCTCCATTTCCACCTCCACCTTCTCAGATTCTTCATAAGTATCTACCAAATTGGGCCTAACTGATCTCTTGGAAAACATGGCTAGATCAGGCCCAAGAGCTGAGGTATAGTACTCAATTAGGGCATGCTCAGAAGGTTGATCAGTTGCATCGAAGATATTCAGGTAGGTAGCAAACCTCTGAGTGAAATTATGTACCCTTTCTTTCTTTTCTTTCTTTAAGGAAGTCAATCCTTTCATTAAATTTGTGTGAGGTTTCTGGATTTCGTATTTGTTTTTGAACAGTCTCTCAAAAATATTCCAATTTGTGATTGAGTTTGCTGGCAGGGAAAAGTACCATGAAGTTGATTTTCCCTTCAAGGTATGCAGGAATAATCTGCAGACTACATCTTCATGTTCTACTGCTTGCAAACCTTCTAAATCCAAATAAAAAATCTGCAAATGATCATCCACGAGAATTCCTTCATTTGGTTCAAAGTCGGGTAAATATTTGTCAAAACTTTGAGGCATAGCATGCAATGGAGGTGTCAGGTTTAAAGAAGATCTATCCCTCCAAGCAAGCGGTGGAGGTGGCTAATCTTCATTCACATTGGCCATGATTCTGAGTGGAGATTGAGGAGGAAACTGGATAGGTGTTTGAAAAGGAGAACAGTGAGGGGAATATAGCCCCAGCTGATTCAGAGGTTGGACAACTTCTTGCAATGTTGTTTCTACCAATTCTTCAATATATTCCACCAATACTGAATCTTCTAATTGAGGAGGATGTTTCTTATGATACCTTATTCTAGGTAAAGTAGGGATAATAGGTAACCCTCCAATATTCTTTGCATACGCCATGGTAATCCTCCTTAACCCCTTTCCTTTTTCTTTGGGAGTGGGTTTTTTGGGCAAACTGGTTTCAGAACTGTCACCGATGGAGTAATCTCAAGAAAACAAATTTACTAGGACAGACATGCACTGGTGGCCCTCCTTCTAGTGCCAAAACTGTTGAGGCCTAAAAAATAACAGGTAAGAATAGTAGGGATTCTCCCCAATAAATGTTCCCAATTAGCTCATTATTATTTGGTACGGGGAATCCATTCGATTTACAGTTTGGATACCATAGGTCAAGTAACAGTTAAAACTTATTTTACCGGTTGCGACCCAATCCACCGTTTAATTGTATATATATTTTTTAAGTTTTATGTTTAGGTATGATATGCAAGTGCCTAGCTAAATGCAGTCAATAGAGATAATCGGGAGTGTCACAATGTGATGCGCAGGTTCTTACCTCTCGTCTTACCTCTCTTGCTTCTAAATCATAAACAAAGAAAACTAACTAACACTATCTAACCTATCCCTAGGGAGAAATATTGTAATTAATAATGATTAATGTATTGTATCACATGCATTTAGAATACTACAGATAGCTGCTAATATTTCTAAATACACGAATATAAATAAACAGATAAACAAAGAGATAACTCATTGTTGACTAAAACATTCATTGCTCAGATATGATTGTGGAAATTTCACATAAATAAACAGGAGCTCATTCATAACATGAAATCATTCATAAGTTAGAACGATCTCACAGTTCATAGAAAGAAGCTGAAACATAAATAGTTCACATCCAACGAGTCCATGTCAAGCATTTGAAACCCCACAGTTCTTTTTCCAGCCGAAAGTATAACTCTTTATTATAAGATGAAATAGTTCTTCTTACAATAACCTTGCACAAAGATAGTCTGAAAAAATGTCCCTCTATACATAGCTTGCCTATATTTATACAAAAAGTAAAAACTCTTGAGTTTCCCTCGTTGCCTTTTGGGCTTCCCCGAACCTTTCCTTTACAAAATTTTGTCCTTTAGCTTATGGACTCAAAATAAAATATATTATATCAAAAATGTTCTAAATAATCCAACTAGGATGGCTCAGCTTTCTCATTCATAAATTTCCTCCATGCATTGGCATCTGCTGCTATGTTTTCAAAACCAAAAGGTTCTAGAAATCTGATAGTAATTTCATGCTTATCTGCCTGAGCTTTTATACCCACCACTCTTTCCAAAATCAGGTGAACTTGGTCTTCTAGTAAGTTATTTCTAACTATCACATGTCCTATTTCAGTTTTAAGCACCTCTTCATCTAATTTCGTCACTAGTTGAATGGCCTATTCGTCTTCACTGCATCATTCCTATAATTGCTTCAAAAATATCTCATGCTTCGGCAACACCTATAATCTCCTGCTAGGAGAGATCTGACACCGATTGTAAGTTAGGATGACTCTTCTACATAATTCTGCACAGGCATTCTTTATCTTCCTCACTGTCTTTACTAGCTCTTCTGTTTCTTTGTTAGCATACTTGCTCAACTCATATTCTAGATTTTTCATCTCCAAGTCTTTGGGAGGTACATCTGCGGGAGGTTCCTTACTGGTTTCAACCCATGTCATTCTTCCCTGTAGAGTATCTAATATGTCTTGTGTCATGTCCAAGAAATAAGAAGTTGTATTTATAATTTCCTCCAATCTAATTATTTTCTTCTTCTATCTTCTTTTCCGCCTCTTCAGCTGTCCTTTTCTTTTCTTCTTCTTCAGCTCGCAACCAATTCTCTACTTCTTATACTAACCTATGAGCTTCTTCCCACCTTTTATTTGTTGCATCCTCTTCCCACCTTTTGATCTTATCAGCATATTTTCCCTTTCCTCCCACAGTAGCTATGTTTTGTTTGAATCTTTTCGTCAAAGCTATCATGTTTTGAGCATTCCGGAAGATCTCTTCATCTTTATCCTAGAAATTCGTATACTCGAAATGCACTCCAGCTACTATACAAAAATCAACACCTTTATCCTTAGAATCATTCCTATGGAAATTCATTTCACCGAAGTGAAAATACTCTAACTCCTTAACAAACTCCGCTGCATTTTTTATCCTCGGAAATTTGTAACTTCCTAGAAAAAAGGGGACTGTAGGATATGCTTCCTTCTTCTATTCAAAAAGGAAATTTCCTATCCAATCAATGTACAACTGTCTCACAGCCTCTTTATGGATCACATAGTCTATAGCATACTTCAGTAGAAGAGAAGGGGCTCTTGAAACATCATACATTCTTAAATATAAACCTTCTTCTGTCAAATAATAGTTTCCATTGTTTTGCACTACTTCCAAGGATTCCTCTGACATACAATTATATTCGAGCAAGAAAATTAATGTGTACAATGGCATGATTAAATTATCACAAATCTACTTCTAATGGCTATAATATTTGTGAGCCCAGAACAACTTATAGGCAGCATACACAAGGGCCCGGTCTTTATCCCATTGGTACTTTAATGTTGGGAAGGGCTGAGTTTATAGAATGCAATCAATCAATATCAAACTCATGTAAAATTTTGTCTTCTTCTGTGACACTCCTCCCAATGCTACACTTATACAAGCTGACAAACTATTGGACACTATATTTTCCCAATTAAAAATTGTACCTTGGGTGGCAACAAAAAATATCACTAGTACCCAACCTATTTTAAATATTTTTCCATTTGCCCTCCTGAAAATTATGTTCAACATCAAAGAAATGAATCTGTATGGAGTGCATAGATTTGATGTCTCGCAATCTCTAGAAGGCCTTGTATGGAATTTTTTACCTAGGATCATCAAATTCTTAACTGTTTCCACCATGTCTAGATTTATCTCCTTTAACCAACTTTCAGTCAAATAGGTTTGTGGTGTTGGTAAATTGTAAGCCATAGACACATAGGATGGGCTATATGCAGCATAACCCTGCCTCTCGGTGTTGGCCAATATCATCCTTGTTACATCTGCCCTAGGCAGAATCCACCTTATCACCTCTAAACATGAGAAAAGTTCAGTTCTGGTAGCCACTTTCATAATGGTTGATCTCTCAATGTTAGCATATATAGGCATATCTTCAAACCTAGCTTCTGGAATGATCTGGTTTGAAATCATTGTGTATAAATCTCCCCGTTATACTCTGGCTCAAATCTAGTAGTGGCTGTAGTATCTTCATAAATAACCTCCACTTTGGTTACTATCTCTACTTCCGGTTCTTCCTCAGCTTCTTGGGCCTTCTTCTTCTGCTTTCGTGGCATATTGTTGTGGTGATAATTAGCATCTAACAATCATGCAACATGATTTTAGTCTATTTACTCCTAGCAAGCTATGTATTTCAAACAACAATAAAAACAATCAGAATATTACCATCCCATCAATATGCATGTTGAAAAAATTCTTTTATTAAATAAAAGGCTTTAGTACGAGAAGCAACAGCAAGAAATCGACAAAACCTATCTACCCTAGCCTGCAAAAACCTCCATTAGGGAAAACTCTAGATCTTCATAACCACCTTTATCCTTTGGGAAGCAAACCTAACTGAGGAAAAAGCACAAATCCTAAAACTATAGACCACTAAAACCCCAAAACCCCTGATCACCTGCGCACCCCTCCTACTTCCCATAGGAACGCATCGTCATTTAAGACATGGATGCACAAACCAGGCTTTAAATCGATGAAAGAATGAATGGGGCAGTGCAAACGGTGAAATATTTGTCTGCAACCTACCCTTAATTCCCAAACAAATGTCACAGGTGCACTCATGGCTGCACAGAGATTGGGTGAGAAAAAATAACTGACTGAAATGAAAAGGCTTCACAATAGTCTGGTTGAACCCTAAGTCAAGAAAACCCCACCATTGTTCAAAACAAAAAACCCCCGCAGAAAAATAACTAACCTCATCACTACATGCGGTCGAAAACAAATGATGATGCTGAGCATATAAAAATAATGAGCATCCTACCTGGACACAATGTGGCGAGCGACCTGGAGAGGAAACAAGCTCTGCTGGTGAAATATTCGTACATGCAAACTGACAGCTGCATAGACTCCACTAGATAACTCTCACAGTGACAATGACACCTCATCCCAACTCTATGGATTTATAAGCTCGACCACGGGATTAATCAATTAACCTTGGCGGGAAAGAAAATCTAACCCATAGTCAGAGGAATAACCTTGTGAAAATCCACAGCATCGGACCGAATCATCTCTTTCCACCCGGTACTTCAGATGGGAGAAACACATCGGAGGAAGGAAGCAGTAACCTATCTCGATATCAACGAGGATATCATGAAGTTGCAGATATCTTCGACACTAGACCTCCATAACGTCAGTCGGTGAAACCACTAACTTTCGACTCATTCCCATATACAAAGCCGACAATGAGATCACCACGTAATCGGATATCGAAGAAAGATAGTCAAACAATGACCCGACTCATCGGAGATGCTTCATACTAGACTTCTGGAAAATCGACAGACTGTCTCCGAGACCATAGAGGAAATGAATTCTAATACATCGGATCAAACTTTGGAAGGCTCTCGATGGTCGTACCGAAATGGTAGTTAGATGTGCATTCGATGCATCAGAAAGCTAGTCAACTTGGCATCCGATACAAACAGAAAAAAAAAACTTTCAAAACAATAAGCCGCGGGAAAAAATTGGTAAAATCATGGAAATCCTTAAGCCATCTTAAACACTAAAAGAATAAGGGGGGGCCCTAAAAATAAAAATTTTCGGGGAAAATAGTTGCAGCTGCAACACACGTGTAGTTGGGAAAGAAGATAGATTGAGATCGATCACAATCTAAACTATCTATTGATTGTATGTGTCATACTTATTCTTTCCACTTTTACTTATTCATTATAATACAATCATCGAGCTCTCTATTATCAAATTAATTGATGATTATATTGAATATGTACAACTTTTTCCTTAAAATTTAACTTAGTCCTTACAATATACGTGTCTCTTTCCTGAAAACTTAATTTGTTCCTTACAATAAGGATATAAAATTACAAAATGATTATCAAAGTCAAGTTTCATGTCACTTCCCATGATTGGAACCAGCCTAGATCCAAATCCTAGGCTCTATCAAGCACCGAGAGGGATCAAATCTCCTTAGGTACCAACCTCTCTACGAATAGGTCCTTGCATGCAATACTGGAGAAGAGGTTTGCAACTCGGGAGATTTGATCCCTCTCGGTGCTTGATAGAGCCTAGGATTTGGATCTAGGATGGTTAAAATAGAGATGTTATGCATTTCTTTTTAGACACACATTTATTTTAAAAATGGCATACTACTTGCTTATATTACTTCTCTAATAACAAGGTTGCACATTTGATTAAAATTCTTTAAAAAAAAACATCCTTTCATATTTTTCATCCCATTGGATATTATTTAATATGTAAATTAGGAATATATCTCACAAATATACCCTATTGGAGATATTCACTCCATAGATAATAATAATAATAATAATAATAATAATAATCTATTTTTAAGGTCATGACCAAGTGAGTGATTTAACGAACTGTTAAAGTCTAAAGAGGTGTAAGTACACTACCCCTCAAGATTTGAATAATATGAAATGCATGCTCTTAACCATTAGGCCCACTCATGCTGTACAATATAATAGAGGAAGCTCACTAGTCTAGTACTACTTTTAAGCAAATGGGAGGCAAAAAAAAGTAAATTGGTTTTTTGCCTCCCCATGTCCCTTCATAAGATATCTAAGATGTTGAAACATATTTTTCATGGTTTTTTGTGAGAATTTGTATGTTCCCATGTTCTTTGATTATGAACAATTTAAAGTAAATACAAACAAACTATCAATTAATATATTGATTTTCAAGACTAAAGGTGTATCAAAATTCAATAATCTATGACACATGATTCTCCCATGTATCATGATTAATCGAGGGAACTATTTCCTCAATTAGAATTTTTTTTAGTCTTCTTGTAAAACTTTAGTATTTAAGCATTCAAAAGAAAATATTTTCTCAATTATAACTACATGGGTAGGCCATTAAAAATGATGCATGTATAAATATCCTTGATTTGTTATAGGTTAAGAATGATTAGATATTGAGATATATTATATAGAACTAATTTAATGAAAGTGAAAACATATATTATATTAAACATTCATGTATCGAATAAGTTCAAGAGTTTGAAGTCATTCATATATCAACCATTCCCAAATTTATCATGAATAATCCACTTACACTCATTATAAAAAAAAATTATGATTTTTTTAAGAAAAAATGCATCATACTAGTTCATATAATTTTATTTCAAAATTTATTGATCATATTTATACAATCATATTCATGCATATAATTAATTAAAAGCCAATAAATAACCCATTTGTGCATTGCTGGTTTAAAAATACAGATATCTTATAGTTCAAAATCTTCAAAAACATTATCCATTTATGGCACATCTCTAATGTCAGTCTAATTAACACTCATTATGATTTTTTTTAAGGCAAGCAACTTTATTAACAACATAACTTTATTTCACAATTTCATATAAATGCATATTGTATGAAATTAATCATGTTCACATAGTCATTTACTTGCTAACTCAATGATGTCATGAATTCTCTCCTAAAATAAAGTCAAAGATGTAGATACATGAAGGAATTAATTATGATATGATTAAACATTGTTTATTCCATAGTGGATATCATGCAATGTAGTTTATTCCATAAGGGATACGATGCAATGTACTTTATCTTCCCTGAACAACAACAATCCAATAAATCATGATTGATTTTCATTCAAGAACATAGAAAAAAAAGGATATGATGCAATGTAGTTTATCTTCCTTGACAAAACAATCCAGAAATCATGATTGATTTTCTATTGCATTCAAAATTTTGCTACAAAATCAACTACTCATAAGAATATGCATATTAATTATTGTTATTCTTTTGAATTTTGTTTCAATTCCCTTTCCATTGCTGTGTAAAATAGAGATGTTATGCATTTATTTGTAGATACACATTTACTTTAAAAATGCATACTACTTTCTTATATTACTTCTCTCGTAACAAGGTTGCACATTTGATTAGAATTCTTTAAAAAAAACATCCTTTCATATTTTGCATCCCACTGGATATTATTCATTATGTAAATTAGCAAGCTATCTCACAAATAGGGTCTGACCCTATTGGAGATCTTCACTCCATAGAATAGAGGAAGCTCACTAGTCTAGTATATTTTTTTTGCCTCCCCATGTCTGGGTATGGGTATGGGGAAGCAAATAGTATATGGGATCATATCAACTTGTTCTGACTTGGGATGATAAGCTTATGGTCTCACTTCACTGTTGAGAACCGAAAGAATACTTCCCTCTACCGTGACAAAACTGGGGATTTTATCCTAGGATTCCAATAGTTGACATTAGGGATGAAAAGGATGAGGTTGAAATTGTAAATTTGTTATGCTATGCCAAAAGAGAGACTAAGAGTGAATACAATGTGATTCATGTTTATTTACAACCATGCAAAGTGTGTCAAATCAAAAGTACTGCGATTTCTTGCATATGATAGACTACTGCCTAATGTTGTGGTGTTTTAGAAATCTCGACTTCTCCCTCTCTTGTAGATTTCACAGTCTCTATTACAACATGGAAATATTCGACTACTGGAACCATGTCAATAGGTGATAGAGCCAACCGTGGTACAACACTCGAACTTCATGCCATTTGTTGCTCTAATATGGCCCAATCAAACATATTATCATACTCAAAACCTTTACAAAGAAGCAATTCACAGAATGACCTTTTGAAATATGCATAATCTGGCCTCTCACCAAAACCCAGATACTGAAAATAGTGAAAATAGGATGCAAACTCATTAGGATGGGACTCGGATAGAGAATCGATAGAAGTAGTCGTTTGTTCGCTATCCTGCCAAGGAAGGTTTCCCATCAAGACTTCAGGAATGGAAATGCCTGTATTGCAAATTCAAAAGTCCTGAAAAATGACCCCAAGGTATAATGTTGAATGCCCACGAATGGTATAATGTCTACAAAACTAATAGGTAAGATTTCAAAACAATGAATATGTCCACCAGAAAGAAGAAAATGCCTGTAGGGAGTGTTAATTATTTGAAAACATCAGAGAAGAATATGCCCAGAATAAGAGTCCAATAAGTATTTGGAGGATAAAATACACCGAGTCCAAGAGGAATGCAAGCAAAACGGTGTGTGAAATGCACACGAGATTGATGAAAATGCACGCAGGGGTCCATAAAATGCTCGCAGCCTAAGGAACACATGGAAGTTTTTAGTTTGTCTAATTGAGTTATGATTTCTGGAGGCCTTAGTATCTCCTAAGTGTGATTCGGGACAAGTTAAAGACACTTGAAGATCAACTTTGACCTATTATTTGACTGACTACAGTATGAGAGAAGACCTTGTGGTTAAAGAAAAATATTCAAATGAACCTTAACTTGAGCAGAAATACATTATGCAATTATGATGACTAGACAAGTACTATTGTAAGGTCTAGTCGTATTCATATATGATTGAGTCATTAGAATGGAACTTGAAGGACTGTTTAAAGAGACAAAAGCTAAAAATAAGTGTCAAGGATATTATTAATCACTGATATTAATTTACAACTGATATTAATAATCACACGAGGTGTCAAGGATCATTAAAAATACTATCACTTCTAAGTTACTTTAAAGGGAAAACATGGGACAAGAAAGAAGTAGAGGCTCAAAGGAAATTAAAATATTACTATTAAAGGAGGACATTAACCTTAATTTTGGAGATGAAAAATATATCCATGTTTTAACTATTTCGAAGAAAAATTAATATATATGAGAAAAGAATGAACACTCATGAGCTTCAAATTTAAATAGGGCATTGAACAATTCCTAAAACATTGTGGGTGGAAAGGATTTTCCTTGAACATCGACGATGGAAGCTACTTTCTCTTATTGATTTCCTTGTGTACATGAGACACATTGGATTGGATCCCACTTGCATAATATTTAATGATATACAACCCTAATTTAAACATTCTAACTTGTCAAAACTATAACTACCTCAAAAAATTCTTAAATTCTAAGGTTTTTAAGCACAGAAAAAACCTTTGACATCATAATTTCGAAGTAATTTAATTAATCACCATCATTTGATATTCAATAATAATATATAGTGTCACACAAAAAATAGCATTTAAATTACATCAATCCAAGTTAATTAATTTACTTGATTATATACTTAATTATTAATTCTATAATATGAAAATGATTACTTATAATTTAAAAATAATCTAACTTTGTACATATTCATTTATAATAAAAGATAAGTGTTCAAAATAATTCTCAAAGAACAAACTTAATTTTTAACACTTGTGTTATTAAATATTAAATACCTAATATGCATTGCATCAATATGATGGATCCATCTATACTCCATGCTCTACACGTTATTCTAATCATCAAGTATTCAACACATTAATTCCCTTTTCTGGAGTAATTATTTTGCAGAATATAGACTAAACTATTCACATATTGGCCTCTCATAAGCCCCAAAATAATATTTTTGAGGATGTACCAAACTGTGCAATACAAGTTCCATATAAATAAATCATAGCTTTCAAAGTGAATTAGAGGAGAACTGGATTGTCCTGGCATTAGTAATTTTCAAGAAGAACATGAGCACTAGAATTAATCCCTCCCCCCTTTCTTCCATTCATAGAAATATGAGAAGAAGGAGCATGCCCCCCTCCAAAAATATTTTGTCAGTAGTTACTGGTCGATCTAGTGATGTTTCAAGTGACCTATTATAATTACGTTGACCCTTTCTCACACTACTAAAATTTGATTAAGGACGAGAAAGAGCTGATGTCATTTGGGCCCACCTAACACGTGTATGTGTTTGGTTGGCACATGTGGGTCCCAACTTTTCCTCCTTTGTATGTCATTGATTCCATTCTATATTTTTGCATGGGAGGGATGAAATCCACTATTGGTAGTCTTAGACTGTCACACCTAAAGCCAATAGTGTTTTCGAAATTTCAATTTTGAATTCATTGTCAATCAGAATGTGCCACATAGAAAGGTGGTTTCAGACCAATGGATTGATGCAGACGCTTTGTCCTTATGCATTTTCTTGAAGATCAGGATAAATTTCCCATAGTCCAGATTTATTTCTGTCCAGAATTATTTAGAGGAATCCAAAAGCAGGTTTTGTAAATCTGATAACATTCACGTAATAATTAAACTTTTAAAGGGTTAATTCGGTCCAGAATTAGTTTGAATTATTCTAAATTAATCCATATTTTGATGAATTAGTAAAGATATGTTGAATTAGTTTTAGTCCACATTTTGTTGAATTAGTCCAGTCCTAATACTTGTTCCATTTCCTAATAAGAAGATGAAAAGGAGCATGGGCCATTTCTCACACTTTTGTGACACTTTTTTAATCTAGGTGAGATACATAAGGAGTACTGGCCCTTTCTCGTGCTTTATTAATTTTTGGGAGGAAGATAAATCCTAATTATTGCTCCATTCAAAATGAGGATGAGAAGGAGCATGGTCCCTTTGTTATAATTTTCCAATTTTAGTGACTCCTAGGAGAAGCCGCAATTTCCCTTCCACACACACTAGTTTTTTTTAGAGGAAGAGGAGCACTAGACCTTCCTCATACTTTACTAAAATCTCAAAAGAAAATAAGGAGAATGACCCATTTATCACAACTCTTAAATTAGAGTGATGAGGAGCTGGATTTCCTTAATTTTCTCAAGGGGTAATAACTTCAGGAGACATGGGGATCCATCATCACACTTCTTCCATTCATAGTAAAAGGAGGAGAAGGAGCGTGTTCTCTTTATGACACTTTTGTAATCTAAGTGAGGTAGAGAAGGAGAACCGACCCTTTCTACAGATGGAGTGAAGGAGTGAGATACTCAAAGGGCACTAGCCATTAACCACACTATTTCCTTTCAGAAGAGTAGCATGGGAACTCCGTTATAATGCTGGAAAGGGTACTAATAAGATTATCCCTTTATCACCCTATTTTATTTACACTGGCCAGTTCTCCCACTTCTGAAATTTTAGTAGGGAAGAGAAGGCGCCCTAGCTCTTTCTCACCCTTATATGGTTAGAGTGATGCAAAGGGTGTGGGGTGGCCTCACCTTTATACGAGCAAGCAAGTTTAGAACATAGGAAATGACAGAGCATGGTCCCTTTCTAAAACTATTGTCCTTTGAGTGAGGAAGTTATAGTCCCTTTATATTGCATTGGTAGTTTTTTGGAGTAAGAGTCGAGGATATCTATCCCTATCACGCACTTATTCCATTCAAATGAGTAGCACATGAACGCCATTTTATATGTATGAGAGGAAGAGCAAAAACATTAACCCTTTTCCACTCTATTGTAATTATGATGCCCTTTCTGACACTTCTAAAATTTGGATAAGGAGGAGAAGGAGCAGTGGCCCTTTCCTGCCCTTTTATGGTTGGAGTGATGAGGACTAAGGAGGTGGAGAAGGAATTGTTGGGAAACCTATCATCCTGAACTATAGAACACAGTGAAAGACATAGTGAATACAATGTGATTCAAGTTTATTTACGATTCCAAAATATCCATACACTCTGAGATTTTTTACTTTTAATTCTATCGCTTTTTTCAGTCCCTGGACTAATGCTTCATATTAGGCTATGTTATTTGTGCATTCAAATTCTAATCTACATGGAAGAAAATGTTTATTTTTTCTAGATCAATCAGGACACAGCCAGCTCATGATCCTTCCAATGTTTTAGAACCATCAAAATAAAGAATCCAAAAATTTCTACTCCTACTGAATTCGAATTATTAACTACATCTGAAACTAAATCTACTATGTTACAATCAATCTTATAATCCCATGAGAACTGAAGGAGATCGATCTGGATATCTGATATACTATTGGCTTCTTCGGCTTGGTAATTTCCTGGTTCCATTTCAAGAAAATAATTTCCCAACACATAGTTTACTGGCTCATTCTTTCCTTCCAACAGAGTCACATTATACTTCATTTGAGGTTCTCTCAACACCTTTATTTGGTTCTGACATCCTTTATAGGGAAACCACATATGTGACCAATTTGATGCAAAATATCCTCTAATTTTGTTGACCAATCTCGGCTCAAAACTAAACCATAAGCATCTAGGATATCTACTACAACAATGTTTATGTATTGACATACCCTCTAATCTATGGACAAACGAATCAGGACATCTTCCATTTCTCCTAACAGTTTCACTGCTATTCTGTCTAATTGAAGAACTTGGCCTGTAGTTCGCTTATGTTGACCTTTTATTTGCTTGCAAACTAAAAGTGGCATGACATTAACTAATGCTCCTGAGTCCACCAAACAATTATGCACATTGTAATTGAAAATCTCAAAAGTTAGAAGAAAAATTGGAGTCCTATACTTAGAATTTCCTTTTAAAGATGTTTCACCAATCTCTTCCTCAGGTTGGTTATCATTCTGAGGTTCCTTTACGGGTGTTTCAAGTTCCTTTAAGAGCTTTTCTTTTTGTTGAGGTAAATTGCACATTTCAAACAAAGAGATATTTTCTTTATCCTTTTTAATGTCTTCCACAACATCATATGCCATTTCATGTTGAGTCAATTTTTTCTTGAAATCTTCAGATTTATTTTTAGTAGTCTTTATAGGCATATTGACTTTCTTGGGGCTTTGTCCTGAAATGACAAACTCAGGTATGTTAACCATTGGAGTATTATTCTTTATTTTCTTCATATTCTCCTGAAGTTTCTTAATATTGGGAAGTATCAAGTTATCTTCTTTTAATGGATTCTAACTTCTTGTTGTAACATTTGTCTCTGTTATTTCTTCTTCATCGGGGAGACCTTCATCTTCTACGTTGAACATAAAAACACAGTCCCATAAAACCAAGGCTTCTTCCTCTTGTGTTTCTATTAGTTCATGATATTTCTCTTTCTCTTCCACATTTTTTGTCAACTTAGAATCCAACAATTGGTTCATCACTAAGGTCATAGAATTTATCTATTCTAGGCAATTCTTCTGAGAGTGAGGTTACTGATGGAATGTGCAAAAATTATCCATTCCTACATCTTTCAAATTCATGGCTGAAGGACTGTGTGGGGGAGGCTTGGGTTGACTGTTGTCTTCTCTCTTTTTATAATAGGGCTTGCAATATTGTTTATGAGCCTCTTTTTATTTTTCTAAATCAATCACCCTGTTTGATAACTTCTGCATCATCTTCACTACCCCATCTAACTCCTGTGATCGTTCATCTTTAGGTTTAGTTAATAATGGAGGCTTTTTGTTTCCATATTTTTTTTTGTCTCACTGCATAGGATAGTGTTCTATACTCTCCATTTCCGCCTCCACCTTCTCAGCTTCTTCATAAGTATCTACCAAAGTGGGCCTAACCAATCTCTTGGAAAACATGGCTAGATCAGGCCCAAGAGCTGAGGTATAGTACTCAATTAGGGCATGCTCAGAAGGTTTATCAGCTGCATCGAAGTTATTCAGGTAGGCAGCAAACCTCTGAGTGAAATTATGTACCCTTTCTTTCTTTTATTTCATTAAGGCAGTCAATCCTTTCATTAAAGTTGCGTGAGTTTTCTGGATTCTGTATTTGTTTCTGAATAGTCTCTCAAAAATATTCCAATTTGTGATTGAGTTTGTTGGAAGGGAAAAGTACCATGAAGTTTCTTTTCCTTTCAAGCTATGCAGGAATAATCTGCAGACTACATCTTCATGTTCTACTGCTTTCAAACCTTCGAAAGAAAAATAAAAACTCCGCAAATGATCATCCACAAGAATTCCTTCATTTGGTTCAAAGTTGGGTAAATATTTGTCAAAACTTTGAGGCATAGCATGCAATGGAGGTGTCAGGTTTAAATAAGATCTATCCCTCCAAGCAGGCTGTGGAGGTGGTAGATTTGCATTCACATTGGCCATGATTTTGAGTGGATATTGAGGAGGAGACTGGATAGTTGCTCGAAAAGGAGAACAGTGAGGGGAATCTGGCCCCAACTGATTCAGAGGTTGGCCAACTTCTTGCAATGTTGTTTCTACCAATTCTTCAAGATCTTCCACCAATACTAAATCTTCTAATTGCAGACGATATTTCTTACGATACTCTCTTCTAGGTAAAGCATGGATAATAGGTAACCCTCCAATATTCTTTGCATATGCCCTAGTAATCCTCCTTAAATCCTTTCCTTTTTCTTTGGGAGTGGGTTTCTGAGGAAATCTGGTTTCATAACTTTCACCGGTGGAGTAATCTCGAGAAATTTTTTTTACTCGACCAGACATGCACTGGTGGCCCTCCTTCTAGTGCCAAAATTGTTGAGGCCTGGAAAATCACAGGTAACAATAGTAGGGATTATCCCCAATAAATGTTCCCAATTAGCTCGTTATTGTTTGGTATGGGGAATCCGTTCGGTTTATGGTCTGACTATCATAGGTCAAGTAATGGTTAAAACTTATTTTACTGGTTGTGGCCTGATCCACCATTTAATTATATATGTATTTTTTATTTTTATGTTTAGGTATGATATGCAAGTGCCTAGCTAAATGCAGTCGATAGATATAATGAGGAGTGTCACATTGTGATGCGCAGGCTCTTACCTCTCGTCTTACCTCTCTCGCTTCCAAATCATAAACAAAGAAAAATAACTAAGACTATCTAACCTATCTCTAGGGAGAAATATTGTAATTAATAATGAGTAATGTATTGTATCACATGCATTTAGAATACTATAGATAGCTGTTAATATTTCTAAATACATGAATATAAATAGACAGATAAACAAAGAGATAGATCATTGTTGATTAAAACATTCATTACTGAGATATGATGGTGGAAATTTCACATAAATAAACATGAGCACATTCATAACATGAAAGAATTCATAAGTTAGAACGATCTCATAGTTCATAGAAACAAGCTGAAACATAAATGGTTCACATCCACCAGTCCGTGTCAAGTATTTGAAACCCCACAGTGCTTTCTCTAGCCGAAAGTATAACTCTTTATTATAAGATGAAATAGTTCTTCTTACAATAACATTGCACAAAGATAGTCTGAAAAAATGTCCCTCTATACATAAAGCTTGCCTATATTTATACAAAAAGTAAAAACTCTTGAGTTGCCCTCGTTGCCTTTTGGGATTCCCCTAACCTTTCCTTTACAAAATTTTGTCCTTTAGCTTATGGACTCAAAATAAAATATATTATATCAAAAATGTTCTAAATAATCCAACTAAGATGGCTCAACTTGCTCATTCATAAATTTCCTCCATGCGTTGGCATATGCTGCTATGTTTTCAAAACTAGAAGGTTCTAGAAATCTGATAGTAATTTCATGCTTAGTAACCTGAGCTTTTATACCCACCACTCTTGCCGGAATCAGGCAAAGTTGTTCCAGTAAGTGATTGCTAACTGCCGCATGTTCTATTTCAGTTTTAAGAACCTCTTCATTTAATTTCTTCACTAGCTGAATTGCATGTTCGTCTTTGCTGTATTGTTCCTGTAATTGCATAAAAAATATCTCATGCTCTGACAGCACCTATAATCTCCTGCTAGTAGAGATCTGACACCGATTGTAAGTTATGAGGACTCTTCTGCAAAATTCTACACAGGCATTCTTCATCTTCCTCACTGTTGTTACTAGCTCTTCTGTTTCTTTCCGAACATTCTCGCTCAACTCATATTCTAGCTTTATTGTCTCCGGGTCTTTGGGAGGTACATCTATGGGAGGTTCCTTACTTGTTTCAATCCATGTTATTCTTCCCTATAGAGTTTCTAAGATGTCCTATGTCATGTCCAAGAAATAAGAAGCTGTATTTATAATTTCCTCCAATCTTATTTTTTTCTTCTTCAATCTTCGTTGCCGCCTCTTTAGCTGTCCTTTTCTTTTCTTCTTATTCAACTCGCAACCAGTTCTATGCTTCTCACACTAACCTATGAGCTTCTTCCTACCTTTTCTTTGCTGCATCTTCTTCCTACCTTTTCTTTGCTGCATCTTCTTCCTACCTTTTGATTTTATTAGCATATTTTCCCTTTCCTCCCACAGTAGCTATCTTTTGTTTGAATCTTTTTGTCAAAGCTATCATGTTTTGAGCATTCTGGAAGATCTCTTCATCTTTATCCCAGAAATTCGTATACTCGAAATGCACTCCAGCTACTGTACAATAATCAACAACTTTATCCTCAGAATCATTCCTATGGAAATTCATTTCACCGAAGTGAAAATACTCTAACTCAACAAACTCTGCTGCATCTTTTTATCCTGGAAAATTTGTAACTTACTAGAAAAAAGGGGACTGCAAGATATACTTCCTCCTTCTTCTCAAAAAGGAAATTTCCTATCCAATCAATGTACAACTGTCTCACAGCTTCTTTATGGATCACGTAGTCTATAGGAGACTTCAGTAGAAGGGAAGGGGCTCTTGAACCATCGTACATTCTTAAATATAAACCTTCTTCTATCAAATAATAGTTTCCATTGTTTTGCACTACTTCCAAGGCTTCCTCTAGCATACAATTACATTCGACCAAGAAAATTAATGTATACAATGGCATGATGAAATTATCGCAAATCTCCTTGTAATGGCTATAATATTTGTGAGCCCATAACAACTTATAGCCAGCATACACAGGGGCCCGGTCTTTATCCCATTGGCACTTTAATGTTGGGAAGGGATGAGTACATAGAATGAAATCAATCAATATTGAACTCATGTAAAATTCTATCTTCTTCTTGGACACTCCTCCCAATGCTGCACTTATACAAGCTGACAGACTATTGGAGACTCTGTTTTCCCAATTAAAAATTGTACCTTGGGTGGCGACAAAAAATATCACTGGTACCCAACCTGTTTTAAAGCCTTTTCCATTTTCCCTCTCAAAAATAATGTTCAGCATCAAAGCAATGAATCTATATGGACTGCGGAGAGTTAATGTCTCGCTCTCTCTAGAAGGTCTTGTATGGAAGTTTTTACCTGGGATCATCATATTCTTTACTGTTTCCACCATATCTAGATTTAGCTCCTTTAACCAACTTTCAGTCAAATAGGTTTGTGGTGTTAGTAAATTGTAAGCCATAGACACATAGGCTAGGCTATATGCAACATAACCCTGTCTCTCGGTGTTGGCCAATATCATCCTTGTTAAATCTGCCCTAGGCAGAATCCACCTTATCACCTCTGAACATGAGAAAATTTCAGCTCTGGTAGCCACTTTCATAATGGTTGATCTCTCTATGTTAGCATATATAGTCATATCTTCAAACCTAGCTTCTAGAATGCTCTGGTTTGAAATCATTTTGTATACCTCTCCCCATTTATACTTCGGCTCAAATCTAGTAGTGGCTTTAGTATATTCATAAATAACCTCCACTTTGGTTACTATCTCTGCTTCCAGTTCTTCCTCAGCTGCTTGGGCCTTCTTCTTTTGCTTTCGCAGCATATTGTTGTGCTGATAATTAGCCTGTAACAATCATGCAACATGATTTTAGTCTATTTATTCCTAGCAAGCTATGTATTGCAAACAACAATAAAAACAATTAGAATATTACCATCCCATCAATATGCATGTTGAAAAAATTCTTTTATTAAATAAAAGGCTTTAGTACGAGAAGCAACAACAAGAAATCGACAAAAGCTATCTTCCCTATCTTGCGAAAACCTTCGTTAGGGAAAACTCTAGATCTTCATAACCACCTTTCTCCTTTGGGCAGCAAACCTAACTGAGGAAAACACACAAATCCTGAAACTGTAGATCGCTAAAACCCCAAAACCCCTGATCACCTGTGCACCCCTCCTACATCCCACAAGAATGCATTGTCACTTAAGACATGGCTGTGCAAACTAGGTTTTAAACTGATGAAAGAATGAATGGGGCAGTGTAGACGGCGAAATGTTCATCTGCACCCTACCCTTACTTCCCAAACAAATGTCACAGGTGCACTCATGGCCGCACAGAGATTGGGTGAAAAAAATAACTAGTCGAAATGAAAAGGCTTCACAAATAGACAGGTCAAACCCTAATTCAAGAAAACCCCACCGTTGTTCAAAACAAAAAACCCCCGCAGAAAAATAACTAACCTCATCACTACATGCGGTCGAAAACAAACGATAATGCTGAGCATATAAAAAAAAATGAGCATCCTACCTGGACACAATGTGGCAGGCGACCTGGACAGGAAACAAGCTCTGTCGGTGAAATATTCATACAGGTGAATTGACAGCTGCACAGACTCCACTAGATAACTCTCACGGTGATAATGACACCTCATCCCAACTCTATGTCTTTATAAGCCCAACCGCGGGATTAATCAATTAAACTTGGCAGGAAAGAAAAGCTAACCCATAGTTGGAGGAATAACCTTGTGAAAATATGCGACATCGGACTGAATCAGCTCTTTCCACCCAATACATCGGATGGGAGAAACACATCGAAGGACGGAAGCACTAACCTATCTCAATATCGATGAGGAAATCATGAAGTTGCAGATATCTTCGACACTATACCTCCGCAACGTCAACCGGCGAAACCACTAACTTTTGACTCATTCCCATATACACAACCGACAACGATATCACCACTTAATCGAATATCAAAGAAAGATAGTCAAACAACGACCTGACTCATTCGAGATGCTTCACACTAGACTTATGGAAAACCGACAGACTGTCTCCGAGACCATAGACGAAATGAATTCTGATACATCGAATCAAACTTTGGAAGGCTCCCGATGGGCGTACCGGAAAGGTAGTCAACTATGCATTAGATGCATTAGAAAGCTAGTCGGCTAGGCATCCGATACTAAAAAAAAAAAAAAAAAAAGCCGCGGGAAAAATTTGGTAAAATCGTGGAAATCCTTAAGCCATCTTAAACAGTAAAAGAATAAGGAGGTACCCCCCCCAAAAAAAAATCGGGGAAAATAGTTGCAGCTGCAACACACGTGTAGTTGGGAAAGAAGATAGATTGATATCGATCACAATCTAAACTATCTATTGATTGTATGTGTCATACTTATTCGTTCCAATTTTACTTTCCTCATAATACTATCATCGAGCTGTCTATTATCAAATTAATTGATGATTATATTGAATATGTACAACTTTTTCCTTAAAATTTAAATTAGTCCTTACAATATAAATTAAATTTTTTACAATATACGTGTCTCTTTCTTGAAAACTTAATTTGTTCCTTACAATAAGGATATAAAATTACAGAATGCTTATCAAAGTCAAGTTTCATGTCACTTCCCATGAATGGAACCAGCCTAGATCCAAATCCTGGGCTCTATCAAGCGCCGAGAGGGATCAAATCTTCAATGAGTACTATTTTCAAGATTTTACCACTTAGATAATTAAAAAATAATTATAAGTTATTTAATTTATTTTGGAAAATTAGTGTTGCACTAGTACTATTTGTTCTCTACATGTCTACCAGTTTTTGTAGGTTGACTACAACATTTAGCGACTCAAAGGTTGCACCCACAAACACATATACGTAATCATTTAAAAAAAAAGTACATATTAGAAAAGATCAAACTGGAGATAATTATGAAGGTTTTTAATAAATCAAATTCATATATTTGGAAATGTGATTCAATTTACTACCTTTCATCTTTTTTACTTAAAGCAAAATTCATTTTGTAAGTACTTCAAAATATCCATGAAAGTTGAGGGATGCCTATTTTGTAATGTACGTCTTCTCTCTCTTATATATAAGAGAGAAAAATATAATATACATATATATAAATTAGCTATATATCTATATATGATATTATATTATATTATATTATATTATATTGACAAACATTAAATGTCACACATGCAAAATTTTTATATTTAAGTTAGCTATTTTCTAATAAGTATGTGATGGTATTATAATGTTTATTTTGAATTATACTGGATGTCCAAATATAATAAATAATTATTTAAAATATTTTATTATAAATTTCAAATATAATAAATAATTATTATAAATTTCTAAAAGGAAAGTTATTCAAGAAAAAGGGTTTTAATATTTCTTTATTTCATATTCCATTCTTGTGTTTTGAAATGTATTTTAAATAATTTCATACTAACCTCATTAAGATGCATTAAATATTTTGACATTTAAATCTCTTTCAAAATGCAAGCTTAAAAATTTAGTTTTAAAGTAAACCTAAGTTGATTTACCAAATTTTTTATCATTATAATGCATGAGTCAATTTAGGGAGATCTCTAGGAAAGAAGGGTTTCATTTTGGTTTTGACCAATCCTATCCATGAATCCGGATCCAATAAGCCACTCTTCTAAGGAACTCCATGGAACTTACTCAAGCGCTTTCTGCAAAACTTATTTTTATTGGCTTTTTAGGGAGTCATTATGATCTACTTTCCCTTGGTGACACCCTATCGTTCGAGTGGGAAAGTAAACTCACCCCCACTCACCTGACCAAAGAAGGGAGAGGGGAAAACTGATAGAGTTACCCGACATAAATGAGAAAGCCTTAAATGAATACTAAGACGGAAATACAATTTTATATAAGTGAAAAGAAAGATGATTAATTAGATCTATTAAATATATTAAAATTATATATCATAAAATTCTATATCATAACTTTTTTTCATTTCTCAAGCCTTTTACTTAAACTAGAGATAGTTATGAAAGTTTTCAATAGATCGAATTTATATATTTGGAAATGTGATTCAATTTCCTACATTTCATCTTTTTTTACTTAAAACAAAACTCATTTTGTAAGTACCTCAAAATATCCATGAAAGTTCAGGGATACCTATTTTCTAATGTATGAAAGAAAAATATAATATACATATATATAAATTAGCTATATCTATATATATATATATTATTAACAAACATTAAATATCGCACATACAAGATTAAGATTTTTATATTTAAGTTAGTTATTTTCTAACAAGTATGGGATGGTATTACAATGTTTATTTTGAATTATATTGGATGTCCAAATATAATAAATAATTATTTAAAATATTTTATTATAAATTTCAAACATAATAAATAATTATTATAAATTTCTAAAAGGAAAGTTATTCAAGAAAAAGGGTTTTAATATTTCTTTATTTCATATTCCATTCTTGTGTTTTGAAATGTATTTTAAATCATTTCATATTAACCTCATTAAGATGCATTAAACATTTTGACATTTAAATCTCTTTCAAAATGCAAGCCTAAAAATTTAGTTTTAAAATAAACCTAACTTGATTTACCGAATTTTTTATCATTATAATGCATGAGTCAATTTAGGGAGATCTCTAGGAAAGAAGGGTTTCATTTTGGTTTTGACCAATCCTATCCATGAATCCGGATCCAACAAGCCACTCTTCTAAGGAACTCCATGGAACTTACTCAACTGCTTTCTACAAAACTTATTTTTAGAATCCACCTTTCCACAAGCAGAGTAGGCGGAGTTGGTAGTGTGAGAGACTTGCTTTGTATTGGTTGAGGGAGCCATTATGATCTACTTTCCCTTGGTCACATGTAATATTATGGGCTTTTAAAATGAAAAAGCCTTAATTGAATACCAAGACGGAAATACAATTTTATATAAGTGAAAAGAAAGATGATTATTTAGATTTATTAAATATATTAAAATTATATATCATGAAATTCTATATATTATTAATGTAATCTTACTTAATAATTTACAGTAGTATGGATATTATTATATCAAAAAAATTTATAGCATATTTTTAATTAACACATTGATTTTTTTAATTTTATTATAACTAAAATCTATGCAAACATCATATATATATATATATATCTTATCATTTATCTTATCTTTTTGTTCGAGTGGATGCATATTCAATTGACCAAGTAATGGAAGAATCATTTTAAGCACTCCCGCATCTGTTGAATATTTAGAGTTAGTTGGATCAGAACTAACAACATATCCTATATTAGCTTATAGCTCATAGCGAGAAATCTGTATTTTGGTATCGATTGGCTTTTCCCGTATCAGGGGTGTATAAGGAAAGACATATCACAAATAAATGGACATAAATAGAGGTCTATGGTGAATTGGTACCTCCCTCTTGTGACCGATTGCCGCTCGGTTGACTGAAAAAGAGTCCCACCATTATCTCCTTTTGGCCATCGAGTCCCACCATCATCGAGTACAATCCATCTCCTACTCACAATTGTCACTATTGAAAATTTCATCGCTTACATGAACTCCTTAAACGAGAGTGGGAAAGAGCTTCCTGACGGAGAGACAATCCTGAAGTGCTCGTACTTGTTAAGAATTGTAATCTCAATGGTCCACGATGGTCAATCATGTATTAATTAGTTGGTTAGTAGAGTAGTTGATTTGGTCACCTTACCTAGAATTAGTGACCCATGGTATTCTCTGACCCATGGTTTTGCTATTATGCAGTCATATATATACATTTGGTTAATAATGAGAAGGAATTCCATTGCTAAGGAAATCAATATGCCCATTGGTGTTCCATCATATTCCATCTTTTCTTCTTCATTCATTTGCTAATCTTTAACATGGTTTCAAAGCATATGTCCTAATCCATTTCTTTTTGTTCTTGGTAAGCCGTTTCACAAAGTGTAAAGCAAAAACAAGCATAGATCCAATCTTATTGGAGGTTGTGATTAATACAAGAATATTGTATAAGATTGAAGAAAATCGAAGAAGATTTATTCTTGATAATGGAGCTACCAGAAGCATTAAATGAAGAGTTTGAAGAGGTAAGAAATTTGTTAACACAAAATGGGTTATGGCATACATTTGTTGGAGATAATTATGATCAATGGGCTATGGAAGTAAGAAATTGGTTAAGGTCACAAGATTTGTGGCATTTCTTAGTTGAAGAGGATCCCATTGATCCATATGCATTTAAGGCTTTGTTTGAGTTTCAGAAAGACAGAAGGCAATTTGTTTCCTTAAGTCTCATACAAGACAATATAGAGTGTTCCATTTTTCATTACATTGCAGAAGATGATACTCCAAAAAGAGCATGGGATACACTCAAAGAAGTGTTTAGTGAGGAACCGACTATAGAAGAAGATGAATTTTCAAGTCATGCAAATCACCAGGAAGACGATCAAGAAGACTGCACGTCTTTGAGGAAGTTAGTGATCATGTAATCCCAACAAACAGTGTTGGTCCAATTATGTTTGTTGCTGACAGTGAAAACAAACAATTCAATGTAGCAGTACTTAGTGATGTGAGTGATTGTCTCTAAGAGAAAGAGATAGTTGATAGAAACATAGAAGTTGAAGAACTTTATAAAAATGATGAAGTATATTCCATTGATGAGAAACACGAAAATGTGAATGCTCACCAAGAAGAGATGAAATATATTCATATTTTTTTCTGAATTGTTTTTAAGTGTGCAAGTAAAGTAGACATCAAGATATGTTGAAACAGAAGAAGAAGAAGAAGAAGACTTGCACTATGTTCAAGAAGCTAAATAAATTGCTAAATAACACCTACTTAGAATCAAGATCCATAAGACAAATAAGAAGCAGTCCAAGTACACATCAAATAAGAAAGTAAGGTTGAAGATTTTAAGTGAAATGTAATCGTAGCTGAGACATAGACCAACAAGCATATTTTTGAATTGATAGTGACGTATTGTCCTATTTGAGATTAAGGAGCGGGGGGGTGTTAAGAGTTTTAATCTCAATAGTCCAATATGGTCAATCGTGCACTAATTATTTGGTTAGTATAGTAGTTGATTTGGTCACCTTACTAGAATTAGTGACCCATGGTATTCTCTGACCCATTGTATTTACCCATGATTTTGTTGTTATGTAGTCCTATATATACAATTGGTTAATAATTAGAAGACATTCCATTGCTAAGAAAATCAATATGCCCATTGGTGTTCCATCATATTCCATCTTTTCTTCTTCATTCATTCGATAACTTTTAACAGTACTCACCTCAAGAAGACTTGTCACATTCCTTCGTAAAGAAGGGTAATTTATTAGCTTTGTTATTTTAGAATCATGCCACCCTACCACTCCTCCTTTCGAGGATTTGGAGTACCGGTATTGGAGTGACACAAGCGAAAAAAGGTACATAACCGATTAAAACAAACAGATAAGGCCTATGCTCAGACTTTTAACTATCATTGTAAAACCAATATAACTACTTAGATGCATTGTATAAGAATTATGTTATAAAAAATATTTATTATCATAAAATGATAAGCATTTAACCAATTAAATGATTAAAGTTATTAATTAATTTCAATACTCATAAAATATTGAGTATAGCAAATTATAACATCATGGGAAAATTATAATAATTTTATGAATTGTCTCACCAACTTCAAAGTTTGAAGAGTTGTAATTATAGTATAGTATAACGGGATATCATTTTACACTTTAATTATGTATCTTTTTCATCTTAATTACACTGAAGGCATTAAACAATGGATACAAAGTCTTGAAGTTTCCTCGTTAGTCTGGCGAATATAAAACTAATACGTTTCTTGCGATAATTAACATGTTTTCCTCTAATTTCTATCTACTTCCCTCCTTCCCTCGTGATAATTAACATGTTTTCCCTTCTTCCCTAGCTTCCATGACTAAATTTGTAGTCCCTAACTTGATTCCCACTACCTTGTTACAAAGAACCCTTAGAGGTACTGTAACTAACCCTCTGTATTTTCACACTTATGTAAAGAGGGTTCCTCTTTCCTTTAACCCTTACCCCATGTTGCTACATCTCCATTGCACACCGCAAAATCCTCTTCTCCAGAATTATGAGCTCCTGTAATTGAGTGAATATGTCTAAGATAAAACCTTAAGCCACCAAAATAAAAGACATGCAAAAGAATTAACCAAGTATTTTTGGGTTCAGGGCACCCGTAGGCATGGTGCTTATTCTGTCCAAGGACCCGGTAAATTCCAAGGAATCGTCTCTTCCTGAATATGCCTAGGTTTCCCAAGAGGATTTTGAGGTCACCAAGAGTGTGTTGGTTAGAAAACAAGAGTGTTTTCTTCGTGTGAAGGATCTTTGCATTTTTTCTTCTCAGGTTTTTTTTCTTGGGAATTTCATCCTTAAAAACCCGTGTATCCTTTTTAATATAAATTTTATTATATGGGTATAATGGACATTGGTTTTTTGTTTTTGTCATCCAAGTCGCGAACTTGAGCAATTTATTGTTTAGAGAGTGTATTTTATATTTTTATTGTAACAATTGCATTTATCGAGTTGTAAAAGCTTACATATTTCAAAAATTTATATTTTTTGGGTTTAATAATGTCCTGTGCTTTAGATTTAAATGGTTCTACATTTATATAATTTGAGAAGTTTTGAAGCACAGGAATTTAATTCCATCAAAGATGATATTTGAGATTATCATGGAATCAACTATGTTTATTGCTCGGGATAGTTTTACATACTTATGAAATTGTTGTTCTACCGTTATAATGCTTGTCATCACTATAAATGTAATTGTATTTTTATGTCATCGGAGGAGTTTGGAACCGAGGGAATTTCTTGTTTGACAAGGAAAATTTTGGTTTTTTTTTACATAAGTTGAGTTTCCTCTTTAGAAAAGCATGGAATTTTTAAGAATGTGTTCTTCTACTAGTATAATGTGAGTTACCTCTACCAATATAGATGATTTGTATCTTTTGTGTCATTAGAGGAGTTCCAAGAAGTTTTGAATCGAAGAAATTTTTTTGTTTGAGTGAATACTCGAAATTAATGTTCCATTTTTACATGGTCTTTTCTTTCCCCCATTGATCAACAATAGAATTAGGAGTGATGTTAATACGATGTAATTTGGTTATCTAGGAGGGGTTTCATTATAAAATTATGGTTTCCTTGATACCCACATATTTGCAAAATAAGGATTGTGCATTTGAAAATTGAGTTCTAGGTCCCCCGCATTGATAAACAACAAAATCAGGGTTGATATTAATAATATGGATTTGGGTTGGGGAAGAAAGATATTTCCTCGATACTCACATGGGACTATTATTTTCATTGCAAAATATGCATTAAGGGGTTGTAGACGGAGTTCCACATTTTCATTAGTAACCGTGTATTCTTTCCCCATTGATAAACGCTGGAATTATGGTCAATGTTAAAACTATGAATTGTATTTGGGTGGGAGGGCTTTCATCATCAATTTATTGTTTCCTCAATACCAACATAGATGATTCTCATGCTTGAAAAATATGGAATGTGGGTTTTCACACTGATTTCTAGGTTTACATTCTTTCCCCCATTGATAAAAATTAGAATTATGCCTTACGTTAATAATAAATACTATGGATTACGGTTGTGGAGGAGGGGTTTCATACCAGATTATATATCTGAGGGGTGGGTTGACTTTGTTGTCCCCTATAAAAATTTATGCCTCCCATGAAACTCTATAAGGTAGAAATCATAGTAAGGACAAGCCAATACATAATGACAAACATAAACCAATTTTGCAGAGATTGTTTTTGTTTTTGCAGATTTTTGTATTTGTACATTAGAAGTTTGAAGTGTTGTTAAATGTGTGAACTCAACAATTGAGATGTTTTTAAAGGGCACATTTTAAATAAATTGTTGTTCCATACGCTATATATAGTTTTCGTGGAAGGCAAACAAAGTTGGACGAAAGTGTGTAGAGATAATTCTCTTTCTATATGCTAAATATAGCTTGTCTAGGGAGTTGGTCTTGAAGGAATGTGGCCAAATCTCAGGATATTCTAAAAAAGCATAGGTATCACAAACTGATTTCCATAACGTTATATTTGATGGTTTATTCAATAAGATCTTGTGAGGAAATTGTCAAAGAAGTGGGGTATATAATGGAGAGAATTGGTAATACTAGTGTACAACATAGGATTAAAGAATACCTCTAACAACAAAGCATAGTTTCTAGGTTTAATAGAGGGGATTTGATTTTTTTGGATAGGGTATCACCTCAGTCACCACATCTATTATTTTTGTTTTTTTAAATGACATTCCCCAAATTTCAAAGACTCTGAAGACTGACTATTAAACTCACCATATTTGATGAATTTATTTGTTACAAATAAAATTGAATCGAATTGAATAGACCAATCTAATGAAATTGTACAATGTGTGTTTTTTATAATAAAATTAATCTTACAAAATTAAACAAGTATTATTTCACATGTACCCAAAGTTAGTCGATGCATCCTATAAATAATAGGAAATTCCACCACGATAATTGATTGTTGTGGTGCTGTTGTTGTAGGAAATTTGAGTAAGAAATCACTACCGTTTGCATGTCAAGTTTGATTGAGAATATATTTATTACCACAAACTCTAGTACCCCTAATAGTGTAAGGTTTCACTAGGCATTAGATGAGGTAAACTCTAAAAGTGTTTCCACTGTCACCGCAACAACAACTTCTCTCACTTTATTGTTTGGAAGACACTTCAACACTCGAAAAGCATTTCCTAAGATCAACCAAGGTTCATAAGCACAACCTAAGGAAAGAGGAATTATAACATAGACACTTCAAACTAAGTTGATTTATTATATACAATAAATATATGGTTTATAATAAATGCAAGGTTGAAATAGGGTTTCTATCTAAGTGTTTTAGCTTTAGTTTTAGTCCTTCATTTCAAGATTATATTTGTGTATTTCTTGTTATTATTTAAATAAAGTTTTAGATAAGCAATTATCTAGATAAAAACAAAAAATTCCAACCTCTTAAATGATACAAATAAGTGCAAAATAGGCTATGGTACACCAAGTTTCCAGGACAGGGGAGTGAGGAAACACATATTTGGGATGTGTGAAGACCACCGTGAAATTTAGGAAAATTTAGGGGATGGGGGGCATCGAGGTATATATATATATATACATATATCCTAACATATTAACATATAAATTCCTCATCCCATCACCACTTCTATAAATGATGTCCTACAACATCATTTAGTTTGACATACATGCTTATTTAATACAACCATTTCATGGAAAATATGGTATGAACAAGGTTATATATAATTTACCTAAATTAGTTATGGATGTGTATAATCATATTTCCTACATTGAGAGCTAACTAATGATAGAGTAATACTAACCTTAGAACATCCACATCGATGTTAACTTAATATTTTATGCCAACTCTCTTAGAATAATTCCTATGAGAGTGGATTTATTGATGGTTTGAATTACGATGTGTCTAATGCCAATTTGAGAGTTTCATTGTGAAAGCTATTCATAATTGTTGTTTCCAACAATTTTTTCTCCAACACGTCAAACTAGAAAAACTAATTAACATACCAAACATATAAACACATCCCTCTGCATGGATTCATGTGGAACAATTCTCATCTTTTATTTTTACTCTTTGGATTTATTACAAAGTGTTCCAATTCAACTCCACTAAATATTTCATGTGAACTCTCTTAGGACAATTACTATGAAAATGGATTTACTACTTGTTTGAATTCCTATGCTTATTGTGTCAATTTGAGAGTTTTATTGTGCAATATTTTAATAATAGTTGTTTCCAACATAGTTTTATCCATCAATTAAAACTGGAACAACTCATTAATATAACAAACATAATTACACATCCCTATGCATAGATTAATGTGGAAAAATTCTCATTTTTTAAAATTTTCCTCTTTGGATTTAGTAGAAATTGTTCCACATCAATGATTTAACTCATGTTCAGGGGTTTCTAAAGGCATTTCAATTTGTATAAACCTCCTTTCCATTCAATTGAATTTTTACAGTAAGAGTACATAAAAGGAAACTATGAATCGCTTGGAGAAAACCCTAAATGTTGGCTTAAGACTTCATGCAAGCCCTGTTAGGACAATTCCTAAGACGATGAATGTATTACTAGTTTGAATTGCTACATGGTTAGTGTCAAGTTGAGAAATTCATTGTTTTCCCAATTGATCAAAATCATAGGTATTCTTTGAACATGTTGTATTGTTTTAGACAATCATTGTTCTAGAAAAAAAATTCAATTATGCTTTCAGTGCACTTGAATTCATAAAATTCCCACAATGGGAAATTTATTCGTTGGAATTTTTAATGGTAGTCATTGCTTTGTGGTCCATAAATGTAATTTAAACAATCTAAATGTGATTTTTTTAACATGTACAAATCATTGAACTCTTATATAAAATTCTAAACACTGTTAAATTCTTACATATAGAATCTATATAAACTTTGAAAGCAATCCTTATATTTCGTAACCATAAATTTGATGCAATGGGTTAGTATGTCTATATATTATCGATATTAACATATACACTAACTGTTGGTTTTCAATTCCACAATGAAAAAAAACCTGGAAGAAAGTCTTCATTTTCTTCACCATATCTTTAATGCAAGGGTCACCTTTCAAAAAAAATATTTCATCAAGGAATAATAAATTATATTCTTTGTTGAACTACTTTGTACATCACAATGCAAGAGAATGTTTGCATATACGATTTGTAGTTCTTTCGTGTTATGTATAAACTTTCCTTTGTACTTGTGGAATTTAAATCCAGCAACCATTGTCTATCTTCACATCTATAATATATATAGACATGTCTATTTTTTGTTTCCTTCTGTGCACTTTACTAGGACGATATCATAAAATATAATCCAATTTTTTTTTAATATACTATTGTTTACTATCAATGTGTTGCCATTCAAAGACATGTTGAACATTCTACGTATATATTATAGATACAAATATATACAATGGTCACTTGATTTCAATGTCATGACCAGAAAGGAAAGTTTCAAAAGAAGTTCTTAATTTTCATGATCATGACTTTGATGCAAGGGCAGATATGAAAAAAGGAAGTCTTTTAGAAAGGAATATTAACTTGCATCTTTTGTTGAACTAAATGTGAATCATGATGCAAACATAAATTTGAATGTAATATCTATGGTGATTTCTTGGTATGCATATACTTTCCTTTTTGGTTGTGGAATTTAAATCGACCGACCATTATCTATCTTCATATCCATAATATATATAAACATTTCTTATTCTCTCACCTTTTACAGTTAGAGTTTTTTATGAAGTTTTATTTACCAAATAAAATTGTCAACAAGTAAGAAGATAAACAACTCTTGACCTCATATTTTGCATCATAATCTCAAATCATAGCACTGGAACATATTCAAATCATGATATAGTAGCATCGAAATTCATGTACTATTCATTTGTTAATATTTCAGTATTTTTTCTATGACTATACAAATACTTTATGAGTCTCAAAATTTATAATACGAATGACATTTAGCTTAAAAGTACAAATAGAAAAAAAAAATTAGCTTAGGTAAGGCCTCCGTTTACTAGCTTACTTTGTTAAACATAGGATTTTTTTTCATTTAAAGAAATTTCAAAACTTAGCAAATAAGTTTGTTGACCATTTTTTATAAATGCAAATCCATTTTTATGTTGTTCGCAAAAAACAAATCTACCATATCATCATTGTGATGGTTCATACTATCAAACTATCATTTAATTTGGACCTTCCTTATATGGTGATGATAGAAGTTTCAGTTAGTGTATTAAACACTTGTACATTTAAGAGAGAGATAAAATGGGTTCTATCCCCACCTTGTTATTACATCCTTTATCTTGTCATTTTATAGGTTTTATCCATCCTTGATTTATGGTGTTTAGGCTTTGTCTTATGTTGATCCTTACTTCCTTTATCTTGTCATTTTATAGGTGTTTATCCATCCTTGATTTATGGTGTTTATGCTTTGTCTTGTGTTGATCCTTACTTGTTGGTCCTATGTGCTAACTCCCAACTTAAACATGTAACCCTACCCCTTTGTCTTTACCCTACCATGCTCTCTTATTCTATGATATACTATTACTACCCATCCCTTTTGAAATTTTATCCTTATTCCTCTTCCAAAACATGTAAAACATGGGTTGTTATTGGATTTTGAAGAGAACCCACTGCCCATGTTGACTGTTTTAGAGATTCAATCAATAAGATACATATTTAAACTATTAAAATTAGCATGTCAATGGGTATTCCCAATCTATAGAGATATTGTTAAGTTTCAAATGTTCCATTCATGCTTTCTGTAGAGACGTGGTGTGGTTATGCCCTAGAAATCTCATGTACGTCCCTCACTGCTTCATGGTGATTATTCGAAACCAGCATGAAATAATCTTTTTCTTTAACAAACAAAAATTCAGCGGCGACCTATACATGTGTGTTTGACCAATTAACTAAAACCATATGCATGGTTAATTACTTACACTCATAAACAAGTATATTTGTATATCTCATCATTTAATTCAAATTGATACTTGTTCGTATGCAAACTGTATATATATCATTGCACATAAAATAACACTCTAAATTTGTGGCTTTAATAGTTAACCACATCTCTAACATCGATAGAACATAATTTAAATGACTAAGTATAAATATGATTATGCATTTGAAGAAACCCATAATTTATCTTCATTAGACACATTCCAATTTATGAAAAATGAGAGGCCACTTTTTATTTTGGCATGTAGCTCCTTAACATTTTCTGCAACAAAACAATCGAAAGACACATCCCTACTTGAGAAAATTGAAAATACAGAAAAGGGTGTATGTTTTAGGATTTACATGAGTGTCCTCACAGGTTGATTCTGTAATAAATGAAACTGCATATGATATAAAGTAGTATCAAATTTCCATAATAAAAAATGAATTAGTGTCCGATCAAGAAATATCCCTCAAAGAAACAACTTAGCAATTAGAATTGTAGAAATATTTCAGCATATCAAGGCCTCTTCTTTCCTGTTAGCAACATGAGAGTGATACACGCCTGATAGAGATCCAAATATGATAGACAAGCCTAGTAATTGGTTACACCAATTAATTCTGCCACTTTTTTAAGCCCACAAAAAAAAATGAAAAGTGAGGAAGAGAAAAACAAAGACGCCCATTCTCCACATTTTCTTGGCTTGGATTAAGAACTTCCATGAAATTACCCTAAGTAAATGATTCATCAATATCCACACTGCATTTTTGCATTTTTTTATCTCCTTCTCCTTTGATTTGAATTCTTAAAATAGAATATGAACTCTACAAGAGGATTTCTCATCTGTAAATGATGTTTATGGAATGCCACATACACCAACTTAGTACCTATCAGGGGAATACATATACATAAATTCACTTACATATTAATAAAAGCATACTTTATTTAAATCTAAACATACTAAACTCTTTAAAGCTAACCATACTTTCTTTGTCAAGTATCATTCAACTAACAAATGGTATATTCTCTTCTCATTATGATAATATATTCATAAATGAGTTAATGGGTGACTTGTTTCCTCTATCAAGTACAAAAAATATACAATACCTCTACCATAATTTTACGACGAGGTACTCACATCTTCCATTAATAAGTTTCCCATCGATTTTACAAGTAAAAACAAAATTAAGAATTAACCATCGGTGTGATAAATATTGTAAAAGCACTAGAAGAGACATCAAGGAAGCTATCAATGTATATCTAAATATCGATAAGATAAACATATAGAAATCCCTAATTAAAAGTATAAAAAATACACAATTAATGAATAAAAAACAACAAAAACCTTTTATTACACCTCTCTAAGGTAGCTCCCAAGAAACTTTTGAGGGAGATTCTAACTAGTAAAACTACAGATAGTAATAGGATTTGTTTGGAAGAATGGAGTGTGTTATAACCCAATAATTTTCCTATGGTTGTGGTAGAAGAATCACTAGGGTAACCATATCAAACAAATATTTAGAGTGTATTCTAGCCTATACAGTTGGAGATGGCTCACTCTATGTCACAAACTCATTCACATATACATATAGATTTAAGCAGGTGTTCAGAGGGCTAGATATTTGATAAGAACATGATATTTGTAATTTTAAAGACGGTAAGACAGACAAAAATGGGAAATGGAGTCACAGCCTAAAAATATTTAAGGGGATTACAACAATAATGAGTGTTGGTTTCCTTATGTAATATGAAGCAACGGTTGTTATATTCAGTCTAATAAATTGATGCAATGATAGATTGAAATGAATAAAGCGCAGTGAAACAAGAGGCAGGTGTCTATGGAGGAATCTCTTGGAACACCTTTATTAGTAACACCAATAGAGGCTTATAAATGAAATAGAGCATCTATCTAAAGATGAATTCCATCTCAATCATCATACACACATAACAAATACAACTTCTGATAAAAGGAGAATCTAACAAGGATTGATTCCTTACATACAATCTAGAAACGTATTGGAAGAAATGCACATACATGGGAATGTGAAATACAAGAGAACACAATTGAAACATGGAACAACTTGATGAATCTCAGAAAATAATTTTCATTAATACTTCCAAGAAAATGACAGAGCTAGAAAACCCAAGAACAAAAGGATTTTGAATGAAAGTTCCAACCCTTTCTTCCTCTATTGAGGTTACATTTATAAATTCATTGGCTCCTGAGACCAAGCTCAAAACATAGCCAAATTAAATTACAGCGTGGCGATCAAAACCGCACAAACAAAATCTTAACAAATTTTGACCTAGCAGTTTCTCCATGATTAGGAGAAAATCAGGAAAGCACGTTGGGATGCACGTCATGGATAAAAATGGAAAACTAAACATATAGGACTCAGGCCTGCTTGGTGAAAACAACTGGTTAGAGGATCTTCAAACTGTCTGCAATGGTTTCATTCATCCTTGCATCTTATGAATTAAAAACCATTCTCAGCCTTCCATTCTGTCTGGCTGATTTTGAACAGTTGATCCTCTCGTCCAGTTAATCCACTATTAGCCTCGTATCTTCTTCCTCCTCCCACCTTTGTCTTGCGGAATAATTTCTGGCCATATATCTGAATCTTCAATAAATCTTATCCGTTGAAAAATGCAACTCCCACATGATTTTGCAATCCGAAATCCTAATAAACTTCCTTCTCATTCCCATTGATAAATCAATTTGAGCCATATATCAAAACTTCGCGACGGTATTCATCGTTCAAAGTGTGGAGTTTTCAGGATTTCGCAGCCCCAAACTGATTGATCTTTCATGCATGTTTTGGCTTCAAAATTCATATCCACCATATATCTCGACAACTCAAGATCATGGTCGTCAGAATAAGCGGGTACTACAAGATTTCACAACCTCAAACTATTTTTTCTCGCATGCATGTTTCGGCTGCGAAATCCACATAGACCATAGATCTTCATCAATGTTATATCTCAAAACTTGAAATATGTTGCTCGTATCGGATTTCACAAAGGAATATATTTTATATGCCCGTGAATGTTGGTGTTGCAAAATCCTCATCTGTTGTTGATATTGGACAACATTCAATCTCAGCCATTAAAATATGAAAAGTATAACATATTTCACAACCTCCATAATTTATTTCTCTACTCAAGTTTACTTAGTGAAATCCTTATACATCGTCGATCTGCCTATCCTTGTCCATCCAACGGTCGCTCCTACCTGCAAATTAATATCCTTCTTCCAATGTAGAATTTCTTTAAAACTGTGCATATGTCCTTAACAAAATTAATCTTCAGCCTTGGTTTCCTTTTAGATGCATCTAAGTCATTTATTTCTTTCACCATTTAACCTGGACTGGATTTCTCATTCATACACATTTGCAAGTTCGGAAATCAGAAACCTTTCAATTATTTGGAATTTCTAACCTAGAAATGATCCTTCAAACATATTCAGAACCTCATTATCACTCCTTAAGGTCCTATGATATGAAAATTTACAAACCTTATTCCTCCTTTTAGTGGCTTAATGCCTTGCCAACTAATTAGCCCAAAAATAGTTCTAACACATCTATAAAAAATATTCAAACTTTAGCACATGTGCTAATAGTGGATCCAACTTGGGGATGCTATCCTCCCTGCGAGGTAGCAAATAACCCTATAGACAAAGTTCCTAATCCATTGGACTGGTCCCAAGCTTTCTTGAAATCTTCAAAATTTGTTCTAGTTCCTATAACTTCAAATATGCATAAAAAGAAAACCAAATGATGGCTCCTCTTTGGGACCTTACCGCCTTGACCTCAGGCTTTAAGTCTGTTAGAGAGCCATACACAAATGAAATGTTAAAAATATATGGTATATAAAATTACATGGGAACTGAACTTACTTTACAGAAATTTGTGATTGAGGAGCCTTCCATTCACAGGAGCTCGAGATAACAAACCACTCTCCATCTCCTCCAATATGTAGGCATTCTTCCCTCTGAAAGAGACAATTTTGTAAGGCCCATTCCATAAGTGATCAAATTTTCCATGGTTCCCCTTACCTTCATGGGGTGCATCCCATTATAACACTACATCTCCCATATGGAAATCATCAGGTTTTCCCCTTCTATTAAGGATCTCTTTCAGCTTGTCCTAAAATTTCTGACTTCTATCAAAAAAATTCTCCCTTTGCTGCTGTAGCTCAACCAAATGATACATTCTTCTCTGGGTTGGGCAGTTTTCAACATCCTCTTCTTGCAACAATATCATCACTGGAAAGCTCAGGGAACTAAGGAAGATTACTTAAGATCCATAGACCAGCTAGAATTGTGAGGTGCCAATAGATTTCTTCACACTGATCTTGTGAGCCCATAAGAAATGGGTCAACTTTGTGTGCCAAGCTTTCTTGTTATCTAGCAACATATTTTTGATGATCCTCATAAGACTCTTGTTTTAGGATTCCACCAACCCATTTCCGTGTGGGTAATAGGATGTGGAATTCCCCAACTGTATATGATATTTGAATCAAAATTAAACCATATTTTTTTACTTGAATGCATCAGCATTATCAATAATCATCTTCCTAGGAACCCCAAATATTGACAAGATATACTCCTCTAGAACCTGCATGATCACTTTCTTGGTGGCTTTTCTTGTGGGGATGGTTTCGATCCATTTAGAGAAATAGTTAGTGGGGATGGGATGGTTTCGATCCAAATATAATAAATAATTATTTAAAATATTTTATTATAAATTTCAAACATAATAAATAATTATTATAAATTTCTAAAAGGAAAGTTATTCAAGAAAAAGGGTTTTAATATTTCTTTATTTCATATTCCATTCTTGTGTTTTGAAATGTATTTTAAATCATTTCATATTAACCTCATTAAGATGCATTAAATATTTTGACATTTAAATCTCTTTCAAAATGCAAGCCTAAAAATTTAGTTTTAAAATAAACCTAACTTGATTTACCGAATTTTTTATCATTATAATGCATGAGTCAATTTAGGGAGATCTCTAGGAAAGAAGGGTTTCATTTTGGTTTTGACCAATCCTATCCATGAATCCGGATCCAATAAGCCACTCTTCTAAGGAACTCCATGGAACTTACTCAACCGCTTTCTACAAAACTTATTTTTAGAATCCACCTTTCCACAAGCAGAGTAGGCGGAGTTGGTAGTGTCAGAGACTCGCTTTATATTGGTTGAGGGAGCCATTATGATCTACTTTCCATTGGTCACATGTAATATTATGGGCTTTCAAAATGAAACAGCCTTAAATGAATACTAAGACGGAAATACAATTTTATATAGGTGAAAAGAAATATGATTAATTAGATCTATTAAATATATTAAAATTATATATCATAACATTTTATATATTATTAATGTAATCTTACTTAATAGTTTAAAGTAGTATTGATATCATTATATCAAAAATTTGTATAGCATCTTTTTAATCAACACATTGAATTTTTTAATTCTATTATAACTAAAATTCATGCAAACACTATATATATCTTATCATTTATCTTATCCTTTTGTTTGAGTGGATTCACATTCAATTGACCAAGTAATGGAAGAAGCATTTTAAGCACTCCCACACCTGTTGAATATTCAGATTCAGTTGGATCGGAACTAACAACATATCCTATATTAGTTTATAGCTCATAGAGAGAAATCCATATTTTGGTATCGTTTGGATTTTGCCATATCGGGGGTGTATAAGGAAAGACATATCGCAAATAAATGGACATAAATAGAGGTCTATGGTGAATTGGTAGCTTCCTCCTGTGACTAATTGCTACTCGGTTGACTAACAAAGAGTCCCACCATTATCTCCTTCTGGCTATCGAGTCCCACCATCATTGAGTACAATCCATCTCCTACTCACAATTCTCACCATTGACAATTCTGTCGCTTACATGAACTCCTTGAACGGGAGTGGGAAAGAGCTTCCTGACAGAGAGACAATTTTGAAGAGATCATACTTGTTAAGAATTGTAATCTCAATGGTCCACTATGGTCAATCATGCATTGATTAGCTGGTTAGTAGAGTAGATGATTTGTTCACCTTACCTAGAATTAGTGACCCATGGTATTCTCTGACCCATTGTATTTACCCATGGTTTGCTATTATGGAGTCATATATATACATTTGGTTAATAATGAGAAGGAATTCCATTGCTAAGGAAATCAATATGCCCATTGGTGTTCCATCATATTCCATCTTTTCGTCTTCATTCATTTGCAAACCTTTAACATGGTTTCAAAGCATATGTCCTAATCCATTTCTTTTTGTTCTCGGTAAGCCATTTCACAAAGTGTAAAGCAAAAACACGCATAGATCCAATCTTATTGGAGGTTGTGATCAAGACAAGAATATTGTAGAAGATTGAAGAAAATCGAAGAAGATCGATTCTTGATAATGGAGCTACTAGAAGCATTAAATGAAGAGTTTGAAGAGGTAAGAAATTTGTTAACACAAAAGGGTTATGGCATACATTTGCTGAAGATAATTATGATCAATGGGCTATGGAAGTAATAAATTTGTTAAGGTCACAAGATTTGTGGCATTACTTAGTTGAAGAGGATCCCATTGATCCATATGCATTTAAAGCTTTGTCTGAGTTTCAGAAAGACAGAAGGAAATTTGTTTCCTTAAGTCTCATACAAGACAATATAGAGTATTCCATTTTTCATTACATTGCAGAAGATGATACTCAAAAAAGAGCATGGGATACACTCAAAGAAGTGTTTAGTGAGAAATCGACTGTATAAGAAGATGACTTTGCAAGTCATGCAAAGCACCAGGAAGACAGTCAAGAAGACCGCATGTCTTTGAGGAAGTTAGTGATCATGTAGTACCAACAAAGACTGTTGGTCCAATTATGTTTGTTGCTGACAGTGAAAACAAATAAGTCAATGTAGCAGTACTCAGTGATGTGAGTGATTGTCTCTAAGAGAAAGAGATAGTTGATATCAACATATAAGTTGAAACACTTTATGAAAATGATGAAGTTAATGATGAAGTATCTGCCATTGATGAGGAACACGAAGATGTGAATGCTCACCAAGAAGAGATGAAATCTATTCATATTTTTTCTGAATTTTTTTAAGTGTGCAAGTAAAGTAGACATCAATATTAGAAATCAAGTAGACATCACATTGTTTAGAGACTGTATTTTAGATTTTTATTGTAACAGTTGCATTTATCGAGTTGTAAAAGCTTACATATTTCAGAAATTTATGTTTTTGGGTTTAATAATGTCCTCTGCTTTAGATTTAAATGATTCTACATTTATATAGTTTGAGAATTTTTGAACCAGAGGAATTTAATTCCATTAAAGATGATACTTGAGATTATTATGGAAGCAACTATGTTTATTGCTCGGGATATTTTTACATACTTATGAAATTCTTGTTCTACCATTATAATGCTTGCCATCACTATAAACATGATTGTACTTTTATGTCATTGGAGGAGTTTGGAACCGACGGAATTTCTTGTTTGACAAGGAAAATTGTTATTTTTTTGACATAAGATGAGTTTACTGTGCAGAAAGAGATGGGATTTTTAAGAATGTGTTCTTCTACTAGTATAGTGTGAGTTAAATCTACCAATATAGATGATTTATATTTTTTGTGTCATTAGAGGAGTTCCAAGAAGTTTCGAATCGAAGAATTTTTTTCGTTCGAGAGAATACTTGAGATTAATGTTCCATTTTTACATGGTGTTTTATTTCCCCCATTGATCAACAATAGAATTAGGAGTGATGTTAATACAATTTCATTTGGTTGTATAGGAGGGGTTTCATTATAAACTTATGGTTTCCTTGATACCCACATACGGTTGCAAAATAAGGATTGTGCATTTGCAGATTTAATTCTAGGTCCCCCCCATTGATAAACAACAAAATCAGGGTTGATATTAATAATATGGATTTGGATTGGGGGAGAAATATATTTCCCTGATACTCACATAGGACTATTATTTTCATTTCAAAATATGCATTGAGGGGCTGTAGACAGAGTTCCACGTTTTCATTAATAACTGTGTATTATTTACCCATTGACAAACATTTGAATTATGGTTGATGTTAAAACTATGAATTGTAGTCGGGTGGGAGGGATTTCATCATCAATTTATTGTTTCCTCAATACCAACATAGATGATTCTCATGCTTGAAAAATATGGAATGTGGGTTTGCACATTGATTTCTGGGTTTACATTCTTTCCCCAATTGATAAATATTAGAATTATGCCTTATGTTAATAATACATATTATGGATTACTACTGTGGAGGAGGGGTTTCATAACAGATTACATATTTGAGGGGTGGGTTAGCTTTGTTGTCCCCTATAAAAATTGATGCCTTCCATGAAACTCTATAAGGTATAAATCATAGTAAGTACAAGCCAATACATAACGACACACCTAAACCAAATTTGCAGATTTTTGTATTTGTACATTAGAAATTTGAAGTGTTGTCAAATGTGTGAACTCGACAACTGAGATTTTTTTAAAGGGCACATTTTGAATAAATTGTTGTTCCATATGCTATATATAGTTTTCGTGGAAGGAAAGCAAAGTTGGACGAAAGTGTGTAGAGATAATTCTCTTTCTATATGCTAAATATAGCTTGTCTAGGGAGTTGGTCTTGAAGGAATGTGGCCAAATCTCAGGATATTCTAAAAAAAAAATAGGTATCACAAACCGATTTACATAACGTTATATTTGATGGGTTATTCAATAAGAGCTTGTGAGAAAATTGTCGAATAAGTGGGGTATATAATGGAGAGAATTGGTAATACTAGTGTACAACACAGGATTAAAGAATACCTCTAAAAACAAAGCATAGTTTCTAGTTTTAATAGAGGGGATTTGATTTGTTTGGATAGGGTATCACCTCAGTCACCACATTTGTTATTTTTTTTGAAAAAATAACTCTAAAAGTATTTCACTAGGAATTAGATGAGGGAAACTCTAAAAGTGGTTCCACTGTCGCCTCAACAACAAATTCTCTCACTTTATTGTTTGGAAGAAAATTCAACACTTGAAAAGCATTTCCTAAGATCAACCAAGGTTCATAAGCACAACGTAAGGAAAGAGGAATTATAACATAGACACTTCAAACTAGGTTGATTGATTATATACAATAAATATATGGTTTATGGTAAATGCAAGGTTGAAATAGGGTTTCTATCTAAGTGTTTTAGCTTTAGTTTTAGACCTTCGTTTCGAGATAATATTTGTCTATTGCTTGCTATTATTTAAATATTGTTTTAGATAAGCAATGCTGTAGATAACAACAAAAATTTCCAACATATTAAATGATACAAATAAGTGCAAACTAGGCTATGGTACACCAAGTTTCCAGGACACGGGAGCAGGGAAGCACATTATTGGGATGTGTGAAGACCACCCCAAAATTTAGGGGATGGGGGGGGCGTCAAGTATTTTAAATTACACACACACACACACACACACACACATATATATATATATATATATATATATATATATATCCTAACATATTAACATATACATTACTCATCCCATCACCACTTCTATAAATGATGTCCTGCAACATCATTTAGTTTGACATACATGCTTATTTTATACAACCATTTCATGGCAAATATGGTATGAACAAGGTTATATATAATTTACCGAAATTAGATATGGATGTGTATAATCATATTTCCTACATTGAGAGCTAACTAAAGATATATTAATACTAACCTTAGAACATCCACATGGATGTTAACTTAATATTTCATGCAAACTTGTTGGCAGTCAGAAACAACCCCTTCATTTTTCATTGAGATAAAAATGATCAGCTCTCTTTTATAATTTACCTTTTAAGATTATAACAGAGTTCCTTCAGAATCTTTGATTCTGAAGGTACTCTCAATTATAGAAGAGTTGAGTGACATATTAAAAATTTATGAGAACACTTTCATAAATTTGATAAATTAGCAGCTGTCAGTCTCATAAATTTTATATATGATCAATTTTATCATTAATTAATTTATCTGATTATATATATTGATTTAAGAGATTTAAAAGTATAGTATGCTAATTGGTTTTAAAGAAGACACATTTTGAATTTGTTTCGAGCTTGGGTATTGATAAGATATTATAAGTTCTTGAAAACCCTAGAACTAAAGGAGATTTATTAATTTAAAAAATATTTCATTAAACCTAAGGTTCAAGATTTCACATATAACTTAATCTTTAATTGCTTTGTAAAAATTGTGTATATATATAATTAGTGAGAATGTAAATAAATGTATATTATTTTGAAATTGTTCTGTGTCATATAAAGATAACCATAATAGTTTTATAAGCTTTATATCTTATCGAATCTGGTTTTGGAGACATAAATGGTTAGGATTTTATAAAGTATTTAAAACTATATTTCAAAATAAAACTACATATACATATATGGTTTGAATGTTAAAAAGTGATCGTTAGTTATTTGCATTTTAGAAATCTTAAGAACATTAAAGATTAGTATTATAACTCTACATCATCATGTTAATAAACACGACTGCCTTCCACGTGTAATCTAGGGTGATTATCAATTGACAGTTTTAATGAGGATTCGTGATTCATATGGCTAATAGACAAACATCTGTTACAAGGATCGCTGCATGAAGATTGAATTCGTATTGGTATTTAGTTAACACCTATCAATTTAATTGACAGCTGTGGGTGTAATAATGAAATCGTATCAGTAGAGTTTGATTTCAGATGTGACTGATAACCATTCTCATTCACGATGATGTACGATCTCATCATTCCAGACTGAGTGTCATTAATGTCTTAATTTATAATCCATGAATCGAATGATTTATGATATGAAGGATTAGTTAATAATTTCAGTTATTCATGGCTAGTCTTTCATTTATCATAGAGAAAGCACTTGCTGCTATGCTTATCATCTCCAGATTTGGTTAATATGGCCAAAATTGGGATTCTCCTCTCTGTCACGTACGAAGGAATTGAGGATTTTAAATTTCGCGTAATGCCTTATACTTGGGTGCCTATTCCTTCCATTTTCACGACTTCATTCATTTCAATCCATAACCAGAGTTGTTATGAGGACACAATGGCTCCTCTCAGCCATTTTGAAATTTCAGGAGCTGAGCTAGTTGAAGCCGATAAGAAAGCTACTCTGTTATTCGAAAAGATTGGATGGGGTCAGTTTTTCAGATGTTTTAGTGGCCATAACATGGAGGTTACTAAACAATTTGCTTTTAGTTTTAAAGAAAACATAGCACTGATTGGAGATTTCAAGTTTATAATTGATGAAGATAAGATTACAGAAGCTACGAAGCTTCCTCAAACTAGAGAGTGATGGTTTAAAGGAGGAAAAGTGGACAAGAAGAAATGTCAATCCTTACTGTTGCCCTTACCGGCCAATGCAAAGTTGAAGATTGGGGTTTCAGTTAAGTTTTTAAAGCCAGAATGGCGAGCATTCTATGAAATCTTAGTCAGGTATGTATCATGTGATGGCCGATTCTATCATCTACATTATTATCATCTACGACTAATGTTAGCATTGAAAGGTTTTAAATTTAATCCCCCATTTTACCTATTGCAAAGTCTGAAGAAAATGGCACATTCGGTTCAAACTACCATAGGTAATCCTGATAGGAGTTTGTTCCATCATGGTCTAATTAAAATTTTAATCCAGCATCAGCTGTCTCTGAGCTGTAAATCTTGGGATGATTTTTTGGTTGAATGTGAATTAGGGCCAACTCAGTATTGGCCAAACCCTCCCCCCAAAACTCGTAGGAAACTTAAGGCTCCAGTAAAATCTGAACTTGATAATGTTCATAAGGATGAGACAAGGTATAAAGAGCTTCAGGAAGCAAATCCACCTATAGGTACTTGTATTAGTAATGATGGAACTGTGAATGTAGCTCCCTGTTATTCTGAGACAACCATGGGCCAATCCCTATCAGACAAGTGCTTTAGTACACCTACAAAGGTGAAGGGAAGATTGGCCAAAAATGAAGATGTTAATGATGTTAACTATGAAAACCCCTCTAAGTTATGTACTCCTCGAAAACATGGCGATGAGTCCATGCGAAAACTTGAACAATTAGCATAGGTGTGTTGTGACAAAGGGGGTTTTGAACCAAAAGGTCTTGTGTTTGTTCATATAAGAAGAATCACTAGAAGCATGAATACTACACCTACAGCCTTAGTTCCTGCGGCCACTCAACAGAGTGCTCAGCTAGTGATTGTTCATATTGAGGATGATGTTCCATCATTGGTTCCCAAAGCCACGCATATGGATGAACCTATTCTCATAGAGAATAATCATGAAAAATTGTTGGTAATGACAATACGGAGTTAGGTAAGTTTGAAACTGCTCCATCATGCATGGATGCTTGTGGTTCGGGCCCTGAGCCATCTTTTATGAGCTTTCCATCACCAGATCAAGATATAGATAATCCTGATTCTTCTCAAGTAGATGATTTGTGTCATGATAAGGAGGAAGAAACTCTCCAATAGGTCCTTGACAGGGTATATGAAACTAAAATTGCAAATTTGAAAAATGAACTAAACAAATGTCAAGCAAGCGCAGCCTTGAAAGATGAGGAAAATAAGAAATTTAGGGCAGAGTTACTAAAATAGATTAATAAATGGAAAGACATGAACATCAAGAAGAATCAATACAATAAAGCAAAAAAATCAATGATAGACACAAACCAGCACTTGCTTGAGCAAGTGGATCAACAGAAGCTAGTAATCATCAGGCTCAAAGCCAAACTTTCTGAGGCCAGAAGAGTGATCAATTTACAAAGTAGAACCTGATGTTGTTTCTATTTTCAGTTATATGATTTATCTTTCTATCGGAAGGTAATAAAATCTTTTTAAAAGCATACCTGCAAAATCGTAGATTTTGTAGGCATGCGTATAATTTATTGGTTTTATTGTTATCTCTGTTGAAACTCGTTTTTAATAAGATTCTTATATTTTTTGAACAGGTGTACATATCCTCTGCAGATACAGGAGGTTTCGAATCACAGTTGGCAAACGTTGATGCTTCTTGAAGACTGGAATTTTAAAACAACCACGAATATGTCAGTTCCCTTAAATCAGGAGATGATACAGGCTAGTTGTTTTATTGACTATTTTTATCCTATAGTAATATTTGCAACAGGTGCCTTTTGAAGAGATTTGATGCACTTTCATAGGAATAGACCTCTTATGGTATTGAATACATCATTTATGAAAAAACTGAATTCAAAGACTCATGAGGTTATATATAAACTAGTAATTTTTATGTAAAGGGGGATGGAGTGACTGAAGAAAACCATCATTGAAATATTATTTCAGTACTAGTTTTGTTCCTTACTAAGGTTTTATCTTTGGAGGTGGAATGTGACTGGATATTCTCAGAATGGTATCATTGATCGGTATTATTTTGGATACTTTTATTATATATTTCAATATATAATCTTCTTCTTATACTTTTGATGCAGTATACTTGGTTATGCTTGTATTCATTAATTGATATTACACTTTGTCAACACAATATTGTATTTGAATTAGTATGTTATTGTAATTGAATTAATCAGTGTTTCTATTGAAAATTCAAGATATAATGATATATATATTTATTTTTGTCTTGATCTCATTTGTATTTTTACAATGTTTTCATTATGAACATTATCTTCTATTCAAATATTTAATGTTGTTTATTAGTTGTTAATTAATTAAACGTTTCAGGAAAATCTAAAGTAATTTCTTATTTCAATTTCTCTGTCAAGGTAACTTATAGCAAAATGATTTAGTGTGGATGGTTTAAATATTTTCATTTAGATCTTACTCATTTATCTTTCTGTTCATCATTATATTAATTGATAATTAATATAATATCCAAATTGCTCTCAGCTGGGATAGTATAGTTCAGTTAGTGTTATTGTAGTACAGTTTATATTTAACAGTTGTTAAATAGAATTTAGGTAATTTTAGAATAATTATAATAGCCTTTTAAAATTTAGAATATTAGACACGAAATCCTCAAATACTCAAAGACTTTCATTAAGAAAGCAATTCTAGGATAACTTAGGTAGTAGAAAACTAATTTTAGGGTTTATTTAGATAGAAATAAGATTAGGATAAATTTTTACTGAATTTTTATTTCTCCTTAAGAGAAAAATTCAGTTGGTAGCAGGACCATAACCTACAAGATTTTGTCATCCCAAACACACCCGGAGCTGCTTTAAGCTGCTTGTGTGGGTTTAATCTCCTTAGTTGGCCTAGGTCAGAAAATCGGGCCAACAAAACTCTCTTAGAAGAATTCCTATGAGAGTGGATTTATTGTTGGTTTGAATTGCAATGTGTTTAATGTCAATTTGAGAGTTTCATTGTGCAAGCTAATCATAATTGTTGTCGCCAACAATTTTTTCTCCAACACTTAAAACTAGAAAAACTAATTAACATACCAAAGATATACACACATCCCTCTGCATGGATTCATGTGGAACAATTCTCATGTTTTATTTTTCCTCTTTGGATTTATTACAAAGTTTTCCAGTTGAATGCCACTAAATATTTCATGTGAACTCTCTTAGAACAATTCCTATGAAAATGGATTTACTGCTTGTTTGAATTCCTATGCTTATAGTGTCAATTTGAGAGTTTCATTGTGCAATCTTTTAATAATAGTTGTTTCCAACATAGTTTTATCCATCAATTAAAATTGGAACAACTCATTAATATAACAAACATAATTACACATCCCTATGCATGGATTCATGTGGAAAAATTCTCATTTTCTAAAATTTTCCTCTTTGGATTAGTACAATTTGTTCCACATCAATGATTTAACTCATGTTCAGGGGTTTCTAAAGGAATTTCAATTTGTATAAACCTCCTTTCCCTTCAGTTGAATTTTTACACTAAGAGTACATAAAAGGAAACTATGAATCGCTTGGAGAAAACCCTAAATCTTGACTTAAGACTTCATGCAAGCTCTCTTAGGACAATTCCTAGGACAATGAATGTATTAATAGTTTGAATTGCTATATGGTTAGTGTCAAGTTGAGAATTTCATTGTTTTCCCAACTAATCAAAATCACAGGTATTCTTTCACCATGTTGTGTTGTTTTAGACAATCATTGTTCTAAAAAAAAAATCAATTATGCTTTCAGTGCACTTGAATTCATAAAATTCCCACAATGGGAAATTTATTCCTTGGAATTTTTAATGTTAGTCCTTGCTTTGTGGTCCATAAATGTAATTTAAACAATCCAAATGTGATTTTTTTTAACATATACAAATCATTGAACTCTTATATAAAATTCTAAACACTATTAACTTCTTGCATCTATAATCTATATAAACTTTGAAAGCAATCCTTATCTATCGTAACCATAACATTGATGCAATGGGTTAGTATGTCTATATATTATCGATATCAAGATATACACTGACTGTTGGTTTTCAATTCCACAATGAAGAAAAACTTGGAAGAAAGTCTTCATTTTCTTCACCATATCTTTAATGCAAGGGTCACCATTCAAAAAAATATTTTATAAAGGAATAATAAATTATATTTTTTGTTGAACTACTTTGTACATCACAATGCAAGAGAATATTTGCATATACGATTTTTAGTTCTTTCGTGTTATGTATAAACTTTCCTTTATACTTGTGGAATTTAAATCCAACAACCATTGTCTATCTTCACGTCTATAATATATATAGACATGTCTATTTTTTGTTTCCTTCTGCGCACCTTACTACGATGATTCCATAAAATATAATGCAATTTTTTTTAATATACTATAGTTTACTATCAATGTGTGGCCATTCAAAGACACGTTAAACATTCTACATATATATTATATATACAAAGATATACAATGGTCACTTGATTTCAATGTCACAACCAGAAAGGAAAGTTTCTAAAAGAAAGTCTTAATTTTCATGATCATGACTTTGATGAAAGGGCTGATATGAAAAAAAGAAGTCTTTTAGAAAAGAATATTAACTTGCATCTTTTGTTGAACTAAATGTAAATCATGATGCAAATATAAATTTGAATGTAATATGTATGGTGATTTCTTGGTATGCATCTACTATCCTTTTTGGTCGTGGAATTTAAATTGATTGACCATTATATATCTTCATATCCATAATATACATAAACATTTCTTATTATCTCACCTTTTACAGTTAGAGTTTTTTATGAAGTTCTATTTGCCAAATAAAATTTTCAACAAGTAAGAAGATAAACAACTCTTGACCTCATATTTTGCATCATAATCTCAAATCATAGCACTAGAACATATTCAACTCATGATATACTAGCATTGGAATTCATGTCATATTCATTTGTCAATATTTCAGTATTTTTTTCTATGACTATAGAAATACTTTATGAGACTCAAAATTTATAATACAAATGACATTTAGCTTAAAAGTACAGATATAAAAAAAGATTTAGCTTAGGTAAGGCCTCCGTTTAGCAGCTTACTCTATTAAACATAGGATTTTTTTTTCATTTAAAGAAATTTCAAAAATTAGCAAATAGGTTTGTTGACCATTTTTTTTATAAATGCAAATCCATTTATATGGTGTTCGCAAAAAAGAAATCTACCATATCATCATTGTGACACTTCATACTATCAAACTATCATTTAATTTGGACCTTCCTTATATGGTGATGATAGAAGTTTCAGTTAGTGTATTAAACACTTGTACATTTAAGAGAGAGATAAAATGGGTTCTATCCCCACCTTGTTATTACATCCTTTATCTTGTCATTTTATAGGTGTTTATCCATCCTTGATTTATGGTGTTTATGCTTTGTCTTGTGTTGATCCTTACCTGTTGGTCCTATGTGCTAACTCCCACCTTAAACATGTAACCCTACCCCTTTGTCTTTACCCTACCATGCTCTCTTATTGTATGATCTACTATTCCTATCCATCCCTCTTGAAATTTTATTCTTATTCGTCTTACAAAATGTGTAAAACATGGATTTTTATTGGATTGTGAAGAGAACACGCTGCCCATGTTGATTGTTTTAGAGCTTCAATCAATAAGATAAATATTTAAACAATGAAAATAAGCATGTCAATGGGTATTCCCAATATCGAGAGATATTGTTAAGCCTCAAATGTTCCATTCGTGATTTCTGCAAAGACATGGTGTGGTTATGCCATAGAAATCTCATGTACATACCTCACTGCTTCATGGTGACTATTCAAAACCAGCATGAAATACCCTTCTTCCTTAACAAACAAACATTCAATGATGAGCTGTACATGTGTGTTTGACCAATTAACTAAAACCTTATGCATGGTTAATTACTTACACTCATAAACAAGTATATTTGTATATCTCATCATTTAATTCAAATTGATACTTGTTCTTATGCAAACTGTATATATATCATTGCACATAAAATAACACTCTAAATTTGTGGCTTTAATAGTTAACCACATCCATAACATCGATGGAACATAATTTAAATGACTAAGTACAAATAGGCTTATGAATTTGAAGAAACCCATAAGTTATCTTCATTAGACACATTCCAATTTATGAAAAACAAGAGGCCACTTTTAATTTTGGCATGTTTCTCCTTAACATTTTCTGCAACACAACAATCCAAAGACACATCCCTACTTGAGAAAATTATAAATATAGAAAAGGGTGTTTGTTTTAGGTTTTACATGAGTGTCCTCATAGGTTGATTTCATAAAAATGAAACTGTGTATGATATAACATAGTATCAAATTTCCATAAGAAAAAATGAATTAGTGGCCGATCAAGAAATCTCCCTCAAAGAAGCAACTTACCGGTTAGAATTGTAAAAAGATTTCAGCATAGCAAGGCCTCTTCTTTCCAGTTAGCAACATGAGAGTGATACACGCCTCATAGATATCCAAATATGATAGAAAAACCTAGTAATTGGTTATGCCAATTAATTATGCCACTTTTTCTAGCCCACAAAAAAAATGAAAAGTGAGAAAGAGGAAAACAAAGACGCCCATTCTCCACATTTTCTTGGCTTGGATTAAGAAGTTCCATGAAATTACCCTAAGTAAATGATTCATCAATAGCCACACTGCATTTTTGCATTTTTTTATCTCCTTCTCCTTAGATTTGAATTCTTTAAAGAGAATATGAACTTTACAAGTGGATTTCTCATCTGTAAATGATGTTTATGGAATTCCACATACACCATCTTACTTCCTATCAGGGGAATATATATACATGAATTCACTTACATATTAATAATCATAATTTATTTAAATGTAAGCATACTAAACTCTTTAAAGCTAACCATACTTTATTTTTGAAGTATCATTCAACTAACAAATGCTATATGTTCTTCTCATTATGATAATATGTTCATAAATGAGTTAATGGGTGACTTGTTTCGTCTATCAAGTACAAAAAATATACAATACCTCTATCATAATTTTACTACGAGGTCCTCACATCTTCTGTTAATAAGTGTCCCATTGATTTTACAAGTAAAAATAAAATTAATGAAGAATTAACCCTCGGTGTGATAAATATCGTAAAAGCACTAGAAGAGACATCAAGGAAGCTATCAAAGTGTCTCTCAATATCGACAAGATAAACATATATAAATTCCTGATTAAAAGTAGAAAAAATACACAATTAATGAATAAAAAACAAGAAAAATCTTATATTACACCTTTCTAAGGTAGCTCCCAAGAAATGTTTGAGGGAGATTCTAACTAGTAAAACTACAGATAGTAATAGTATTTGTTTGGAAGAATGGAGTGTGTTATCACCCAATAATTTTCCTATGGTTTTGGTAGAAGAATCACTGGGGTAACCATATCAAACCAATATTTAGACTGTATTCTAGCCTGTACAATCGGAGATGGCTCACTCTATGTCACAAAATCATTCACATATACATATAGCTTTAAGCAGGTGATCAGAGGGCTAGATATCTGATAAGAATAGGATATTTGTAATTTTAAAGATGGTAAGAGAGAAAAAAATGGGCAATGGAGTCACAGCCTAAAAATATTTAAGGGGATTACAACAATAATGAGTGTTAGTTTCCTTATGTAATCTAAGGCAACATGGTTGTTATATTCAGTCTAATAAATTGATGCAACAATAGATTGAAATGAAGAAAGCACAATGAAACAAGAGGGAAGTGTCTATGGATGAATCTCTTGGAACACGTTTAGTAGAAACAACAAAAGAGGCTAATAAATGAAACACGGCATCTATTTAAAGATGAATTCCATCTCAGTCATCATACACACATAACAATTACAACTTCTGATATAAGGAGAATCTAACAAGGATTAATTCCTTACATACAATCTAGAAACGTATTGGCAGAAATGCACATACATGGGAATGTGAAATACAGGAGAATGCAACTGAAACATGGAACAACTTGATAATATTAGAAAATACTTTTCATTAATACTTCCAAGAAAATGACAGAGCTAGAAAACCCAAGCACAGAAGGCTTCTGAATGAAAGTTCCAACCCTTTCTTCCTCTATTGAGGTTACATTTATAAAGTCATTGGCTCCTGAGACCAACTTCGAAACATAGCCAAATTAAATTACAGTATGGGGATCAAAACCACACAGAAAAAATCTTAACAAATTTCGACCTGGCAAATTCTCCATGGTCACGAGAAAATTAGGAAAGCACATTGGGCTCCGCATGTTGGATAAAAATGGAAAACTAGACATTTAGGACTCAGGACTTCTTGGTGAAAATGACTGGTTAGAGGATCTTCGAACAGTATGCAATAGTTTCCTTCATCCTTGCATCTTCTAAATTAAAAACAGTTCTTATCCTACCATTCTATCTGACTGGTTTTGCACAGTCGATCCTCTTGCCCACTTAATCCACTATTCGCCTCGTATCTTCTTCCTCCTTGCATATTTTTCTTGCGGAATCATTTATGGCCATAGATCTAAATCTTCAATAAATATTAGCCATCGAAAAATGTAACTCCCACATGCTTCACAATCTGAAATCCTAATAAACTTCCTTTGTATTCTCGTTGAGAAATCAATTTGAGCCATAGAACAAAACTTCGCCACAATATCCGTCGTTCAAAGTGGGGAGTCTTCAGGATTTCGCAGCCCCAAACTTATTGATCTTTTGTGCATGTTTCAGCTTCAAAATGCATATCCACCATATATCTGGACCACTCAAGATCACGGCCGTCAGAATAAGCAGGTCTTACACGATTTCACAAGCTCGAACTAATTTATATCGCGTGCATGTTTCAACTCTGAAATCCGCATAGACTGTAGATCTTCATCATCATTACATCTCAACACTTGAAATATGTTGCTCATACCAGATTTCGCAAAGGCAGATATTTTATATGTCCATGCATGTTGGTGTTGCAAAATCCTCATCCGTCATTGATATTGGACAACATTCAATCTCAGCCATTAAAATATGAAAAGTATAACATATTTCACAAACCTCCATAATTTATTTCTCCGCGCATGTTTACTTAGTGAAATCCTTAGACACCATCAATCTGCCTCTCCTTGTCCATCCAACGGTCGCTCCTACCTGCAAATTAATATCTTTCTACCAATGTGTAATTTCTTTAAAACCATGTATATGTCCTTAACAAAATTAATCTTTAGCCTTTTTTTGCTTTTCTATGCAGCTAAGTCGTTTATTTCTTTCACCATTTAACCTGGACCGGATTTCTGATTCATACACATTTGCAAGTTTGAAAATCAGAAACCTTTCAATTATTTGGCATTTATAACCTAGAAATGATCCTTCGAACATCTTCAGAACCTCATTATTAGTCTTCAAGGTCCTATGATATGAAAATATACAAACGTTATTTCTCCTTTCAGTGGCCTAATGCCTTTCCAACTACTTAGCCCAAAAATAGTGCTAACACATCTGTAAAAAATATTCAAACTTTAGAACATGTGCTAACATTGGATCCAAATAGGGGATGCTATCCTCTCTACGAGGTAGCAAAGAACCACATAGACAAAGTTCCTGATCCATTGGGATGGTCCCAATATTTCCTTAAATTTTCAAAATTTGTTCTAGTTCCTGTAACTTCAAATATGTATATATAGAAAACAAAATGATGACTCCTCTTGGGGACCTTACCGCGTTCACCTCAGGCTTTAAGTTTGTGAGAGAGTCATCCACCCATGAAATTTTAAAAGGATATGGTATATACAATGACATGCGAACTGAACTTACTTTACAGAAAGTAGTGCTTGAGGAGCCTCCCATTCACAGGATCTCGAGATACCATACCACTCTCCATCTCCTCTAATATGTAGGCATTATTCCCTCTAAAAGATGCAATTTTGTAAGGCTCTTTCCATAAGTGATCAAATTTTCCATGCTTCCCCTTCTCTTCATGGGGTGCATCCCATTATAACACTACATCCCCCATCTGGAAATCATCAGGTTTTTCCGTTCCATCAATGATCTCTTTCATCTTGTCCTGAAATTTCTAACTTCTATAAAAAAATTCTCCCTTTGCTACTATAGCTCAACCAACTGATACATTCTTCTCTGGGTTGGGTGGGTTTTAACATCCTCTTCTTGCAACAATCTCATCACTCTCAGGGAACTAAGGAAGATTACCTCAGAGCCATAGACCATCTATAATCATGAGGTGCCAATAGATTTCTTCACACTGATCCTGTGAGCCCATAAGGCATGGGTCATCTTTGTGTGCCAAGTTTTCTTGTTGTCTAGCAGCATATTTTTTATGATCCTCATAAGAATCTTGTTTAAGGATTCCACCAACCCATTTCCCTGTGGGTAATAGGATGTGGAATTCCCTAGTTGTATATGATATTTGAAACAAAATTCAACCATGTTTTTTGACTTGAATGCATTAGCATTATTAGTGATCATCTTCCTCGGAACCCCAAATATTAACAATATATACTCCTCCAAAAACTGCATGATCACATTCTTGGTGGCTTGTCTTGTGGGGATGGTTTCAATCCATTTAGTGAAATAGTCATTAGCAGTGAGGATCCACTTGTGCTTCCGTGAGGAAGATGGATTTATTTCTCCAATGAAATCTAGCCCCCATTGCTAGAAAGAGGCTTCAACCTGTATGGGTTTCAAAGGAAATGGCAACAACTTCCTTCTTCCCTAAAAAATATGACACTTATGGTAGGCATCCACCTCCTTGTGGGTGTCAGAAAAGATAATAGGCCAATTAAATCTTGCCCCCATGATCTTGTTTACAATGGTCTTCGAGTCATGATGTCCCCCACATTTCCTTGCATGAAATTCTTCAATGAGCTTCCATGGAGCTTGTAGATGCCATAATCCTTGGAATTGAAGCCTCATTATTCCTATCTTTAAAAGTGGTGAAAAAAGTAACCCCTCTAATTATTCGACCACTATGATTAATTTATCCCTCTCTTAGCCAAGCATTACGACATCATTCTAGAAAAGAAAATATAGTGTTTGGTAAGAAAGTGAAGGTAGTACTAAGAGAGATTATTAACTAGGTTTGCTACTATTTGAAATACATAACTCTACCATGTATCACCATATTACACTTAATAGGGTCATTGCAGAGGAGTAGTAAATCCAATCTCTCTTTATTGATTTGTGGACATTAACTTTCCATAGTACTACGACGAATAGAAATAACTTGGATTGGAAGATATTAAAAGGTTCCTTACAAGTTTAGAGCTGCTATAATAAGGTTTTTCACTATTTTCATTGCAAATTTGAAGAGCACTAAGGGATGTTCAAAATGTATTAATTGAAAAATTAGAGTTAATATCTAGCAAGGTTTCCCCCTTTGTTCTTCCCTTTTCGACATATTAATATGTCATCGATAAGCTACTATTAAGAATGTTTAGAAGAATCCATGTGTGTTAGAATAACTTAGCAAGTATAGCCATCATTATCCTTCTGTGTGTTGAATATATGGTTCATATGGCAAGTTTCCCTTTTGATTGTCACAAGCAATTAAGAATGACGAAGTCTACAAGTTATGATTATTGAGTCCAATCAAGTTCAATTACAATAATCTTATTTTCGACAATAACAATATTGAGGTGTCTTCCTATAAGTATTTTATAATTGATATTAATAATCACAAGAGGTGTCAAGGATCATTAAAAATACTATCACTTCTAAGTTATAATTGATATTAATAATCACAAGAGGTGTCAAGGATCATTAAAAATATTATCACTTCTAAGTTACTTTAAAGGAAAAACATGGGACAAGAAAGAAGTAGAGGTTGAAAGGAAATAAAAATATTACTATTAAAGGAGGACATTAACCCTAATTTTGGAGATGAAAAATATATCCATGTTTTAACTATTTGGAAGAAAAATTAATATATACAAGAAAAGAATAAACACTCATGAGCTTCAAATTGAAATGGGGCATTGAAAGATTCCTAAAACATTGTGGGTGGAAAGGATTTTCCTTGAACATGCTTTCTCTTATGGATTGTCTAGTAGTATTGAGATATGATTGAGTCATTAGAATGGAACTTGAAGAACTATTTAAAGAGACTGAAGCTAAAAATAAGTGTCTTGTCTCAACTGCAAATTTAGGGCTGATATATGATTATAAAAGTGGGTGTGTGAAAAATGAGGATTCAACATATCTATACTTAACATTGCATAAGTATAAATATGAATGAAAGTGAGCTACAAAGTTAGCTACTCATAAGAATATACATATTAATTATTGTTATGCTTTTGAATTTTGTTTCAATTCCCTTTCCATTTCTAAGTAAAATAGAGATGTCATGCTTTTTTTTATACACATATTTACTTTAGAAATGCCATAGTACTTGCTTATATTACTTCTCTCATAACAAGGTTGCACATTTGATTAAAATTCTTAAAAAAAAAACATCCTTTCATATTTTGCATCCCAAAATGAGCAAGCTATCTCACAAATAGACCCTATTGGGGATCTTCACTCCATAGAATAGAGGAAGCTCACTAGTCTAGTACTCTTGTTTTTTTCCCTCCCTATGTCCGTGAGTGGGCGTGGGTGTGGGGAAGCAAATGGGAGATGGGATCCTATCAACTTGTTCTAACTTGGTTGTTTTTTTCCCTCCCTATGTCCCTGAGTGGGTGTGGGTGTGTGGGGAAGCAAATGGGAGATGGGATCCTATCAACTTGTTCTAACTTGGATGATAAGTTCATGGTCTCACTTCACTATTGAGAATTGAAAGAGTACTTCCATCTACCTTGCCAAAACAGAACAGGGGATTTTCTTCTATTCTGAGTGACTTTGAGGATTCCAATAGTTGACTTTCTGGAGTCCAAATTAGCATATGAAAAACATGAGGTTGAACTTGTAGTTTTGTTAGCTATGCCAAAAAAAAGTCAGAGTGAATACAATGTGATTCAAGTTTATTTACAATCATGCAAAGTGTGTCAAATCAAAACTAATGCGATATGATACAGTACTGCGATTGCGATTTCTTGCATATGATAGACTACTGCCTAATGCTGTGGTGCTTTTAGAAATCTCAGCTTCTCTCTCTCCTGTAGATTTCAAAGTCTCTGATACAACATGGCAATCTTTGACTCGTGGCGCCATGTCAATAGGTGAGAGAGGCAGCCGTGGTACAGCACTCGAACTTTGTGCCATTTGTTGCTCTAAGATGGTCCAATCAAACATATTATCATACTGAAAACCTTTACGAAGAAACAAATCACGGAATGACCTTTTTAAATATGCATAATCGGGCCTCTCAGCAAAACCCAGATACCGGCAATAGTGAAAATAGGATGTAAACTC
>LPNX011214845.1:32387-53282 GCA_001517045.1 Pseudotsuga menziesii | reverse complement strand
TCCTTCTCCTTAGATTTGAATTCTTTAAAGAGAATATGAACTTTACAAGTGGATTCTCATCTGTAAATGATGTTTATGGAATGCCACATACACCATCTTACTTCCTATGAGGGGAATATATATACATGAATTCACTTACATATTAATAATCATACTTTATTTAAATCTAAACATACTAAACTCTTTAAAGCTAACCATACTTTCTTTTTCAAGTATCATTCAACTAACAAATGCTATATGTTCTTCTCATTATGATAATATGTTCATTAATGAGTTAATGGGTGACTTGTTTCCTCTATAAAGTACAAAAAATATACAATACCTCTATCATAATTTTACTACGAGGTCCTCACATCTTCTGTTAATAAGTTTCCCATTGATTTTACAAGTAAAAAGAAAATTAATGAAGAATTAACCCTCGGTGTGATAAATATCGTAAAAGCACTAGAAGATACATCAAGGAAGCTATCAAAGTGTCTCTAAATATCGACAAGATAAAAATATAGAAATACTTGATTAAAAGTAGAAAAAATACATAATTAATGAATAAAAAACAAGAAAAATCTTATATTACACCTTTCTAAGGTAGCTCCCAAGAAATGTTTGAGGGAGATTCTAACTAGTAAAACTACAGATAGTAATAGGATTTGTTTGGAAGAATAGAGTGTGTTATCACCCAATAATTTTCCTATGGTTGTGGTAGAAGAATCACTGGGTTAACCATATCAAACCAATATTTAGACTGTATTCTAGCCTGTACAGTCGGAGATGGCTCACTCTATGTCACAAACTCATTCACATATACATATAGCTTTAAGGAGGTGATGAGAGGGTTAGATATCTGATAAGAATAGGATATTTGTAATTTTAAAGACGGTAAGAGAGAAAACAATGGGCAATGGAGTCACAGCCTAAAAATATTTAAGGGGATTACAACAATAATGAGTGTTGGTTTCCTTATGTAATCTGAGGTGACATGGTTGTTATATTCAGTCTAATAAATTGATGCAACAATAGATTGAAATGAAGAAAGCACAATGAAACAAGAGGGAAGTGTCTATGGATGAATCTCTTGGAACACGTTTAGTAGAAACAACAAAAGAGGCTAATAAATGAAACAGAGCATCTATTTAAATATGAATTCCATCTCAGTCATCATACACACATAACAAAATTACAACTTCTGATATAAGGAGAATCTAACAAGGATTAATTCCTTACATACAATCTAGAAACGTATTGGAAAAAATGCACATACATGGGAATGTGAAATACAGGAGAATGCAACTGAAACATGGAATAAATTGATAATCTTAGAAAATACTTTTCATTAATACTTCCAAGAAAATGACAAAGCTAGAAAACCCAAGCACAGAAGGCTTTTGAATGAAAGTTCCAACCCTTTCTTCCTCTATTGAGGTTACATTTATAAAGTCATTGGCTCCCGAGACCAACTTTGAAACATAGCCAAATTAAATTACAGTATGGGGATCAAAACCACACAGAAAAAATCTTAACCAATTTCGACCTGGCAGATTCTCCATGATCACGAGAAAATCGAGAAAGCACATTGGGCTGCGCTTTATGGATAAAAATGGAAAACTAGACATTTAGGACTCAGGCCTTCTTGGTGAAAATGACTGGTTAGAGGATCTTCGAACAGTATGCAATAGTTTCCTTCATCCTTGCATCTTCTAAATTAAAAACCATTCTTAGCCTACCATTCTATCTGACTGGTTTTGCACGGTCGATCCTCTCGCCAACCCAATCCACTATTCGCCTCGTATCTTCTTCCTCCTCGCACATTTTTCTTGTGGAATCATTTCTAGACATAGATCTAAATCTTCAATAAATATTAGCCGTCAAAAAATGTAACTCCCACATGATTCACAATCTGACATCCTAATAAACTTCCTTCTTATTCTCGTTGAGAAATCAATTTGAGCCATAGATCAAAACTTTGCCACAATATCCATCATTCAAAGCACGGAGTCTTCAGGATTTCGCAGCCCCGAACTTATTAATCTTTTGTGCATGTTTCGGCTTCAAAATGCATATCCACCATATATCTGGACCGCTCAAGATCACAGCCGTCAGAATAAGCAGGTCCTACATGATTTCACAACTTCGAACTATTTTATATCGCGTGCATGTTTCGGCTATGAAATCCACATAGACTGTAGATCTTCATCATCATTACATCTCAACACTTGAAATATGTTGCTCGTACTAGATTTCGCAAAGGCAGATATTTTATATGTCCATACATGTTGGTGTTGCAAAATCCTCATCTGTTGTTGATATTGGACAACATTCAATCTCAGCCATTAAAATATGAAAAGTATAACATATTTCACAAACCTCCATAATTTCTTTCTCCGCGCATGTTTACTTAGTGAAATCCTTAGACACCATCAATCTGCCTCTCCCTGTCCATCCAATGGTCGCTCCTACCTGCAAATTAATATCTTTCTGCCAATGTATAATTTCATTAAAACCATTTATATGTCCTTAACAAAATTAATCTTTAGCCTTGGTTTCCTTTTCTATGCATCTAAGTCATTTATGTCTTTCACCATTTAACTTGGACCAGATTTCTCATTCATACACATTTGCAAGTTTGAAAATCAGAAACCTTTCAATTATTTGGCATTTCTAACCTAGAAATGATCCTTCGAATCAGAACCTCATTATTAGTCTTCAAGGTCCGGTGATATGAAAATTTACAAACATTATTCCTCCTTTCAGTGGCCTAATGCCTTTCCAACTGCTTAGCCCAAAAATAGTGCTAACACATCTATAAAAAATATTCAAACTTTAGCACAGGTGCTAATAGTGGATCCAACTAGGGGATGCTATCCTCTCTGCAAGGTAGCAAATAACCACATAGACAAAGTTCCTGATCCATTGGGATGGTCCCAAGATTTAATTAAATTTTCAAAATTTGTTCTAGTTCCTGTAACTTCAAATCTGTATAAAAAGAAAACCAAAAGATGACTCCTCTTGGGGACCTTACCGCGTTCACCTCAGGCTTTAAGTCTGTCAGAGAGTCATCCACACATGAAATTTTAAAAGGATATGGTATATACAATGACATGGGAACTGAACTTACTTTACAGAAAGTAGTGCTTGAGGAGCCTCCCATTCACAGGATCTCTAGATACCATCTCACTCTCCATCTCCTCTAATATGTAGGCATTCTTCCCTCTGAAAGTTGCAATTTTGTAAGGCCCTTTCCATAAGTGACCAAATTTTCCATGCTTCCCCTTCTCTTCATGGGGTGCATCCCATTATAAAACTACATCCCCCATCTGGAAATCATCAGGTTTTTCTCTTCCGTCAATGATCTCTTTCATCTTGTCCTGAAATTTCTAACTTCTATAAAAAAATTCTCCCTTTGTTGTTGTAGCTCAACCAACTGATACATTCTTCTTTGGGTTGGGTGGGTTTCAACATCCTCTTCTTGCAACAATCTCATCATTGGAAAGCTCAGGGAACTAAGGAAGATTACCTTAGAGCCATAGACTAGCTGGAATCATGAGGTGCCAATAGATTTCTTCACGCTGATCCTGTGATCCCATAAGGCATGGGTCAGCTTTGTGTTCCAAGCTTTCTTGTTGTCTAGTAGCATCTTTTTTATGATCCTCATAAGAATCTTGTTTGAGGATTCCGCCAACCCATTTCCCTGTGGGTAATAGGATGTGGAATTCCCTAGTTGTATATGATATTTGAAACAAAATTCAACCATGTTTTTTGACTTGAATGCATCAGCATTATTAGTGATCATCTTCCTGGGAACCTCAAATATTAACAATATATACTCCTACAGAAACTACATGATCACTTTCTCAGTGGCTTGTCTTGTGGGGATGGTTTCAATCCATTTAGTGAAATAGTCATTGGCAGTGAGGATCCACTTGTGCTGCCATGAGGAAGATGGATTTATTTCTCCAATGAAATCTAGCCCCCATTGCTAGAAATGGGCTTCAACCTGTATGGGTTTCAAAGGAAATGGCAACAACTTCCTTCTTCCCTAAAAAATATGGCACTTATGGCAGGCAGCCACCTCCATGTGGGTGTCAGAAAAGATAGTAGGCCAATTAAATATTTCCTCCATGATCTTGTTTACAATGGTCTTCCAGTCGTGATGTCCCCCACATTTCCTTGCATGAAATTCTTCAATGAGCTTCCATGGAGCTTGTAGATTCCATAATACAAAGATTATGTCAATATACCATGGTGATGACAAGAAATGCTCAGCGAATTTTGGCTTCATTTTCTCCTTAGGTTTTTTCCCTTCTGCTAACAATTCAATAATCATGTGCAGGTTGAGAGAATCGCATTTAGACTGTGCCATAATTTTGTCTAGTCCCTGGCCTTTAATCAGTTTGGTGGGCTTAATCTCCAAGTTATATTCAAGTAGGACTACTATCCATTTTTCCCTCTTACCCTCAGGGTCTAGTTGGGTTAGGATGTCTTTCACTGCACTAGTGGGGACATGTGCGATAATGTGAGAGTGCAGGTTGTAAACTCAAAACTCCTTCAAGGCCTACACCAAAGCATAAGCCTGCTTATCCAAGATGTTGTATTTCAATGGGAAATATCTCAAGGTTTTGTTGTAGAAATAAATGGGTTGATCATTTACCTCATGATTCTTTTGAAACAATATGCCAACCACTATATGCTCTGAAGCAAATGAGAATATGAGAAAATATTTGGAGAGATTCGGGCTTGCCAACATAGGGGCTTCAGAAATTTCCTTCTTTATATCTTCAAAAGACTATTTCACTTCAGGTTTCCACTTGATCTCTTTGTCCTTTCCCTGCATGTTATTTATACACCTTACTATCACAGTAAAGTAGGAAATGAACCTTCTCAGAAAATTCACCTTCCCCAAAAAGGACTGAACCTTAACTTTTTTTCGAGGGAGCTCAATTTTATGAATTTCCTCAACTCTCTTCAGGTATATCTTAATTCATTCTTGAGAAATTATGTGCCCTAGTAGCTTCCCTTCCTTCATGGCAAATAATGAATTCTTTGGATTTAGAGAGATGCCAGTTTTTCTACATTTTCTAAACATTCTTAGCAGGTGCGCAATGTGTTCCTCATCAGACCTTAAAAATATAGTGATGTTATCTAAGTAGATAACCAAGATCTTGTCCTTTTTGTTAGAAAAATCTATGTCCATGGACTATTGGAAGGTTTCCCTTGCATTCACAAGTCCGAATGGCATTTTTGCATACATAAACGTGCCCCAGGGAGTGGTGAAAGATTACTTATCTTTGTCTTTTGGGTGCACCATGATATGATTGTAGCCTAAGAAGCCATCCAAGGTAGTGATCCTTTGGGAGCCCACTACCCTCTACAAAATGTGATCCATCTTAGGGACAAGATAATGATATTTTAAAGAAGCCTTGTTCAAATTTCTGAAATCAATGCATATCCTTATTTCTCCATTCTTCTTCCTTACCGGGACCAAGTTGGCCACCCACCTTAAGAATCTAAGGGCCACAATGATTTTTTCCTCAAACAGTTTCTTTATTTCCTTTCCCACCAAGGGAAATAACTTAGGGTTCATTTTCCTTAGCTTTTGTTTGAAATTCATCTCATCCTTTTTTATTGGTATAGTGTATTGGATTATACTTGTGTCATAATCCTTGATATCACTGTAGCTCCAAGAAAACACATCTGAGTATTCTTTCATCAGTGAGATGTATTTATGCTCGGCCTCAAGTGAGAGGGTTCTTGAGATTTTTATGACCTTGGGATGATATTATGTTCCAATATTAACATATTCTACATCCTCACAACTTGGGACAATCTAAGGCTCCTTGGAAACATCATTTGGGTCGAAGAGTGTTTCCAAAAAAACTAAACCCCTAGGTATAGAGTTACCTTTGAGCTGCAGGATCTCCTTGCCACATAGATTGTTTAGATATGTTTACTTTCCATTAGTACTCAGCAACTTGGGCACAACAACTTCTTCAGTCTTTCATCCCTTATAAGATTCAACAAGATTAACCTCCTCACCTTGTGGAACTTCTTTCGGAGCAGCAATATGGATTTGCAAGGGTTCCTGAGTGGGAGAAACCTCCTCTAGAATCCCATTATCTTCATCAATAGACAATCCATCAAACTCCCCACCGAGAGTGGGGAACTTCTGTATTTTCTTGTCATCTTCAAAGACCTGCCAAATTTTGACATTATTAGGGACAAAAGGCATGTGCTTAACTTCAACCTCATATTTTCTATTGGGATGTAAGTTGGTCTTGAAAACAACAACAGAGGTGGCCAAATAATCAGCCATGCAGTTTTGTAATCTGGGGATCAGATTAAACCTGCATTCCTCAAAATCGTCCATCATATCCTGGGAAACATTCTTGTAGCTCGTCATTCTGTGGTGTCTGGCACGATATTTTCCTTCCATTTGTTTAATTACCAGCTCAGAATCTCCATGTATCACAACCCTATTGACTTGGAAATCCTTCAGGGTCTGAATTTCCAACATCATAGCCTCGTATTCAGCCTCATTGTTTGTGCAATTGAAGGAAATTTTGTAGGAATAATTTAGATCTCTCACTCCTTGGGGATTCACCCAGACTGTAGTTCCTTCCCCTTCTCTGCATGTTGCCCCATTGAAACTTACATTCGACACTCCCTCCAACTCTTCCTGAGTGGGTACAAAGGTAGTATTCTATGAACTAAAACTGTCTTTGCCTCCTTTTGTGAAGAAAATGGCAGATCCCATCTCAGTGTCCACTGAGTAGATGGGGTGGTTTTTTGTCCTCTCAACACTGGTCACCATGTATGCTAACATTCTCTCCCTAAAGTTCCTTCTCTTTACTCCAAATTTATGGATGGTGGAATAGGACATATCCATTTGAAGAGCACGTTTGAGTTTGGCTACTGAAGATCTTGATAACAACATTCCAAACTTTGGAGGGATGTCATCTACAACTACATCCATGACCAAGGTTTTGGAAAGGATTTAGGCCAAAGAGATGACTAGATATTTGATCAATCCTAGGAACTTGAATTTACTGGAATCAAATGAGAAAAGGTCTTTGTATGGTATGGTTACTTCCAACCCCAGGTTATCCATAATCACCTTGGGCATCAAATTGTGGGAGGCTCCTGAATCAAGAATGGCATTGTGCAGGATGGCATTATGAATGTTTAGACTGACATATAAGGGGGTAACCTCTTCATCGACATAATCCTCTACATGGGGTCCAAATAGAATGGTGGGACTATCATCTTGAAGATTCATGGAATCTGATATTTCAAAAAATTCTCCTGGAGGCTTCTATACTGTGGCAATTTTGGAATGATATTTAGGAATTTTGCACCGAGAGATGCTCTATAGCCCAGTATGGGGGAGATCTTGTAACATGATGTAACGTGATGTAACATTAGTAATGTTTGTAACATGTCTGTAAAAAATAATAGTGATAGTGAATATTATGGGAGAGATCTTGTAACGTGATGTAACACCGAGAGGGATTGAATCTCCAACTTAGCCATGAAAGTTTAAGTTGGAGACATTAAGTTGGCTATAAAAAAAAATTAAAAATTAAAAATAAAAACAATTATATCTCAAGCCTTGATGCGATACTTAATATCTTCTCAATCGCACGTCCAATGCAACCATAACCCTGTGACTTCCTCGTACCAACGTGTGCTCCATCTAGCGATCTCCTCTGCATGCTTTATCAATCGGCAGGCTCAGCAGCCATCTCCTAGCCAACTATATATTAAATTATATATATTAAATATATATATTTCAATATATATATATAGTATTCATATCGATATCCCTTTCAAGGAAACAATTTGCAATAGACGTTTTCAAAGAGAAGCGAATCCATCACAAAGAAAAAGAGATGGAGTTGGTTTTGTTGGAAGCATTTACTTTTTTTCAGGCACTAAGCAAAATTTATGGAAATGTTCAACATGCTAATCACATCCTTTTTACTTCGATAATACTGTAGTCACGAAACACTTATTGAATAATTGACAAAAGAAAATATACTTTAAAAATAATTGGACAGCATGTGTCAAGTGCAATCTCCTCTGTGTGCTCTATCAGTCGGGAGCCTATTATAGAGTTGAGAGCTTAAAAATGTGAGTGGAAAAGACAACAATAGAATCAATTCTAAACCTTCCTGCATGTATTCTAATTAACAAGCCATTAAAACAATGGATTGAAATGATTCATACTACATTTTTTAGATCCATCGGCATGCTGCGCGTGCTCTATCCGTCAGCAGATATTATATATATATATATATATTTAATATAAATATATTGAAATATATATATATTAAAAACTATATATATATATTGAAATATATTAAGTAAATTTAATTTAATATAATTTTAATTTTACTTTAAAAAAATTAAAATTTATATTTAAATTAATATTTATATTAAATATAAATATAATATTTATATGGATTAGAGATCAAATCTTTCAATATTTGAAATTATAGATCCTTTTTATTATTTGAAATATTTATATTAAATATAACATTAATATTTATGTTAATATGATGATGGAACCTAACATAAGAAGGAATTGGGAGATTTGATCTCTCTTTGCGCTTGATAGAGCCTAGGATTTGGATCTACGCCGATTATTGCGCCGAGAGGCACTCTAGAACCCAATATGGGGTAGATATTGTAACGTGATGTAATGTTAGTAACATTTGTAACATGTCGGCAAAAAATAATACTGATAGTGAATATTATGGGAGAGATCTTGTAACGTGATGTAACACCGAGACAGATCAAATCTGCAACTTAGCCATGAAAGTTTAAGTTGCCGACATTAAGTTGGCTATAAAAAAAAATATTAAAAATTAAAAATAAAAACAATAATATCTCAAGCCTTGATGCAATACTTAATATCTCCTCAACCCCACCTCTAGTGCAACCATAACCCTGTGACTTCCTCGTACCAGCGNATATATAGTATTCATATTGATATCCTTTTCAAGGAAAAAAATTGCAATAGACTTTTTCAAAGAGCAGCGAATCCATCACAAAGAAAAAGAAATGGAGTTGGTTTTGTTGGAGGCATTTTCTTTTTTTTTAGGCACTAAGCAAAATTTATGGAAATGTTCCACATGCTAATCACATCCTTTTTACTTCTATAATACTTTAGTGAGGAAACACTTATTAAATAATTAACAAAAGAAAATATACTTTAGAAATATTTGGAGGGCATGTGTCATTGTGTCAAGTGCAATCTCCTCCGCGTGCTCTATCAGTCAACAGCCTATTATAGAGTTGAGAGAAGACAAATTTGAGTGGACAAGATAACAATAGAATCAAGTCTAAACCCTCTTACATGTATTCTAATTAACAAGCCATTAAAACAATGAATTGAAATGATTCATACTGCATTTCTTAGATCTGTCGGCATGCTGCGCTTGATCTGTCCGTGAGTATATATATATATATTTCAATATATTAAAAACTATATATATATTGAAATATATATTTTAATATTAAATATATTGAAATATATTAAATAAATTTAATTTTACTTTAAAAAATTTAAAATTAATATTTATATTAAATATAAATATAATATTTATATGGATTAGAGGTCAAATCTTTCAATATTAGAAATCATAGATCCTTTTTATATTTTGAAATATTTATATTAAATATAACATTAATATTTATATTAATATGATTATGTAACCTAACATAGGAAGGAATTCGGAGATTTGATCTCTCTCTACAATTGATAGAGCCTAGGATTTGGATCTACGCTAGTTTAACAATTCAGTAAGAGGGACTAAATTTTTTATCTTTGCAATTTCATCCTCGAGTCTAAAAGATGTATGCCCCTGATTTGAGCTCCTTGAATGATCCTCTTTCCTGTCTCTCCCTTTGGGCTCTGTTACATTCTTGGAGGAGTGCTTAGGGGGTGGAATGCTCTTTGGTTTTCTTGTAGAGGCTTTGTTTGTTGCCTCTTTATTTATTATAACATGAACATCTATGTTCCTTACACCAATCTGTTTTTGAAGATCCATGACAACAAGCCGATATGCCCTCTGAATATCCTCTCTTTTCTCAGGAGGTCACTCTTCTACTATTTGACAGGAATTATCACGCTCTTCTTTGGTCAGAAAGATAGAGGATGAGCCAGTATCCAGTTGGTGGATTTCATCGTCAACTTGGTCTTTAGAACCTTGCTCCACATAGTTCTATTGAAATGGGGGTCTGATAGGTTGATCGGGAGGGTTTATATCATCTCTCTCCTGTTTCGGAGGACTTGGGGCCTTCTTACATTCTAGTTTCTATTTTATTTCTCTTGACCTTCCTTGGGAGGTGGTCTGTTATCCACAGTGAGCCTTTCCATCAACTTCTCCATGGTTTTCATCATCATATCCATTCTGTCCTTTTGTGAGTTAGAGGTAGAGGATTGTTCAAGTTCTTTATATTTTCTTCTCTCTCTTCTTTCTCCTTCATCTCTTCTCCATTATCCCTCATCCCTTTTATTCTTTCTAGCAGCAGTCAGTTTTACCTCTATCTCTATGGCATATTTCATCATATGTGCTAAGGAGGTTGATCTCCTTTCACTTAGCCACAAGGTAAACTCAGTATCAAAGGCTTCAACACATTGGAGTTGGGCAGAACCAGGGGGAGGTTTGAATTGGGATGGAATGGTATTTTATACCTTCATAAACCTGTGAGAAAATTCTTGGATATATTCACTCTCCTTCCTCTTCATGGAATGGTATTGGAACAGATATTGCTGAGGGTTCTTCTTGTCTTCCCATTTTTCCTTGAAAGAATCTTCAAAGCCTTGATAGCTTAGAATAGATTTTTCTGGGAGGTTTTTGTACGATTTTCTTGCTTCTCTAACTATGGTTTGGGAAAACACTCTAACCTTAACATCATCATGGTCTACTTCCTCCAGATCTACCCATACTGAAAACCATCCCAAGTGTTCCTTAGCTCAATACCCCCTCTCCCCATGAAAATGTTTGAGCCTTTAGGAGTATCCCTGAGGAAGGTCATGAAGCGCAACCGTGGAGGAGAATAGGGGAAAACCTATTTGCCATCCTTGGAGGTAAGGAAGAGTTTCCAAGAGAGACGGAAGGTGGTGTGATAGATACAATCAGAGTGATGTGAGGAACTGCAGAGCTATGAGGGGTTGTGAAACTAGATGACGTAGGTTGTTGGAACTTGGAAGTGGAGCTTATTGCAGTTATTTCAATGGAAAATAAGGGGCATTTTGGGTGAGGAAAGTTTTGGAGATCCCTACCTAGAGGATCTAAGGTCTAGGGTGACCAGGGAATGTGGGAGAATTTAAATGCATAGGTGTCAGAAACCAATTCAGAGAGGATGGACTCAGATTGAGTCCTAGGGAAAGCTAGTCCAAACTCTTCATCACAATGCTCACATTTATCATTAACGGAAGCAACACCTTTAGTAGGAAAGGAAAAATTTCTGACTAACATTTGCATCTTATTCACCCTTCAAATCTGACTCTCTGGATAAAAAAATTTCTTGGAAAGAGTCAGCATCAGGATTTCTCCTCGTGTTGGTTCTTCTGGTCGCCAATATTTCCCAGTGGAGTCACCTTTCAAATTTTGGATTGGAGTCACCAGAGCATGTACAACCAGCATGTGTCTATGACCGATTGCTCAACCAGGTCATAGAACCAGAACAATGTCATTTCTGTGAGGTGATAATGGCAATTAGTTCCCCGGTAATGATGCCAAGATGTTATCACACAATAATTTTCCTATGGTTGTGGTAGGAGAATAATTGAGGTAACCATTTCAAACCAATATTTAGATTGTATTCTAGCCTATATAGTCAGAGAGGGCTCTCTCTATGTCACAAAATCATTCACATATACATATAGCTTTAAGTAGGTGATCATAGGGCTAGATATCTGATAAGAACAAGATATTTGTAATTTTAAAGATGGTAAGATAGAAAAACAAGAAGTACCATTGGGAAATGGAGTCGCGCCCTGAAAATATTCAAGGGGCTTACAACAATAATGAGTGTTGGTTTCCTTATGTAATATGAGGCAACGTGGTTGTTATATTCAATATAATAACTTGATGTAATGACAGATTGAAATGAAAAAATCCCAATGAAACAAGAGGCACCTGTCTATGGATGAATCTCTTGGAACACCTTTACTAGAAACACCAATAGAGGCTGATAACTGAAACGAAGCATCTATCTAAGGATGAATTCCATCTTAGTCATCATACACACACAACACATATAAATTATGATATAAGGAGCATCTAACAAGGATGAATTCCTTACATACAATCGAGAAATGTATTGGCAGAAATGCACACACATGGGAATGTGAAATACAGGAGCACACAACTAAAACATGGAACAACTTGATGAATCTCAGAAAAATCAGAAAATACTTTTCGTTAATACTTCCAAGAAAATGACAGAGCTACAAAACCAAAGCACATAAGGCTTTCGAATGAAAGTTCCAACCCTTTATTCCTCTATTGAGGTTACATTTATAGTGTCATGGGCTCCTGAGACCTACCTCAAAATAGAGGAAAATTTAGTTATAGTGTGGGGATCAAAACCACAAAGACAAAATCTTAACAAATTTCGACCAGGAAGATTTACCATGACCATGAGCAAATTAGGAAAGCACGCTGGAATGTGCGTGATGGATAAAAATGGAAAACTAGACATATGGAACTCGGGCCTTCTTGGTGAAAATGACTGGTTAGAGGATCTTCGAACAGTTTGCAATGGTTTCCTTCATCCTTGCATATTTTGAATTAAAAACCATTCTCATCCTTCCATTCCGTCTGATTGATTTTGCATGATCGGTCCTCTCACCCACTTAATCCACTATTCGCCTTGTATCTTCTTCCTCCTCGCGACTTTGTGTTACGGAATCATTTTTGGCCATAGATCTGAATCTTCAATAAATATTAGCTGTCGAACAATGCAACTCCCATACAATTTCACAATCTGACATCTTAATAACATTCCTGCTTATTCATGTTGCGAAATCAATTTGAGCCATACTATCAAAACTTTGTCACGATCTCCGTTGTTCAAAGTGCGGGTCTCAGGATTTCACAACCTTGAACTGATTTATCTTTCGTACATGTTTCGGCTGCGAAATACATATCCACCATATATCTGGCCCGCTCAATATCATGGACGTCAAAATAAGTGGGTCCTACAAGATTTCACATCCCCGAACTATTTTAGTTCTTGTGCATGTTTCGGTTGCAAATACCACATCGATCGTAGATATTCATCACTGTTATATGTCAACCCTTGAAATATGTTACTAGTACCGGATTTAGCAAAGGTGGAGATTTTATATGTCTGTGCATGTTGGGGTTGTGAAATCCTCATCCATTGTTTATGTGGGACAACATTCAATCTCCTCCATCAAAATATGAAAATTATAACATATTTCACAAACCTCCATAATTTATTTCTCCATGCATGTTTACTCAACCAAATCCTTATACACCATCGATGTGCCTCTCCTTATCCATCCAATGGTCACTCTTTTGTGCAAATTAATTTGCTTCCACCAATGTAGAATTTATTTAAAACCGTGCATCTATCCTTAGCAAAATTAATCTGTAGCCTTGGTTTCCTTCGTTATGCATCTAACTAGTTTATTGCTTTCACCATTTAGCCTCGAGCGTATTTCTCTTTCATACACATTTGCAAGTTTGAAAATGAGAAACCTTTCTATTATTTGGCATTTCTAACCTATAAATGATCCTTCGAACATCTTTAGAACCTCATTACCACTCTTCAAGGTCCTATGATATGAAAATTTACAGACCGTATGCCTCCTTTCAATGGCCTAATCCCTTGCCAACTACTTAGCCCAAAAAAAGTGCTAACACATCTCTAGAAAATCTTCAAATTTTGTCACAAGTGCTAACATAGTGCATATCTTAACATCATTTACAAGTCATCATATGTCAATAATAACATTCAAACACTCCTTATGATGAAATAATTTCTCAAATTAGAATATTGTATTGATTTGGGGGTTAATTACCTTGTAAATGGAAAAGCTAGGGACATTGAAGGTCTTAATGATTGACAAGTTAGTCCTCATTCCTAACATCCACAAGCTCTTTATTCTACCAGCCAAGCAAGGTTTCCCTAATCCTTGGAATCAAAGCCTCGTTATTCCTATCTTTAAAAGTGGTGAACATATGGTTCATATGGCAAGTTTCCCTTTTGATTGTCACAAGCAATTAAGAATGACGAAGTCTACAAGTTATGATTATTGAGTCCAATCAAGTTCAATTACAATAACCTTATTTTCGACAATAACAATATTGAGGTGTCTTCCTATAAGTATTTTATAATTGATTTTAATAACCACAAGAGGTGTCAAGGATCATTAAAAATACTATCACTTCTAAGTTACTTTAAAGGAAAAACATGGGACAAGAAAGAAGTAGAGGTTGAAAGGAAATTAAAATATTACTATTAAAGGAGGACATTAACCCTAATTTTGGAGATGAAAAATATATCCATGTTTTAACTATTTCGAATAAAAATTAATATATACAAGAAAATAATAACCACTCATGAGCTTCAAATTGAAATGGGGCATTGAACGATTCCTAAAAAATTGTGGGTGGAAAGGATTTTCCTTGAACATCGACGATGGAAGCGGCTTTATCTTATGGATTGTCTTAGTAGTATTAAGATATGATTGAGTCATTAGAATGGAACTTGAAAGACTATTTAAAGAGACTGAAGCTAAAAATAAGTGTCTTGTCTCAACTTCAAATTTAGGGCTGATATATGATTATAAAACTCGGTGTGTGAAAAATGAGGATTCAACATATCTATACTTAACCGTGCATAAGTATAAATATGAATGAAAGTTAGCTACAATGTTAGCTACTCATAAGAATATACATATTAATTATTGTTATGCTTTTGAATTTTGTTTCAATTCCCTTTCCATTTCTAAGTAAAATAGAGATGTCATGCTTTTTCATAGTACTTGCTTATATTACTTCTCTCATAACAAGGTTGCACATTTGATTAAAATTCTTAAAAAAAAAAACATCCTTTCATATTTTGCATCCCAAAATGAGCAAGCTATCTCACAAATAGACCCTATTGGGGATCTTCACTCCATAGAATAGAGGAAGCTCACTAGTTTAGTACTCTTGTTTTTTTCCCTCCCTATCTCCCTAAGTGGGCGTGGGTGTGGAGAAGCGAATGGGAGATGGGATCCTATCAACTTGTTCTAACTTGGATGATAAGTTCATGGTCTCACTTCACTATTGAGAATTGAAAGAGTACTTCCATCTACCTTGCCAAAACAGAACAGGGGATTTTCTTCTATTCTGAATGACTTTGAGGATTCCAATAGTTGACTTTCTCGATTCCAAATTAGCATATGAAAAACATGAGGTTGAACTTGTAATTTTGTTAGCTATGCCAAAAAAAAAGTCAGAGTGAATACAATGTGATTCAAGTTTATTTACAATCATGCAAAGTGTGTCAAATCAAAACTAATGCGATATGATACAGTACTGCGATTGCGATTTCTTGCATATGATAGACTACTGCCTAATGCTGTGGTGTTTTTAGAAATATCAGCTTCTCTCTCTCCTGTATATTTCAAAGTCTCTGATACAACATGGAAATCTTTGACTCCTGGCGCCATGTCAATAGGTGAGAGAGGCAGCCGTGGTACAGCACTCGAACTTTGTGCCATTTGTTTCTCTAATATGGTCCAATCAAACATATTATCATACTGAAAACCTTTACGAAGAAACAAATCATGGAATGACCTTTTTAAATATGCATAATTGGGCCTCTCAGCAAAACCCAGATACCGGCAATAGTGAAAATAGGATGAAAACTCGTTAGGATAGGACTCGCATAGAGAATGGATAGAAGTAGCCATTTAGATGCTAAAAGAAAATTAATATACTATAAGGAGGTCATCAACCCTACTCTAGAAGATCAAAAGTATCTCTATGTTTTAACTAGTTCAAAGAAAAGAGCTCCATAGTAAAACATGTCGTTGGGGAGTTCCTAAAACACCATGGGTAGAAAGGATCTCGCATCTCTATGAGAATATGAACATTGAGGATGAAAATCACTTCCTCTTAGAGTGTCGTGTGTACACCTGCATTAGATCACACTTTCACAATCTTTGTTGCAATACCGACCTTCCTAGCCTTTTAACATGTCAAAATTATAGTGATCTTAGGATGCTTCTCTCCAAGCTCTTTGAGCATAAGAATACAATTTTAAAACAAACTAAATAATTATGTTTCTTTAGGTCCGATAGCCCAAAGTTTGGTCTCAGGGGATGTTAAGCATCATCATCATCATTATTGTTAAGATGCATTGATTCCATGGGTTAGAGCAATTGGTAATGAGAAATTTAGATGAGAAGTTGTAAATGAAAGGTCTAGTGTTCTACATTATGTATATTATCATTCTTGTATTGTTTTGATTTCAAAATTTTTATTTTTAGTATTGTTAAGAAGCATTGAGTGTATTTAGGAACATTATGATCTATTGATCTTTGTGTTTAGATAATGATTTGTATTAAATTCTTTCAGATATAATTTAGTTAAAAGTATGACCTTTATTTAGGTATGGTGATTCTATCTAAATATGAGCCAAAATTCCCACATTTGATCCATTTGTTCTTAATATATTTGCATCCATCCATTCAAGTCCTTTTATATGATATCATTGAGTTTAAGAGTCAAATCCCTAAAGTGTTTCAATTTCCATAGTTAGTCAAGTAGTTAGAATCATCACCGTTAAATAGTCGAAACCCTAATCTAATTGAGTCACATGAATGAATATTTGTGATATATTAATCTATGTCAAGTTAGATGGAGATTGTCACACCCCCGGTTTTGACCCCGTTTGCATGGTGTATAAAATGTAATTAATCATGGTGAGGAGCTCAAGGCAAAAGCCCCACCATAGGTTTGGTCGTGTATGTTTCGGCAATAGGGGTAGTTGCCGATGGTCTATCGTGCTATGTGGCAGATTATAGTTTTCCATCATGTAAATATGCACATCAAATAAAATAAACCACAACCAGCTACGAAAGTGCAACGTTGAATGAAAAGGGTGTGATTCCAGATGATAAGGGGTGGGGGAATGTCAAACCTTGGTTATGGGGGAAAAACCCACGTGCTAACACCTTGTGTGTTTGCCACCTTTCCTTTTCCCATCCAACCTATTCAATGTCTTGTTTTGGGTAGTTGAGGCAGTTATCGCTGCTAGTGGTTGGGGGCAGTTATTGTCTTTGGGAGTGGGGTGGCAGGACTGTTTAGTCCCTTTCCCACACGCCCACTCCACCCACGACTTCCTTCACTCCATTATCCCCATGGCGCATTCTCTCCTGGGTCTATTCGTTCCCCATCGTGGTCTGTTCATCCATGCACACAAGCAAGAAGTTGCTCACCCTCACGTAGAGGTCGGTTCTGTCTTCCTCACACGTTTGTCAGGGGTTTCCCCCTTTTGTTTTGCGCATGCAGCGAGCTGGGAGAGAAGCCTCATGAGCATGAATTTCTGATGTGTATGCGGCTTGCTGTTGATTTCACCCACATTTGGGTTGTTGTCATTCTTCCTACGATTTTCGGATGTGGTTGTGAGTCCAATTTCTTATTCAAATGTGAATTGTGTGTGTGTTTCTTCCATGTTTGCATGGGCTGTGTCATTCTCCAGCGGCTTCGACCGTGTAAACTGGGCTATTGTTTTCCCCACGTTGCTGGTAATGTATGCTGATACGTTTTTGGGATTGTTGTTTTCCCATGTTGTGAGTGGTAATTGCTGTTATGCTTTGGGGTTGTCTATTGTGGTCTGCATCGAGTTTCCCATGGCTATGGGGAGTGCTGTCATTATCCATTGTGGACTGTATATTGTTTCTATCATTCATTGTGGGCTATGACTACTAAAGTACCCTGGTTTTGGGTTGCTGCTGAGTTGTTTTGGCCACGTTAGGGCCAAGAACAACTCTGTGTTGTCTTGTGGACTTGAGCTGTGCTCATCTTTTGTTTGGGATTATCCCTCATTGTCTTTGCCTTCTTCACAGGGCTGTGAAGGGATTGTTTTGCTGCGTGTAAGTAGTGGCTGGTCTTCGAAATTTGCTGGCTTGGCCAGTTTGTTGATGGCTTGATAAACCCAGCTGTGTTGGTAAGCCTGCATTGACCCTTATCCTTGGAGGAATCATGCCTAACTTGGGGGTGGCAGTGCTGCTGATATATTTATGAGCACGTTGGCCTATGGTTGGGTGGAACGTTGCAGCGACGTAGCTGGTTGCAGGATTCTTCATCAAAAGATAAGTACTGCTGCTATCTCATCTCTGCAAGTGATCTGTTGTTTCATGAATCATGATGGACATGTAAATGCTGGAATTTATATGTTTTCTTCCGTTGTATGATTGAAGAATTATGCATCTATGTATGCTTGTATGTTTAGCATTCCTGTTATGTTTAAGTTTCTTTAATTTCAGCATTGATGTCTTTTGTTCATGTTGATGGGGCTGTTTTCCTGTATGCTTGGTGTTGGTCGCGTCCTCTTCACCGGCTGAGGGATGGGGACATGTCAGATATTTGTGTTAAGATCTAACATCCCTCTAATTTGAAATACGTGAAAAAAGAAATAAAAAATGATGTAATAGTATCATTGAGATGTGCATTGATTTAAGTTATATTACATATTGTATGCTATCATTCACCTAAATAGTTGAGACGTTAATTTTATTGAGTTATAATAAAAAAAATCATGATAGTTAGCCTAGAATGACATCTATGATATATTCATCATGTCATTGTTGAGGCAAAAAATGTCATGGTTGATCTCTTAAATATTCGAAACTCTAATTTAATTCACTTACCATAGTTAGCCTAGTAGATAGAATCATCATAGTTAATTTGTAGAAACCCTAATAGAATATATATTGACATCTAATTTTTTAACATGGGACATGAATGGTCTATTAATCTATATATTTATATAGATATTTTCATTATGATTTAACATTTGTCAAAATTGAAATTTATGCATTGCGAAAAACAATATGATCTAATAGTGTTGTTAAGATGCACTTATTTTAGTGACATTACATTTTGTATGATATATTTTAGTTAAATATGCATGTAATTCATCATTAAGTTTCATACATTAAAATGTTACAATGACGTAGATGAGGAAAATTTCCATTGAAACTTGCTTAGGATTTGGCAATCCATAGATCACCAAAATAAAATAAAAAACCATAAATATTAAAAGTAAACAAATACATGGTCTTATATTTATAACAATATTTTGAATTAAAGAAGAATGGTGTTAAGATTCCACATCTTCTTACATATAATCTATATGATACCTTAACAAAAGGGGCATGAGTGACTTTAAAAATGAAAAAAAATCGTATTGAAATTGATTGCTATATAAATATATGTAAATTTTTATTGAATTATTTCACATGTAAATTAACACTAAATATGATTGTTACTTTATTACAATTGACCACTCATACCAAAATAGATCCATAATCCATGTAAACATAAATCCTCAAGTTAATAAATCCAAATTCAATATGGAACAATATTGGTTTATTGTGATTATCTTGAAATTCTTGATGATTTATAAAAATTTATTAATGTAAAATTGTTTTTTTTCCAATATTTTAATATCAAAGGTTTAATATCAATATTTTAAAAGTATTAAATATTAACCTGAGATAATGGATATGTAAGAAAGATTTTTTTTATATCTCATTAAACGGCATTTTTTTAATTGAAGTGTAATTGTGAATACTTTTCTAAAATCATATAAGATAAAAAATGAGTTTCTTATACCTTTTCTAAAATCATACAAGATAAAAATAAGTTTCTTATACCTTATTCCTTTAAACATATATAACTTTTCTAAAATCATAGATAAAAAATAAGTTCATGATGCCTTGATTCCTTGTATAAAATAAAAAAATTTAAGTAACAATTTGCTTACTAAAATTTGGAGATATACACATTCTATGTTTTTAAATTTGAAAAAAAACCATATTAATATCAATATAAGTGTTTGTGTGTGTGTGTGTGTGTGTCCTCGAGCAAAGTTGGGGGACCTTTTAAATGCCAAGCATGTTTTACAAAACATGTTTTAGTTGTAGAATTCAACAATGCATATGTTTATCAAACATAGGAATTGGGAATGCTAATGAATCCAATTGCGATGCCATGAAGGCTAGCATATCAAAAAATGTACACATTTTAGTTCTCTAAAACACGGATGTGTTTTAGATAACCAAAACACGTACACATCTTAGATGACCAAAAACATGCATATTTTGTAAACCATGTTTTATTCCGCAAATTAGTCCTGTAACTCCCCCTAACACCCCTCCCCAACCCTCTAACACCTTGTATACAACTCGCTAAATCCCCCCTAACACGTCCTCCCTAACCTCCTCAAAACCCCACCCTTAATCACCCACACTCTTTCTACAACTCCCTAACACACCAACAAGCCTATAACCACCACCAACCCCCATAAGAACCCCTACCCCGAATCTCCCACACCGTTAATCACCCACACCCTTAACCTATTCTTATATCTCCCCATAGGTCCCTAAAAACACCCCACCTTAGTATCTCTCTCTCTCTCTAGCCCTTACCAAACCCTTCTCTCACTCTCTTTCTCCCTTATTCCACTAACCTCCAATCACCTAAAACCCCCCATATGTCTCTACCTCTAACCTATTAACCACCACCCTATATCTCTACACTTGATCCCTTACCACCATCTCTTTGTGTCTCTCTCTCCCTCACACACACACACACACACACACACACACACACACCTATACTCCTCCACCTATGCTTGAAC
>LPNX011214845.1:3191-27465 GCA_001517045.1 Pseudotsuga menziesii | reverse complement strand
AATTGGATGGTATTACAATGTTTATTTTGAATTATAATGGATGTGTAAATATATAAAATAATTATTTAAAATATTTTATTATAAATTTCAAATATAATAAATAATTATTAGAAAACAATTATTATAAATTTCTAAAAGGAAAGTTATTCAAGAAAAAGGGTTTTAATATTTCTTTATTTCATATTCCATTCTTGTGTTTTGAAATGTATTTTAAACAATTTCATATTAACCTCATTAAGATGCATTAAATATTTTCACATTTAAATATCTTTCAAAATGCAAACTTAAAAATTTAGTTTTAAAATAAACCGAAGTTGATTTACCAAATTTTTTATCATTATAATGTATGAGTCAATTTAGGGAGATCTCTAGGAAAGAAAAATCTATTTATATTTAAATAAATATTCTCAATATTATGGGCTTTCAAAATGAAAAATCCTTAAATGAATACTAAGACGGAAATACAATTTTATATAAGTGAAAATAAAGATGATTAATTAGATCTATTAAATATATTAAAATTATATATCATAAAATTCTATATATTATTAATGTAATCTTACTTAATAATTTAGAGTAGTATTGATATCATTATATCAAAAAAATTTATAGCATCTTTTTAATCAACACATTGAATTTTTTAATTCTATTATAAGTAAAATCCATGCAAACACTATATATATATATATATATCTTATCATTTATCTTATCCTTTTGTTTGAGTGGATTCATATTCAATTGACCAAGTAATGGAAGAAGCATTTTAAGCATTCCCACACCCATTGAATATTAGAGTCAGTTGGATCAAAACTAATGACATATCCTATATTAAGTTATAGCTCATAGCGAGAAATTTGTATTTTGGTATCGATTAGCTTTTCCCATATCACGGGTGTATACGGAAAGACACATCGCAAATAAATGGACATAAATAGAGGTATATGGTGAATTGGTACCTCCCTCCTCTAACTAATTTCCACTCAGTTGACTGACAAAGATTCCCAACATTATCAACTTATGGCGATCGAATCCCACAATCATCAAGTACAATCCATCTCCTACTCACAATTGTCACCATTGACAATTCTGTCGCTTACATGAACTCCTTGAAAGGGAGAGGGAAAGAGATTCCTAAGTGAGAGACAATCCCGAAGAGCTCATACTTGTTAAGAATCATAATCTCAATGGTCCACTATGGTCAATCATGCATTAACTAGTTGGTTAGTAGAGTAGTTGATTTGGTCACGTTACCTAGAATTAGTGACCCGTGGTTTTCTCTAACCCATAGTATTTACCCATGGTTTTGCTATTATGCAATCATATATATACATTTGGTTAATAATGAGAATGATTTCCATTGCTAAGGAAATCAATATGCCCATTGGTGTTCCATCATATTCCATCTTTTCTTCTTCATTCATTTGCTAACCTTTAACATGGTTTCAAAGCATATGTCTTGATCCATTTCTTTTTGTTCTCGGTAAGTCGTTTCACAAAGTGTAAAGAAAAAACATGCATAGATCCAATCTTATTGGAGGTTGTGATCAACACAAGAATATTGTAGAAGATTAAAGAAAATTGAAGAAGATCGATTCTTGATAATGGAGCTACCAAAAGCATTAAATGAAGAGTTTGAAGAGGTAAGAAATTTATTAACACAAAAAGGGTTATGGCATACATTTGCTGGAGATAATTATGATCAATGGGCTATGGAAGTAATAAATTTGTTAAGGTCACAAGATTTGTGTCATTTCTTAATTGAGGAAGATCCCATTGATCCATATGCATTTAAGGCTTTGTATGAGTTTCAGAAAGACAGAAGGCAAGTTGTTTCCTTAAGTCTCATACAAGACAATATAGAGTATTCCATTTTTCATTACATTGTAGAATATGATACTCCAAAAAGAGCATGAGATACACTCAAAGAAGTGTTTTGTGAGGAACCAATTGTATGAGAAGATGAATTTTCAAGTCATGCAAACATTAGAGGAAATTTCAACTCAAAATGGGCCTCCTAAAATGAACTACTAAAATAATAGTTAAAATAATAAAATAATATTTATTAATTTTGGAGGAAGAAAAGAAAAAAAACTACTTTTTTGTTTGTATTTTTGACATATATCCCCGTGTTTTTACCCAAATTTCGATCGGGAGATCTTGTTGGATGCGGAATTATATTCCACATCCAATGAGCTCTCCCGATTGAAATTTAAGTAAAAACACGGGGATATATGTCAAAAATACAAACAAAAAAAGTAGTTTTTTTTATGATAGCTATCCCCAAATTTATATTAAAAAGGTGTTTAAGACCTATACGGTATTTCAAATTTAAAGCAATTTCATTGGCTAACACATGATGACATGGAATTTGAATAAAAGTTAAAAGGCCCATTTTGAGTTGAAATTTCCTCTAATGAAGCACCAGGAAGACAGTCAAAAAGACCGCACGTCTTTGAGGAAGTTAGTGATAATGTAATACCAACAAAGATTGTTGGTCCAATTATGTTTGTTGCTGACACTGAAAACAAACAAGTCAATGTAGAAGTACTCAGTGATGTGAGTGTCTGTCTCTAAGAGAAAGAGATAGTTGATAGCAACATAGAAGTTGAAACACTTTATGAAAATGATGAATTTAATGATGAAGTAGCTTCCATTGATGAGGAACACGAAGATGTGAATGCTCACCAAGAAGAGATGAAATCTATTCATATTTTTTCTGAATTTTTTTTAAGTGTGCAAGTAAAGTAAACATCAAGATAAAACATGTTCAAACAGAAGAAGAAGAAGAATACTTTCACTATGTTCAAGAAGCTAAAGAAGATGCTAAAGAACACCTACTTAGAATCAATATCCATAAGACAAATAAGAAGTAGTCCAAGTACACGTCAAAGAAGAAAGTAAAGTTGAAGATTTTAAGTGAAATGTAATCCTAGCTCAGACATAGACCAACAAGCATATTTTTGAATTGATAGTGACGTATTGTCCTATTTGAGATTAAGGAGGGGTGTTAAGATTTTTACTCTCAATGGTCCACTATGGTCAATCGTGCATTAATTAGTTGGTTAGTAGAGTAGTTGATTCGGTCACCTTACCATAGTTAGTGACCCATGGTATTTACCAATGGTTTTGTTGTTATGTAGTCCTATATATGCAATTGGTTAATAATGAGAAGACATTCCACTGCTAAGAAAATCAATATGCCCATTGGTGTTCCATCATATTCCATCTCTTCTTCTTCATTCATTTAGTAACCTTTAACAGTACTCACCTCAAGAAGACTTGTCACATTCCTTCGAAAAGAAGGGTAATTTATTAGCTTTGTTATTTTAGAATCACACCACCCTACCACTCCTCCTTTCGAGGATTTGGAGTACTAGTATTGGAGTGAGACAACCGAAAAAGGTACATAAATGATTAAAACAAGCAGATAAGACCTATGCTTAGAATTTTAATTATCATTGTAAAACTAATATAACTACTTACATGCATTGTATAAGAATTATGTTATAAAAAATATTTATTATCATAAAATGATAAGCATTTAACCAATTAAATTGGTAAAGTTAGTAATTAATTTCAATACTCATAAAATATTGAGTATAAAAAATTATAACATCATGGGAAAATTATAATAATTTTATGAATTGTCTCACCAACGTCAACGTTTTAAGAGCTGTAATTATAGTATAGTATAACAGGATATCATTTTACACTTTAATTATGTATCTTTTTCATCTTAATTACACTGAAGGCATTAAACAATGGAGACAAAGTCTAGAAGTTTCCTCGCCAGTCTGGCGAATAGAAACCTAATACGTTTTTGGTGATAATTATTGCATTTTCCTCTGATTTCTATCTACTTCCCTCCTTCCCTAGTGATAATTAACACATTTTCCCTCCTTCCCTGGCTTCCACGACTGAATTTGTAGTCCCTAAGTTGGTTCCTACCTTCTTATAGAGGACCCTTAGAGGTACCACAGCTAACGCTTTGTATTTTCACACCTGTGTAAAGAGGGTTCCTCTTTCCTTTAACCCTTACCCCACATTGATACATCTCCATTTCACACCACAAAATTCTCTTCTCCATAATTATGATCTCCTTTAACTGAGTGAATATGTCTAAGATAAAACCTTAAGCCACCAAAATAGAAGACATGCAAAAGAATTAACCAAGTGTTTTTGGGTTCAAGGCGCCCGTAGTCGTGGTGCTTATTCTTTCCAAGGACCCTGCAAATTCCAAGGAATCGTCTCTACCTAAATATGCATAGGTTTCCCAAGAGGATTTTGAGGTCACCAAGAGTGTGCTGGTTAGAAAACGAGAGTGTTTTCGTTGTGTCAAGGATCTCTACATTTTTTCTTTTCAGTTTTTTTTTCTTGGGAATTTCATCCTTAAGAACCTGTGTATCCTTTTTTAATTAAAATTTTATTATATGGGTATAATGGACATTTGTTTTTTTTTTCCATCCAAGAAGTCCCAAAACCAAGCAATTTGTTGTTTAGAGATTGTATTTTAGATTTTTATTGTAACAGTTGCATTTATTGAGTTGTAAAAGCTTACATATTTCAGAAATTTATGTTTTTGGGTTTAACAATGTCCTCTGCTTTAGATTTACTAATGATTCTACATTTATATAGTTTGAGAATTTTTGAACCAGAGGAATTTAATTCCATTATAGATGATACTTGAGATTATTATGGAAGCAACTATGTTTATTGCTCGGGATATTTTTACATACTTATGAAATTCTTGTTCTACCATTATAATGCTTGTCATCACTATAAACATGATTGTACTTTTATGTCATCGGAGGAGTTTGGAACCGAGGGAATTTCTTGTTTGACAAGGAAAATTGTGATTTTTTTGACATAAGCTGAGTTTACTGTGTAGAAAGAGATGGAATTTTTAAGAATGTGTTCTTCTACTAGTATAATGTGAGTTAAATATACCAATATAGATGAATTATATGATTTGTGTCATTAGAGGAGTTCCAAGAAGTTTTGAATCGAAGAAATTTTTTCGTTCAATATACTTGAGATTAATGTTCCATTTTTACATGGTGTTTTCTTTCCCCCATTGATCAACAATAGAATTAGGAGTGATGTTAATACAATTTAATTTGGTTTTCTAGGAGGGGTTTCATTATAAACTCATGGTTTCCTTGATACCCACATAGTTGAAAAATAAGGATTGTGCATTTGCAGATTGAATTCTAGGTCCCCCCCATTGATAAACAACACAATCAGGGTTTATATTAATAATATAGATTTGGATTGGGGGAGAAAGATATTTCCCCGATACTCACATAGGACTATTATTTTCATTTCAAAATATGGATTGAGGGGTTGTAGATGGAGTTCCACGTTTTCATTATTAACTATGTATTATTTCCCCATTGACACACATTTGAATTATGGTCGATGTTAAAACTATGAATTGTAGTTGGGTGGAAGGGCTTTCATCATCAATTTATTGTTTCCTCAATACCAACATAGATGATTCTCATGCTTGAAAAATATGGAATGTGGGATTGCACACTGATTTCTGGGTTTACATTCTTCCCCCAATTGATAAACATTAGAATTATGCGTTATGTTAATAATACATATTATGGATTACTATTGTGGAGGAGGGGTTTCATACCAGATTACATATTTGGGGGGTGGGTTAGCTTTGTTTTCCCCTATAAAAATTGATTCCTTCCATGAAACTCTATAAGGTAGCAATCATAGTAAGGACAAGCCAATACATAACGACACACCTAAACCAAATTTGCAGATTTTTGTATTTGTACATTAGAAATTCGAAGTGTTGTCAAATGTGTGAACTCGACAACTGAGATGTTTTTAAAGGGCACATTTTGAATAAATTGTTGTTCCATATGCTATATATAGTTTTCATGGAAGGAAAGAAAAGTTGGACGAAAGTGTGTAGAGATAATTCTCTTTCTATATGCTAAATATAGCTTCTCTAGGGAGTTGGTCTTGAAGGAATGTGGCCAAATCTCAGGAGATTCTAAAAAAGAATAGGTATCATAAACCGATTTACATAACGTTATATTTGATGGGTTATTCGATAAGAGCTTGTGAGAAAAATGTCGAATAAGTGGGGTATATAATGGAGAGAATCGGTAATACTAGTGTACAACACAGGATTAAAGAATACCTCTAAAAACAAAGCATAGTTTCTAGTTTTAATAGAGGGGATTTGATTTGTTTGGATAGGGTATCACCTCAATCACCACATTTGTTATTTTTTTTGAAAAAATAACTCTAAAAGTGTTTCATTAGGAATTAGATGAGGGAAACTCTAAAAGTGTTTCCACTATCGCCTGAACAACAACTTCTCTCACTTTATTGTTTGGAAGAAAATTCAACACTTGAGGAGCATTTCCTAAGATCAAGATGTAATGCCCCTCGTTAATGCCTCTGAATATTTTTAATTTATGAATGTATTTATTCTCTGGTGGGTAGCTCAAGGCCAAGGCCCCCACCAGTAGAACCTTATATGTGATTCCCTAAGTCATGAACTTGGGAAGCTTAAGACTTGAGTATATCTTCATTTCGCACAACCGTGTCCACTAGGAGGAGAGACTAGTGGATGACAACACCTAGCAGACCTAGTTCTTCATGACCTAATTATTGTGGCGTAAGGAATCTCACTACAATGTAATTGGTGGGTTTTCATAGTCACCAATTTTGGTAAGGGCGACATTANAAATGAGAGGCTTAACATGCACCAGCGTTGAAATGAATCTCCTCTGCATGAAGGAGGCTGATCTTTGGCCTGATTTTCGTGAAATCCTCCTCGACAATTTAGTGGCAAGAGTTTCTACCTTAACTTGTGGAAATTGAATGACTGCTTGTAAGGAAAAATACTAGTACATGCTGAATGCATGCCTCCACTTAATCACTGGTCGGAAAAATTAATGGAAACCTGCCACGGCTAAGATAGTGGTCAAATTTCCTCCATAATGTATGGGGATCCTGGCACCTGACCTTTTCTTTGTTTTTGGTTATTTTATGAGACTGGGAGATATCACCGAGAAAAGGGGGGCCGAAGAAACAGCTCGTGGAAGTGAGGGAAGAATCACGGTCGAGGGCATCCATCCAATCCTCTAATAGTGTAGGGCATCCATCCGATGGTTTAAGTTACATATACTAGAGTTATATCCAAAAATGAAAAGATTGCGGTAGGGTATATGATATTCCTCTACGCATTGACTGCATGTCGATTTGGCAGTGCTCAATCGTAGCAGCATACAGAGGTATGTGTATTCTGTTTTTTTATATGAGACCGATCTATTTTATGGAATCATTGTGGATCGATAGATCTAGATTCTTATGAATTGTTGTTTTCTTATTGTGAGCTGATCAATTTGGTGGAAACGATGTAGATGGTTAGAACACCATAGATTGTTAGAACCAGATCCTTATGATTTTCGTATTTTTGTTGTGATCCATTCCATTTTGTGGAAACGTTGTAGGTTAATAGAATGAGATCCTTATGACTTTATATCCCTTTGTTGTGAGCCGATCCATGTTGTGGAATCTTTATAAATATTTGTAGAACCAGATCCCCTTTTTCCATTTGAAACATTGTGGAACCAAACAGATTTGGGGATAGCGAACATAGACAAATACGACAGACATGAAGGGTTTGTTAGTCACCTGTCTACATTTTTATAAACTATCTGTATTCTTCGTTCCTTCCATATCCTGCGTTGAAACATGGTCCAACCTATGGATGCGTCTTTTTAATTATTGAAATTGTCTGTAGTCTTAAAATTGTAGGATGTGAAATCGTTGGATTCAGCAGATGTCCACCGCTTGTTTTTTTTTTATTGTAGCGTTAATGCTAAAAACGCAGGTTGTGAATGCCCATCCTTGCATGTTGTTGTTGCATCCGAGATTATGGCTTTTTATTTTTATTTTTTTGTGATTTACATGGATGTTCGATGCGGTCCGGGCAACTGATAGTTTCATTTAAATCCTATAAACAAATAATGCACATCTGAGTTCTTTTTGCATAAACATGAAGGTAGGTTTCCATTAGAGTTATGCAAAGATTAGTCAAGTTTTAAGAAAATATGTTAAAATACAGAACATGAATGCCATTTCCCTCAGTCGGTTCCCAAATGACGGTTCAAGAACTCTGTAAAGAATACCACTAAGACCAGAGCGACTTCAATTGTTGGTTCATTTTCTTCAAAGCGATTTGAAAGTTAGTCATGTTTGACAAAGACAACATGTGCTATCCTTTTGAAGCCTTGTAATCCATTCTAATCTCATTTCACCTTTTGAAATTTCCCTTGTATTGTATGTTTGGTAAGAGATGAAAGCTGGTTACTCTGCACTCTTTTAGATAAGAACTAGAATCTGGTCATTTTGGGGCATTTGCAATTTTAGTTGGCTAAGAATTGACGAGACGCAGTGCTTATTATATATTTTTTTAATTTTCCTGGTGCATTAGTTATGCATCCACCGTTTATGGCTTACAAATAACTAGAGCTCGAAGATCTGAATATCAGTCTTAAATTGTGATTTCTAATAGTTTGTTAATCATGCCGCGGTCTATTAATGCTTGTTTTATCTGTTGTACATATAAATGTTTTTAGATGGATTCCACTAAAGTCCCGACCTCTCTTATGAATTGATCTTGGCTTCCTTTATGAATCGATTTGCAGACCCTTGAAGTCCTGCCCTCTCTTGGATTCCTTTATAAACTAAGGATGTGTAAATATATATATATATATATTTGTACCCTTTCCTTTAGGAAGTCCATTTCTGGCTTGGTCTAAAACTGCAGTCATAGTTAGACTTTCATATTTTTCCCCATTCCACTGGGAATAATAAATATCTTAAAGGGCAGAAATTAGAGGATTGAGAATAATTAACTAGCGAAGGGAAAGCCTCGTGCTAATATAAAAGGTGTTTTCATTTTTATACCAAATGTCTTATTTACATACAATATCTGAAAAAGAAGCATACTCGTGCATAGGATTATACATTATGTTTGCTTAACTTGAAAGAAATTAATGATGATGATATGTATATTGTTGGTTATATATAGCTTAGAAATGCTCTTCGTGAAAAAGCATGTGAGGAGAATAGGAGAAAGTATGGCAATATTAAGATTGCAGAATGTAAACCTTTATTATAATAGATGTCACGTGACGTGACCATTTTGGTGGACGTAGCCCAAGGGTTGGGCGAACAACGTACATTGTTGTCTTTCTTGTTTTGTGTTCCATGTGTCCAGTTTTGTGTATCGCAATTATGTGTTCAATGTGCTGTCATTATTTGAGTTAGTATTGCATGGAAAATGGTCAAGGGAAGCAATCATATTGTACATTCTGCACACTAAGTTGTTTAAAAGTACCATTAAAATGAAGGTTTAAACAACAATATGTTTTTAAGATATTCTATCAATATGATTTGTGTGCTATTGGATTGGAAACGGTGAATGTATGACACTAAAACACATAAAGATGCACCCCTCATGTTCCATATAATTAAGGAATAGGATTTGGATAGTCCCTTAAGTTGAAAGGCTACACCATGTAAACTTGGGATCTACTTAAACCTGATTTGCTAGGTGTATTGCTTTCACTTCTTTCCTAGAAAGGTGCATAAATGTAATACCAGATGAGAATGCATAAATGAATTTTTCTACAAATTATGGATATACATATATTGTCATAAGTAATCAATAACGCTGCAAATGCATGGCAAGGCTGAATACAGAAGTGGAATGTTTTGATAGTGGAAATAGTTTGAATGCTTGTAAAAAAGGTACAAATTGTTTTCTCATGGAAATATTTTGCAGTACCTAAGTGGATTAATAATAATCAATGTTAAAATATGCAGACAGTCTGACAATATGAAGTTTCATATTTTGATGAATATGAAACAACTTGTTTATATGTGGAGCACACATCTTAATTATCCTTACGGTTCCTTCCTATTTTGCTATGTTTATGCTTTTGTCTATGCTGGAAGGAAGCAAGGGGGGGAGGCGTAGGTAAGCACTAAAAGCATAGGGTGGTGGATGAACTTACAACCACCTATGCAAGATAAATGTATATACGTTGATTTTATTAAGGACAAGCTTCTAACATTTAAGATATAATCCGAGCATGTCATGCAAACAAAGGTAATTAAAAACTCAATTTTTCATGTTTTACGATGATGATGTAGAGGAATGCTACATATGGTATCAGAGCAAAGGTCAAAACACTCGGGCCTATTTGGGCTCAAAAATGATTCTACCTATTTCATTTTTTTATAAATTGACGATCAAGTTGGCTTGAGATAACATGAATCTACAACACAAGTACTCTAAAATGCAGTAACTTCAAGTAATTATATGTATTGGTTGACCCTATAATTATGCAAGAATAGTCTCTCCACTTCAAGGTGAGGCCCAACGAGGTAAGTACATAGCTATGATGATATTTTGTTTATTTTGAAGATATTTTATCCATGATTAAGACAATGGTATCTTCTCCTTTTGAGTTGCACAAAAATTTTGGCAAAGATATGGAAGTCTACATAAATGTGCACAAGACAAATAAATTTATTTCAGAAGCAACCTTTAGGGCTTACATTAATAGTTGGGCTGGCTGCTAATGAATTGATACATATTGGTAAGGAACTGCTGAATATGAATATATGTTCTGTATCTTTTGTTTGCTAATTAGCAAGGAATAAAAGGTGACTTATAAGGAAATGTTTCCGCTCTTTTTAGAAGTCCCATCTTGTCGTGTGAAGTAAGCAAAAAATAAAAATAAAATTGACTTTACATCATTTTATAAAAATGGGACAAGGTAGCTATCAATGAATTTTGATGAATAGATCATTTAAAAGAGTACATATATTTTCCAAAATCCTAGCAAGTGTAGCTAAATTCATTATGTGAAAATCTAACTGAGAACATAAGTGATGCTGAAAGGATGACGATATTAAAAGTGCATATTGTTAGGATTATGCAGGTATACAAAAATATAACAAATAAATGTTAGTAGTAAGGCACAACTGCATAAATTCTAACACCTTTATGAACAAATTACTGTTAACTAAGAACAATTGTTTCTGATTGTGGATAATAGTTTTTCATAGGAACTATCGTTTCTCAAGTTTTGGGCCCATAAAGAAACACCAAGAACAGACCCTTGATGCTTCCCCTTCAGGTGTGCAAAACAATAGCATTTGACCTTGCGGCCTAACTAGACATAAACATGAGGTAAAAATTTATCATAGAATTGCTATCGTTTTGCTTGGGAAATAATGGTGAATGACAATATAAGATGCTATGTTGCGATCTGTTATAAAGTAGAGCATGGTTTTCTTAAATAATCTCCAATTAGATTCCGTTTACTATGAAATGAGTGCTAAGTGAATGCAGGAACCAAATGGAAAAGTTGTGGTTAGATGCAATATCGGGCATGCAAGAGAAGCCTAGGAAATCAGGCTGTGCAAACATGGAGACTATTGATCTTGCATACATACTCATAAGGTACGAAACAAATCTTTCAAAGACATGTAAGTAGATCTACTTATGAACTTGGGCTATAGTGCAGCCAAGGTAAATAATGAAATATGTTGTGCTTAAGAAATCAATAGAATGCCTTAGTGGTGAAAAGAGTGCACTAGTATAAGGACTCTTATCTGGTGAATGAGAAATAAAGTAAGACGTAACTTATGTTAAAGAGTTTGATGTTCTTTGAAGCAATGATACGATGTGATGACCACTTATGGAGTGATTGCAGGCGATAAAATGAAAGGGTAGGATTTGGATATGGAAATTCTCTTACCCTAATGTTGGACGGATGAGAGAATGCAGAGGTGGATGGTGGCTATAGAGAGTTTGGTTCATCAGGTGTGGACAGGGTTGGGAGGCCCTTAGTGATTCTACAAACTCTGATCATGCTTGGGTTAGCACATATTTTCCATGTGGGAGGTTGAAAAGCGAGAGAGGCTTTTACCTGCAAGAGGCATGCTGCCGTGAGGGTAGGCCGCAGACTCGGTCACTCATGAGGATTAACTGAGGGGCGCACAATGAGGTGTTGGCCTCATTCCTCAGTAACCATGAGTCTCTCTATAGCGTGGATTGGACTGAGTTAACATGGTCTCAGCCATCGCACTAACTCACCACCATGAAAAGTGGGATATTTGAAGGGCATGAAGATGATCATGGCACCACGAAAAGTGGGATATTTGAAGGGCATGAAGACGATCATGGAACCCTTGATATCACCTGGAGAAACAAAATAAAAGAAGACTCTAAATATTAACACATTGCACACACAACAAAAAAATAATAATAAAAAAGAAATTAGCAAATCAAAAGTAATTTAGGAATGAAATTTGGGAATAGTTAAGTAAAGAAATCCTAAATTAGAAGATTGGATAAATGCATATGACATTACATTATGGCACCAATGAACACTCAAAAATTGTAGATGGTTACAATGCAAAACTAGAAAATTAAAGATTATTATGATGCAAAACGATCTATGGATTTTGCTTAAGTTAAATTATGATTCTGTACATGATGTACTAAATAAAATTGTGCTAGGCCTGAACTTGTCACGGGAAAACTGCAGGTTCTGATTGATAGCAAATTGCGAAGATCAGGAAGGATCTACAACGACTGGAACAGAAGGATACGAAGCAGGAATGATGACCCAAAGGTGAAGACAAATGGAAAACACCGAGGACGGTGTTATTCTTAAGGGGGGAAGGATGTAATGCCCCTCGTTAATGCCTCTGCATATTTTTAATTTATGAATGTATTTATTCTCTGGTGGGGAGCTCAAGGCTAAGGGCCCCACCAGCAGAACCTTATATGTGATTCCCTAAGTCATGAACTTGGGAAGCTTAAGACATGAGTACAGATTCATTTCGCACAACCGTGTCCACTAGGAGGAGAGACAAGTGGTTGACGACACCTAGCAGACCTAGTTCTTCATGACCTAATTATTGTGGCATAAGGAATCTCACTACAATGTCATTGGTGGGTTTTCATAGTCGCCAATTTTGGTAAGAGCGACATTAAAACCTAAAAAAAAAGAACACATAGGTCATATGTGCAAATAACATAAATATATATAGGTATATATATATTTATTATTCATCAGTTAAATGGGGTAAATAAACTACATACTTAGATATATATATATGAATATACATGTATTCATATAGTTTTAAGAAGGCATATATTTGTATCTATATCCATAAATGAGAGGCTTAACATGCACCAGCGTTGAAATGAATCTCCTCTGCATGAAGGAGGCTGATCTTTGGCCTGATTTTCGTGAAATCCTCCTCGACAATTTAGTGGAAAGAGTTTTTGCCTTAACTTTTGGAAATTGAATGACTGCTTGTAAGGAAAAATACTAGTACATGCTGAACGCATGCCTCCACTTAATCACTGGTCGGAAAAATTAATGGTAACCTTCCACGGCTAAGATAGTGGCCAAATTTCCTCCATAACGTATGGGGATCCTGGAACCTGGCCGTTTCTTTGTTTTTGGTTATTTTATGAGACTGGGAGATATCGCTGAGAAAAGGGGGGGCGAAGAAATAGCTCGGGGAAGTGAGGGAAGAATCACGGTCGAGGGCATCCATCCAATCCTCTAATAGTGTAGGGCATCCATCCGATGGTTTAAGTTACAGATACTAGAGTTATATCCAAGGATGAAAAGATTGCGGTAGGGTATATGATCTTCCTCTACGCATTGACTGCATGTCGATTTGGCAGTGCTCAATTGTAGCAGCATACAGAGGTATGTGTATTCTATTTTTTTATATAAGACCGATCTATTTTATGGAATCATTGTGGATCGATAGATCCAGGTTCTTATGAATTGTTGTTTTCTTATTGTGAGCCGATCAATTTGGTGGAAACGCCGTAGATGGTTAGAACACCGTAGATTGTTAGAACCAGATCCTTATGATTTTCGTATTTTTGTTGTGATCCATTCCATTTTGTGGAAACGTTGTAGGTTAATAGAATGAGATCCTTATGAGTTTATATCCCTTTGTTGTGAGCCAATCCATGTTGTGGAATCTTTATAAATCTTTGTAGAACCAGATCCCCTTTTTTCGTTTGAAACATTGTGGAACCAAACAGATTTGGGGATAGCGAACATAGACAAATACGACAGACATGAAGGGTTTGTTAGTCACCTATCTACATTTTTATAAACTATCTGTATTCTTCATTCCTTCTATATCCTGCATTGAAACATGGTCCAACCTATGGATGCGTATTTTTAATTATTGAAATTGCCTGTAGTCTTAAAATAGTAGGATGTGAAATCGTTGGATTCAGTAGAAGTCCACTGCTTGTTTTTTTTTATTGTAGCGTTAATGCTAAAAACGCAGGTTGTGAATGCCCATCCTTGCATTCTGTTGTTGCATCCGGGATTATGGCTTTTTATTTTTATTTTTTTGTGATTTACATGGATGTTTGATGTGGTCCGGGCGAGTGATAGTTTCATTGAAATCCTATAAACAAATAATGCACATCTTCTTTTTGCATAAACGTGATGGTAGGTTTCCATTAGTGTTATGCAAAGATTAGTCAAGTTTTAAGAAAATATGTTAAAATACAGAACATGAATGCCATTTCCCTCAGTCGGTTCCCAAATGACGGTTCAAGAACTCTGTAAAGAATACCACTCAGACCAGAGTGACTTTAATTGTTGGTTCATTTTCTTCAAAGCGATTTGAAAGTTAGTCGTGTTTGACAAAGACAACATGTGCTAGACTTTTGAAGCCTTTTAATCCATTCGAATCTCATTTCACCTTTTGAAATTTCCCTTGTATTGTATGTTTGGTAAGAGCTGGAAGCTGATTACTCTGCACTCTTTTAGATAAGAACTAGAATATGGTCATTTTGGGGCATCTGCAATTTTAGTTGGCTAAGAATTGATGAGACACAGTGCCTATTATATATTTTTTTAATTTTCCTGGTGCATTTGTTATGCATCCACCGTTTATGGATTACAAATAACTAGAGCTCGAAGATCTGAATATCAGCCTTAAATTGTGATTTCTAATAGTTTGTTAATCATGCCGCGGTCTATTAATGCTTGTTTTAGCTGTTGTACACATATAAATGTTTTTAGATGGATTCCACTAAAGTCCCGACCTCTCTTATGAATCGATCTTGGCTTCCTTTATGAATCGATTTGCAAACCCTTGAAGTCCCGACCTCTCTTGGATTCCTTTATAAACTAAGTACGTGTATATATATATATTTGTACCCTTTCCTTTAGGAAGTCCATTTCTGGCTTGGTCTAAAACTGCAGTCATAGTTAGACTCATATTTTTCCCCATTCCAGTAGGAATAATAAATATGTTAAAGGGAAGAAATCAAAGGATTGAGAAGAATTAACTAGCGAAGGGAAAGCCTCATGCTAATATAAAAGGTGTTTTCATTTTTATACCAAATGTCTTATTTACATACAATATCTGAAAAAGAAGGATACTCGTGCATAGGATTATACATTATGTTTGCTTATCTTGAAAGAAATTAATGATGATGATACGTATAATGTTGGTTATATATAGCTTAGAAATGCTCTCGGTGAAAGAGCATGTGAGGAGAATAGGAGAAAGTATGGAAATATTAAGATTGCAGACTGTAAACCTTTATTATAATAGATGTCACGTGACGTGATCATTTTGGTGGACGTAGCCCAAGGGTTGGGAAAACCACGTACATTGTTGTCTTTCTTGTTTTGTGTTCCATGTGTCCAATTTTGTGTATCGCAATTATGTGTTCAATGTGCTGTCATTATTTGAGTTAGTATTGCATGGAAAATGGTCAAGGGAAGCAATCATATTGTACATTCTGCACACCAAGTTGTTTAAAAGTACCATTAAAATGAAGGTTTAAACAATAGTATGTTTTTAATATATTCTATCAATATGATTAGTGTGCTATTGGATTGGAAACCGTGAATGTATGACACTAAAACACATAAAGATGCACCCCTCATGTTCCATCTAATTAAGGAATAGGATTTGGATAGTCCCTTAAGTTTAAAGGCTATGCCATGTAAACTTGGGATCTACTTAAACCTGATTTGATAGGTGTATTGCTTTCACTTCTTTCCTTAGAAAGGTGCATAAATGTAATACCAGATGAAAATGCATAAATGAAGTTTTCTACAAATTATGGATATACATGTATTGTCATAAGTAATCAATAACGCTGCAAATGCATGGCAAGGCTGAATACGGAAGTGGAATGTTTTGATAGTGGAAATAGTTTGAATGCTTGTAAAGAAGGTATGAATTGTTTTCTCATGGAAATATTTTGCAGTACCTAAGTGGATTAATTATAATCGATGTTACAAAATGCAGACAGTCTGACAATATGAAGTTTCATATTTTGATGAATATGAAACAACTTGTTTATATGTGGAGCACACATCTTAAGTATCCCTAGGGTTCCTTCCTAATTCGCTATGTTTATGCTTTTGTCTATGCTGGAAGGAAGCAAGGGGGGGAGGCGTAGGTAAGCACTTAAAGCATAGGGTGGTGGATGAACTTACAACCACCTATGCAAGATAAATGTATATATGTTGATTTTATTAAGGACAAACTTCTAACATTTAAGATATAGTCCGAGCATGTCATGCAAACAAAGGTAATTAAAAACTCAAATTTTCATGTTTTGCGATGATGATGTAGAGGGATGATACATTATTCAATAAGAGCTTGTGAGAAAATTGTCGAATAAGTGGGGTATATAATGGAGAGAATTGGTAATACTAGTGTACAACACAGGATTAAAGAATACCTCTAAAAACAAAGCTTAGTTTCTAGTTTTATTAGAGGGGATTTGATTTGTTTAGATAGGGTATCACCTCAATCACCACATTTGTTATTTTTTTTGAAAAAATAACTCTAAAAGTGTTTCATTAGGAATTAGACGAGGTAAAATCTAAAAGTGTTTCCACTGTCGCCTGAACAACAACTTCTGTCACTTTATTGTTTGGAAGAAAATTCAACACTTGAGGAGCATTTCCTAAGATAAACCAAGGTTCGTAAGCACAACCTAAGGAAAGAGGAATTAAAACATAGACACTTCAAACTAAGTTTATTGATTATATACAATAAATATATGGTTTATGGTAAATGCAAGGTTGAAATAGGGTTTCTATCTACGTGTTTTAGCTTTAGATTTAGTCCTTCGTTTCGAGATAATATTTGTCTATTGCTTGCTATTATTTAAATATAGTTTTAGATAAGCAATGCTGTAGATAACAAAAAAAAATTCCAACATCTTAAATGATACAAATAAGTGCAAACTAGGCTATGGTACACCAAGTTTCCAGGACAGGGGAGCAGGGAAGCACATTATTGGGACGTGTGAAGACCACCCCAAAATTTAGGAAAATTTAGGGGATGGGGGGGTGTCAAGTATTTTAAAATATATATATATATATACATAAATCCTAACATATTAACATATACATTCCTCATCCCATCACCACTTCTATAAATGATGTCCTGCAACATCATTTAGTTTGACATACATGCTTATTTTATACAACCATTTCATGGAAAATATGGTATGAACAAGGTTATATATAATTTACCTAATATAGAAATGGATGTGTATAATCCTATTTCCTACATTGAGAGCTAACTAAAGATAGATTAATACTAACCTTAGAACATCCACATGGATGTTAACTTAATATTTCATGCAAACTCTCTTAGAAGAATTCCTATGAGAGTGGATTTATTGTTGGTTTGAATTGCAATGTGTTTAATTTCAATTTGAGATTTTCATTGTGCAAGCTAATAATAATTGTTTTTGCCAACAAAGTTTTCTCCAACACTTAAAACTGGAAAAACTAATTAACATACCAAAGATATACACACATCCCTCTGCATGGATTCATGTGGAACAATTCTCATGTTTTGTTTTTCCTCTTTGGATTTATTACAAAGTTTTCCACTTGAACGCCACTAAATATTTCATGTGAACTCTCTTAGAACAATTCCTATGCAAATGGATTTATTGCTTGTTTGAATTCCTATGCTTATAGTGTCAATTTGAGAGTTTCATTGTGCAATCTTTTAATAATAGTTGTTTACAACATAGTTTTATCCATCAATTAAAATTGGAACAACTCATTAAAATAACAAACATAATTACACATCCCTATGCATGGATTCATGTGGAAAAATTCTCATTTTATAAAATTTTCCTCTTTGGATTAGTACAATTTGTACCACATCAATGATTTAACTCATGTTCAGGGGTTTCTAAAGGAATTTAAATTTTTATAAACCTCTTTTCCATTCAATTGAATTTTTACACTAAGAGTACATAAAAGGAAACTATGAATCGCTTGGAGAAAACCCAAAATGTTGACTTAAGACTTCATGCAAGCTCTCTTAGGACAATTCCTAGGACAATGAATATATTACTAGTTTGAATTGCTATATGGTTAGTGTCAAGTTGATAATTTCATTGTTTTCCCAACTGATCAAAATCACAGGTATTCTTTCACCATGTTGTGTTGTTTTAGACAATCATTGTTCTAGAAAAAAATTCAATTATGCTTTTAGTGCACTTGGAATTTTTAATGTTAGTCGTTGCTTTCTGGTCCATAAATGTAATTTAAACAATCCAAATGTGATTTTTTTAACATATACAAATCATTGAAATCTTATATAAAATTCAAAACACTGTTAACTTCTTGCATATATAATCTATATAAACTTTGAAAGCAATCCTTATCTATTGTAACCATAACTTTGATGCAATGGGTTAGTATGTCTATATATTATCGATATCAAGATATACACTAATTGTTGGTTTTCAATTCCGCAATGAAAAAAAAACTGGAAGAAAGTCTTCATTTTCTTCACCATATCTTTAATGCAAGGGTCACCATTCAAAAAAATATTTTATCAAGGAATAATAAATTATATTTTTTGTTGAACTACTTTGTACATCACAATGCAAGAGAATATTTTCATATACAATTTGTAGTTCTTTCGTGTTATTTATACTTGTGGAATTTAAATATAACAACCATTGTCTATCTTCACGTCTATAATATATATAGACATGTCTATTTTGTGTTTCGTTCTGCGCACTTTACTACGATGATTCCATAAAATATAATACAATTTTTTTTAATATACCATAGTTTACTATCAATGTGTGGCCATTCAAAGACATGTTGAACATTCTACATATATATTATAGATACGAAGATATACAATGGTCACCTGATTTCAATGTCACAACCAGAAAGGAAAGTTTCTAAAAGAAAGTCTTAATTTTCATGATCATGACTTTGATGCAAGGGCTGATATGAAAAAAAGAAGTCTTTTAGAAAGGAATATTAACTTGCATCTTTTGTTGAACTAAATGTAAATCATGATGCAAACATAAACTTGAATGTAATATGTATGGTGATTTCTTGGTATGCATCTACTATCCTTTTTGGTCATGGAATTTAAATCGACTGACCATTATATATCTTCATATCCATAATATACATAAACATTTCTTATTATCTCACCTTTTACAGTTAGAGTTTTTTATGAAGTTCTATTTACCAAATAAAATTGTCAACAAGTAAGAAGATAAACAACTCTTGACCTCATATTTTGCATCATAATCTCAAATCATAGCACTAGAACATATTCAACTCATGATATACTAGCATTGGAATTCATGTCATATTCATTTGTCAATATTTTAGTATTTTTTTCTATGACTATTGAAATACTTTATGAGTCTCAAAAGCTATAATACAAATGGCATTTAGCTTAAAAGTACATATATAAAAAAACATTTAGCTTAGGTAAGGCCTCCGTTTAGTAGCTTACTCTGTTAAACATAGGATTTTTTTTTCATTTAAAGAAATTTCAAAACTTAGCAAATAGGTTTGTTGACCATTTTTTATAAATGCAAATCCATTTATATGTTGTTTGCAAAAAAGAAATCTACCATATCATCATTGTGACACTTCATACTATCAAACTATCATTTAATTTGGACCTTCCTTATATGGTGATGATAGAAGTTTCAGTTAGTGTATTAAACACTTGTACATTTAAGAGAGAGATAAAATGGGTTCTATCCCCACCTTGTTATTACATCCTTTATCTTGTCATTTTATAGGTGTTTATCCATCCTTGATTTATGGTGTTTATGCTTTGTCTTGTGTTGATCCTTACCTGTTGGTCCTATGTACTAACTCCCACCTTAAACATGTAACCCTACCCCTTTGTCTTTACCCTACCATGCTCTCTTATTGTATGATCTACTATTCCTATCCATCCCTCTTGAAATTTTATTCTTATTCGTCTTACAAAATGTGTAAAACATGGATTGTTATTGGATTGTGAAGAGAACATGTTGCCCATGTTGATTGTTTTAGAGCTTCAATCAATAAGATAAATATTTAAACAATGAAAATAAGCATGTCAATGGGTATTCCCAATATCCATAGATATTGTTAATTTTGAAATGTTCCATTCGTGATTTCTGTAGAGACATGGTGTGGTTATGCCATAGAAATCTCATGTACGTCCCTCGCTGCTTCATGGTGACTATTCGAAACCAGCATGAAATACTCTTCTTCCTTAACAAAAAAACATTCAATGATGAGCTGTACATGTGTGTTTGACCAATTAACTAAAACCATATGCATGGTTAATTACTTACACTCATAAACAATTATATTTGTATATCTCATCATTTAACTCAAATTGATACTTGTTCTTATGCAAAGTGTATATATATCATTGCACATAAAATAACACTCTAAATCTGTGGCTTTAATAGTTAACCACATCCATAACATCGATGGAAAATAATTTAAATGACTAAGTACAAATAGGCTTATGCATTTGAAGAAAGTCATAAGTTATCTTCATTATACGCATTCCAATTTATGAAAAACGAGAGGGCACTTTTAATTTTGGCATGTTTCTGCAACACAACAATCCAAAGACACATCCCTACTTGAGAAAATTATAAATATAGAAAAGGGTGTCTGTTTTAGGTTTTACATGAGTGTCGTGATAGGTTGATTCCGTAAAAATGAAACTGCATATGATATAACGTAGTATCAAATTTCCATAAGAAAAAATGAATTAGTGGCCGATCAAGAAATCTCCCTCAAAGAAGAAACTTACCGGTTAGAATTGTAGAAAGAGTTCAGCATAGCAAGGCCTCTTCTTTCGTGTTAGTAACATGAGAGTGATACACGCCTGATAGATATCCAAATATAATAGAAAACCCTAGTAATTGGTTATGCCAATTAATTGTGCCACTTTTTTAAGCCCACAAAAAAAAATGAAAAGTGAGAAAGAGGAAAACAAAGACCCCCATTCTCCACATTTTCTTGGCTTGGATTAAGAAGTTCCATGAAATTACCCTAAGTAAATGATTCATCAATAGCCACACTACATTTTTGCATTTTTTTATCTCCTTCTCCTTAGATTTGAATTCTTTAAAGAGAATATGAACTTTACAAGTGGATTCTCATCTGTAAATGATGTTTATGGAATGCCACATACACCATCTTACTTCCTATCAGGGGAATATATATACATGAATTCACTTAGATATTAATAATCATACTTTATTTAAATCTAAACATACTAAACTCTTTAAAGCTAACCATACTTTCTTTTTCAAGTATCATTCAACTAACAAATGCTATATTTTCTTCTCATTATGATAATATGTTCATAAATGAGTTAATGGGTGACGTGTTTCCTCTATCAAGTACAAAAAATATACAATACCTCTATCATAATTTTACTACGAGGTCCTCACATCTTCTGTTAATAAGTTTCCCATTGATTTTATAAGTAAAAAAAAAATTAATGAAGAATTAACCCTCGGTGTGATAAATATCGTAAAAGCACTAGAAGAGACATCAAGGAAGCTATCAAAGTGTCTCTCAATATCGACAAGATAAACATATAGAAATCCCTGATTAAAAGTAGAAAAAATACATAATTAATGAATAAAAAACAAGAAAAATCTTATATTACACCTTTCTAAGGTAGCTCCCAAGAAATGTTTGAGGGAGATTCTAACTAGTAAAACTACAGATAGTAACATAGCCAAATTAAATTACAGTATGGGGATCAAAACCACACAGAAAAAATCTTAACAAATTTCGACGTGGCATATTCTCCATGATCACGAGAAAATCGGGAAAGCACATTGGGCTGCGCATGATGGATAAAAATGGAAAACTAGACATCTGGGACTCAGGCCTTCTTCGTGAAAATGACTGGTTAGAGGATCTTCTAACAATTTGCAATGGTTTCCTTCATCCTTGCATCTTCTAAATTAAAAACCATTCTCATCCTTCCATTCCATCTCATTGATTTTGTATGATCGGTCCTCTCACCCACTTAATCCACTATTCGCCTTGTATCTTCTTCCTCCTCATGACTTTGTGTTGCGGAATCATTTGTGGCCATAGATCTGAATCTTCAATAAATATTAGCCATCGAACAATGCAACTCCCATAAAATTTCACAATCTGACATCTTAATAACATTCCTGCTTATTCATGTTGCGAAATCAATTTGAGCCATACTATCAAAACTTTGTCACAATCTCCGTTGTTCAAAGTGCGGGTCTTCAGGATTTCACAGCCTTGAACTGATTTATCTTCCGTACATGTTTCGGCTGCGAAATACATATCCACCATAGGTCTGGCCCGCTCAATATCATGGACGTGAGAATAAGTGGGTCCTACAACATTTCACATCCCCGAACTATTTTAGTTCTTGTGCATGTTTCGGTTGCAAAATCCACATTGATTGTAGATATTAATCACTGTTATATCTCAACCCTTGAAATATGTTGCTAGTACCGGATTTAGAAAAGGTGGAGATTTTATATGTCCGTGCATGTTGGGGGTTGTGAAATCCTCATCCATTGTTGATGTGGGACAACATTCAATCTCCTCCATCAAAATATGAAAATAATAACATATTTCACAAACCTACATAATTTATTTCTCCGTGCATGTTTACTCAACCAAATCCTTATACATCGTCGATCTGCCTCTCCTTATCCATCCAATGGTCGCTCTTTCCTGCAAATTAATTTGCTTCCGCCAATGTAGAATTTATTTAAAACCGTGCATCTATCCTTAGCAAAATTAATCTGTAGCCTTGGTTTCCTTCGTTATGCATCTAACTAGTTTATTGCTTTCACCATTTAACCTCGAGTGTATTTCTCTTTCATACACATTTGCAAGTTTGAAAATGAGAAACCTTTCTATTATTTGGCATTTCTAACCTATAAATGATCCTTCGAACATCTTTAGAACCTCATTACCACTTTTCAAGGTCATGTGATATGAAAATTTACAGGAAGTATTCCTCCTTTCAATGGCCTAATCCCTTGCCAACTACTTAGCCCAAAAAAAGTGCTAACACATTTGTAGAAAGTCTTCAAATTTTGTCACAGGTGCTAACATAGTGCATATCTTAACATCATTTACAAGTCATCATATGTCAATAATAACATTCAAACCCTCCTTATGATGAAATAATTTCTCAAATTAGAATATTGTATTGATTTGGGGGTAAGTACCTTGTAAATGGAAAAGCTAGGGACATTGAAGGTCTTAATGATTAACAAGTCGGTCCTCATTCGTAACATCCACAAGCTCTTTATTCTATAGGCCAAGCAAGGTTTCCATAATCCTTGGAAGCAAAGCCTCATTATTCCTATCTTTAAAAGTGGTGAACATATGGTTCATATGGCATGTTTCCCTTTTGATTGTCACAAGCAATTAAGAATGACGAAGTCTACAAGTTATGATTATTGAGTCCAATCAAGTTCAATTACAATAATCTTATTTTCGACAATAACAATATTGAGGTGTCTTCCTATAAGTATTTTATAATTGATATTAATAAGTATTTTATAATTGATATTAATTATTGTTATGCTTTTGAATTTTGTTTCAATTCCCTTTCCATTTCTAAGTAAAATAGAGATGTCATGCTTTTTCATAGTACTTGCTTATATTACTTATCTCATAACAAGGTTGCACATTTGATTAAAATTCTTTAAAAAAAAACATCCTTTCATATTTTGCATCCCAAAATGAGCAAGCTATCTCACAAATAGACCCTATTGGGGATCTTCACTCCATAGAATAGAGGAAGCTCACTAGTTTAGTACTCTTGTTTTTTTCCCTCCCTATGTCCGTGAGTGGGCGTGGGTGTGGAGAAGCAAATG
>LPNX011214775.1:49003-120075 GCA_001517045.1 Pseudotsuga menziesii | reverse complement strand
AAATACACTTGAATGTATTAGTGCTCCATGAACTTCCTCCATAATGGTTTTATACATATTTTTTTAGATGCTTTAAAATCAAGATTAAAGATACTATATGGTTGAATATTATCAATATCTAGGATAAACATGTGTTGAAGAGTCATAATTTCAAAAAACCAAGAATTATTAAAATACAACCACTTAACCTTATAAAATGGGTAAATTCTATCAATAGTAGTGCTAGGAATGAAATTTTTATTGAAATTTTATGTGGATGTATAGACACTAAATCCTCCAAGAAATATCCCTAACTTGCGTGTATCCATTCATGGAGTCACTTAAGGGAGGGTCATACGACCTTAAATATTCAAATATAGTTTTTAGAATTGTAATGGAGAAGGTCGTTTCAATCTTAAGAGATCCACCATGAAGCTGAAGAAACAAAGAAAGGGTTGATTCCTTTAGTATGTTATACACAATCAAATTATCCATCTTCCATATGCTTGCTAGTGAATATTAATCCTCACTAATGCATGGTTATTGCACGTTAACTTTGAATTAAATTATTTATTGTAACAAAACCATAAGAATGCTAAAAAAGTGCATGTATGTATCACTTCAATGCCTCGTCTAAATTCCTAATATTTAAAAAATGTTTTGTATCCATCTTGACTTTATGAAAAAATGTTGAACGGTAGATGTTTCCACTTCTATATAATGTTTCGTACATGATGGTGATGGCAATGATGATGATGGTGATGGAAATGATGATGATCGTGATGGAAATGATGATGATGGTAATGATGATGATGATGACCATGATGAATATGGCAATGATGGTTATGACAATGACGATGAGGAGGAGGAGGAGGAGGAGGAGGAGGAGGAGGAGGATCATGATGATGAAGACGATGATGATGATGATGATGAATACAATGACGATCAACATGATGATGATGATGATGACGATTATGATGATTATTATGATCATCATCTTCATCATCATGATCATCATCATGATGTTCATCATCATCGTCTTCATCATGATGATGATGTTCATCATCAAAATCATCATCAGCAGCAGCATCATCATCGTCGTTGTCATCTTCGTCGTCATCGTCTTCATCATCATGACCCTCATCATCATTTTCTTCATCATCATCGTCTTCATCATCATGACCCTCATCATCATCATCATCATCATCATCATGTTGATCGTCATCGTATTCATCATCATCATCATCTTCATCATTATCATGATGTTCAACATCACCGTCTTCATGATGATGATGATGATGATGATGAATACAATGACGATCAACATGATGATGATGATGATGATGGTGATGGAAATTATGATGACGGCCATGATGATGAAGACGATGATGATGATGATGATGGCAATGATGATGATGACAACGACAATGATGATGATGATGATGATGATAATGGCAATGATGATGATGATGACAGCAACAATGATGATGATGATGATGAGGGCCATGATGATTATGATGATGAATACGATGACGATCAAAATGATGATGATGATGATCATCATCATCATCATCATCATCGTCATCGTCATCTTAATCATCATGATCATCTTCATCATCATTGTCTTCATCATCATCATCTTCATCATCGTCATCATCGTCATCATCGTCTTCATCGTCATCATCGTCATCATCATGACCTTCATCACCACCACCACCACCATCATCATTAGCAGCAGCAGCATCATCATGCTGATCATCATCATATTCATCATCATCATCATCATCATCATCATCATCATCTTCATCGTCATCATCATTATCATGATTTTTAGCATCATCGTCTTCATGATGATGATGATCATCATCATGAAGATGAATACAATCATGATCAACATGATGATGATTATGATGATGATGAGCGTCATGATGATGAATACGATCATCATCATCATCAACAACATAACCATCTTCATCATCATCATCTTCATCATAATCATCATAATCATCATCATCATCATTGTCATCTTCATCATCATCATCTTCATAGTCATCATCATCACCATCATCATCATCATCATCATCAACATCTCCGTCTTCATCATCATCACCACCATCATCGTCATCTACATCATCATCATCTTCATCACCATCATCATCATCATCATCATCATCATCATCAACAACAACATCAACATCACCATCTTCAGCATCATCATCGTCATCTTCATCATCATTGTCGTCGTCGTCGTTGTCGTAATCGTCATCATCATCATGATCATCATATTCTCCACCATCATCGTCATCTTCATCATCATTTTCATATCTCCCTCATAATAGAAGTCTCTACATATGGTGAAAATTGCCTTACATCAAAAGCAAGATATGAAAATCATACAATACAAAACAACTGGCATTTTCAATGCAATATCGAAGAACAACCTTGATAATTTAATTACACACTATCTTCCACATCAAACTATAATCATCATACTATAACTACATACCCCAACTATAAGTTCATGACCATGAATTTTGATCTCCTTACTTTATGAAACTGTGAACAACCTCAATAGCTAACAAATTAGGTTCCTCATCAAAAATCAAGATCCAAGTCAACTTTAACATTACTCGATGTAAGAGGAAGGTATCGATGAAATATGACTAGATAAGTAGTTATCCAATGTTAAGGCATATTTGTAATTGATGAAGGCACGATTTAAGGATTAAGGAGGATCAATTCACTTATAGACGAACAACATGGCACATTCGATGGGGAAGTACACACATTAAATGATGGATAACAACATAAAGGTAAGACAACACATTTGTTTCAAATAGGACATTGAATGATTGAGATTGGATTTATGGCCCTTGTCATCTTAATAAAACACAATTTACATTATCGACACCAGCTACATGATTTTATGACCTCTTGCGCCTGCACAACTTCTATATCATTTTTCCATCCTTCGGACCTCTAACGAGTAAGAAAACTGAGGGAGATAGTTGTCGGTTTGGAGAGATCCATTAGTACGCTGGGTTCGGGTTCCAATGTGATAGAGACCTCCGCATTAGTATTTCGTACATCCAAAGTATCAGGACCTCTGACGAGAAAGAAAATGGAGATAACTTGGGTGATTTGGAGTCCTCTTTAGCATTTCATCCATCCACAGTATCAGGACCTCTGAAGAGAAAGAAAAGGGAGATAGGTGATTTGGAGGGAGCCAAGGGTTGGAGCTCGATTGCAAAGAGGTTCCCTCATTATCGCACTGTATTATTTTATTTCCTCAACTCTTATGTACAATGATTTAACCCTACGCGTTCAATGAATTATTTTTACAGGTGACTCACAGGTTGGCTCCTTGCGTTGATTTTTGTGAACAAAAAGGTTGACTATGAAGGGCCTACGACCGATAAGTCAGTTACCAACCTTTCATTCACTGCCCTATATTGTTTCATTCGTTGCCCTTTAGTACCTGTCTTAAGGGAACGATAATAGGGGGTTTAATTGAGCTTTCACCTAATATAGAGGATGGTTTTCGGCTTATTATTAGCAATACAATTTAAGACAAGGATATGGATGGAGCTAAATGTAATGGTTTTAGAGAATATAATAAAATGAGAGATTGGTTTCCCTTTTTAAAAATTATTTTGTATTATTATATGAATGTTTTGTGATGCATAATGTTCAGTTAGCACTGTGTATTGCATTTTTTTATGTTACAATCAGATGTGAATGCCTGCATAAATGTTTGCCAACAACATGGATATGTATGTGGAGGCCTTACTTTATATGAGCATAGAGAATGTTAGGAGATGACAAGCCAATAGATTCTTGAGGGTTTTGACACTATTATAAAAGGGTGGATCTCAGCTAAATAGTGAAAGTACAAGATCCACCAATACCACTGGAATTGTTATCATGTGTTTCCTATGCTCATGTTTTCTTGTGTGTGTTTAATTATCGTGTTCCCACCCTCCCTTTTCATCCAATTTGGTAGAGATTAAAGATCAATTGGTGAAGCTACTGTAGGTTCAACTTTAATAGGTTAAAAGTAATTAAGCAGAACTAGGTAGATTCCAACTCCTGCTAGCTTGACCTCTCATGCTATGCAACTCGATACTTCATGTTCTCTGGGAATTCTATAAGAGCATAGTGTTGTGGAGTTAGGGATTCCAACTATCATCAAAAACAAGACCACTTCAGCATCAGACTTCCAATTTGGACTTGATATTAGACTTAAGGTACCTAGCTCTTCCTCTTTCAACGGGTGAAGTACACATGCATTTTCACAAAGGAAAAATGAAGTCTTGGATGTGCACTACACACCATGGGAGAGGGTGGCAAGTCGATTTGATCACAACACTAGAGTGGGAACATCAAGTAGCACAAGAAGTGCGTGACTACTTGGATAGCAAATATCTTCAAGTAGACCCAATAATACTTGCACTACCACTAGTAGTTTTCAAAGATTTTTATCAGAGGATAATGTTGGTACCCCCAGTTTCATGATCTAGTCGACCACATAAAAATGCAAGTGCATCTACATTATATTTCTTAGGATATTCCCTAGATCAGGAAAGGTCGTTGAATTTTTTGAAACTTATTCACCAATAATGATAGGTAGTCACTTGTTGTGACTTTCCAATCTGTCATGCTTCTATTTTGTCGCATGGTCTACAACTCTTTTTTTTTAGAGAACATATATCCCAATTTCACTTATTGACTTGTACTATCCCTTATACATTTACTTCCCATATTATTGGTTATATTGTCTATGATGGCCCTTACTAGTTCCCTGCCAAAGGGTTGTTGCAAGCCCTTTCTGCCTCACTCTCAGCTCTAGTTATTCATGGAACTCTTATCATTTGATTTAATCTTATATCTATTTATAGATGACAATATATCATTGGAAAAAAGGCAGTGAATGGTGTGTTGGTTGGTATCAATTGAAGGCTTCAATCTTCACCCTAGGGTGAGGAGCTACATGTTTGATTTTCAATTTTTTTCTTAATATGGATAAAACTAAGCATGCTAGTGGAACACAACTACTTGCCCATTTTCATTTGATAAACTCCGAGGAAAGGATCAATGATGCGTTTTCAAAATTTCAAGCTACTAAGCAGACCCCTAAAAATATAGTGACCATCCAATTTCAAGGAGGTTGCATCCTAAAGAGATAAGAGATCGAAAAAAGCTTGTAGCTCGTCATAGGGATGTACCTTGATTCTAGGGCCTCAATAATAAGAGTAAGGAATCCATGCAAACTTGCTTCTTTGCTGACTAGCCTCTAGAATGAAAGGTTATATGATTAACAATTGACTCTTGATGAAATGACCATTTCCTTGATGGGTATAAATGATAGTATATCCATTGGCCTTAGTAGGTTCCCTGTTATTTCTATGAATCTATATGGGATTTTACTGGTCATGTTAATGCTCAAATCTCACACATATGTGGTATTTTTGCAATTCTCATATCCTAAATGTTGTCGGCAGACATGTATGCATGACCCCAAGGGCCTCGTGGATTCAATCTTATGACCTCCTTTTGACTTTGGCATGGAAATTCAAACCACTAGAATTATCCCTCGGGTGTCTGGCAGGTGCATTGGCTAGAATGTTAGTAAGCCATTGGTTGCACTTGCATCCAATAGATATTATGAAGACAATAATTCAATCTCTTACTATTGGTCATATGTTTCTGTTGCAGCTGCAACTATTTTCCCAAATTTTTGAAATTTCGGACCCTCCTTTTTATTTTATCTTTCTTAGGAGTGTGTGGATTCATGAACTCTATTTTGTTTTTGCCTCTACTACAGTTTGGATTGTCTTGAGGTCAACTATTTTCATGCTTTTCGAAAAATTGTTGTGTCTACAAATGCTTTGGGTCGTGGAGTTTAAAGTTCAATCTGAAAGTGTTGTCCTTTGATCTGAATGATTTCTTTCAGTGCTATCGAAAGTCCATTTCTGTTCGAATCAAAGTTTTAGTTCTCTTTGTAGCCGCGGTGTTGGAGAAGAAACAAACTACTTCTATCGCTGCATGGCCGAAGTCTTTTGAATCTTAACATTTTTTTGATTTGGTTTTTCGGAGGTCAGTTGAACATGAATCGCGGCCATAGTTCTCTATGCAGCCACCATTTTGGAAACCTTGTTGTTTATCTTACCGACGTTGCAGAGATCCTTATTTTATTTTTGTCGATCCGTAGTCTTAAAGTTTTCGATCGTCGAAGTTTTTATTGGTTTTCAAAAGCCGTAGTTTGATTGTTACCCGTCGTTGCAGCTCCTCAATGAACTAATCACCCGACGCTGGTGTTCCGTTCACTGATGGTTTGTCCTGACTTTCGCCGACGTTTTCTTTTTGTTGCGGAATCCATTGCCCATCCACCTTCCGTCGTTGCGGCTACGTATTGATCTATCCTGTCAACACTTTATGAATAGTCTTTTCGATCCCCGATGCCTGGACGACAATTGTTGTTGTTTTATTTTTGCCGACGGATAATTCTTAGTTTTGATGTTTCCATGGATTTACTGCTTAAACCTTTGCTTTTCGATGATTTGTTTTCTCTATCGGACCATTTTTAATTTTTGATCGGAGGGTTAGTCTCTTGTGTTGCCGACACGGCGGTTGCGTCGAGCTCATCATCGTCCGCGTTTAGTCATGGAAAATTCCGATCACTGCATTTTTTATTTGAAAACGGAAGCCACAGTCTGATTGTCTTCCGCAACGGCGGCTCCAGAACGGACTAACCATCCGTGATACAAATTTTTCTTTCGTAGATGTTTTTTTATGTTGACCGCGAAATCATTGTCTGTCTGAAGCCCGTCGTTGCAGCTGTGACTAGGACTATTCTTCTGTAGTCCTTAGTTCTTCCATTGGCTAATATTCTTATTTTGATCATGGAAGCCACAATCTGATGGTCTTCCGCCGTTGCAGCTCCTCAATGAACTGATCATCTGATTGTTATAGTTTTTCTGCCCACCAAAGTGGATTATCTGCCAAACGATTAGTGTCTATTGCTTCGGACTGTCGATAGGGTTTTTCCCGCCATGTTTTTGTTGTGTCGTTACTCTACTTTATGGGATGGCAGATTTGTCCCGTGAGTGTGGCTCGAGTCAAACTTTTTGTGATGAAGAGCGCAGTTTAGGGGTTTGGTGTACTGAAGAGTGGTGGTTACTTTGTCTTTTCATGCTTTACATTTGTTTATAGTTCATTTCATATAATGTGTGTATTGATGCAATTCATGTTACTTTGTCAAATGCTAATTGATCCAATGACTGGTTATTCATGACAGGGTGATTGTTGTTGTAGAGAAGACGTATCTAAAGGACAAAGCAGAAGGGAGCTAGCCGAAGAAAAGAAAAATGAAGAAGCAGAACTACAGAAAAGAAGAAGCAAGTCGGGTTCAAGCTCAACTGGATCTAGCAAGAGACCAACGGAATACTAAGCAAAATAAATAGAGGCAGAGGCCTAGGCTTGGAAAAGTTCGGCAGTTACCAGGCTGGTCCTCTTTTTCATAAAAATGCTCTTAAATCATAAATCTGAAATGGAACGTTTGTATGAATCATGAGCACTCACAATCTGACAAAACTGTGAGATTAAAATGGTTGGGGAAGCCCAAAGGTCACACGGCGAGGCAACCCAAAAGTTTAGTTGTTTTTGTATAAAGATAGGAAAGTTAGAGGGAATGAGGGACTTTTTCCCAATGAGAATTGTGAGGACATATTGTAAGAAGAACTATTTCCTTTTGCAATAGATAATTACAATTTTCCTGTTGGAGAAATCTTGGTGGAATGTTCAAATGTTGTGCTATAGATTTGTTGAAGAGGAACTATTTCGTTTTCAGCTTTGTGTCCATTAACTGTGAGATCGTTCTAACTCTTTGAACCTATGTTCTTGTATGAATATTCTCTGGTTTATTTTATGAAAATTTCCACTATGAGTAATGAATGTTGTTCATAAACAATTGGCTATCTGGTTGTTCAAATATCTTTAATGTCCATGTGTTTTGAAAGAAGTGTCAGCTATCTATGATTTTTCATAACGCATGTACAAAATACATCACTCATCAATGAATGACAATTTTTCTCCCTTGGTATAGGTTAGGTAGTTAGTTTTAATTTCTTGTTGTGTGTGATTTAGATGCGAGAGAGTTTAAGTCGAGAGGTAAGAACCTGCGCATCACATTGTGACCGCTCCTCGTATTCTCTATAAATCTGCATTTTAGATAGGCACTTGCATATCATACATAAAAATAAAAACAAAAAAATATACACAGTGGACCGGGCCGCAACCGGTAAAACCTTTTATTTTTGTTACTTGACCTACGGTAGCCGGATCGCAAACCAGACAGATTCCCCATACCAAATAGTAACGGGCTAGTTGGGAACGTTACTGGGAAGAATCCCTTACTGTTGTTGCCTATGATTTTCCAGGCCTCAATAGTTTTTGGCGCCAGAAGGAGGGCCGCCAGTGCATGGCTGGCTGGGGAAATCCTTTTCCTCGAAATTACTCCACCAGTGATAGTTTTGAAAGCAGTTTTCCTGATCCAAAAAATACTGAATAGAATAGAGAACATTCGTTTGTTGTGGACAACCAAGTGGTAAATGATCTGAGAAGACACACACGGGCTTATGTAAAGAATATTGGAGGATTACCCATTATCCCTGATTTACCCCGAAGAGAATACAAGAAGAAAGACCATCCCATCTTGGAAGATTCAGTGTTGGTTGGAGATTTGGAAGAGTTAGTAGAAGTAGCATTACAGGAGGTTGTTCAGCCTTTGAATCAAGTAAGCCCAAACACACCTTACTGTCCACCTGTGCGGACTCACGTTCCTTCACCTCCTCACTCTCCACCCAGACTCATGGCAGGTGTAAATGCAAATCCACCACCAGCTTGGAAATCCAGATCACCCTTGAACCTAACACCTTCGTTGCATGACTTACCTCAAGCTTTTAAGACGTTGCTGCCTAAGTTTGATCCAAATGAGAAGGTTGCAGTAGATGACCATTTTCAAAGTTTCTATTTGGAAATAGAAAGATTAAGGGCTAGGGAACATGAGGATGTATTTTGTATACTTTTTCCACACACCCTTAAAGTAGCAGCAGCATCGTGGTACTTCAGTTTTCCTGCAAACTCTATCCCAGAATGGGATACCTTTGAAAGGATTTTCAGAAGCAAGTATGCATCCCAAAAGACATACAACACTAATGAAAGGCTTAGGCGCTTTAAAAAAAGAAAGGAAAGAAAAGGTACACAATTTCACTCAAAGATTTTATGCTTACCTCAAGAACTTCTCTGCAACTGATAAGCCTTCTGATAAAGTCCTGATTGATTATTATACCTCAGCTTTAGGTCCAGACTTGGCTATGTTCGCAACAGCTCAAGTTAAGCCTACGTTAGCAGAGACGTATGAAGAAGCAGAAAGAGTAGAGGCTGAAAAGGAAAGTATAGAAGATTATCCCGAGCAATCTGGAGGAAAAAATTCCGGGAAAAGAGCCTTATTGTTGCCTAAACCTAAAGAAGAGCAATCACATGATTTTGAGGGGATGTTAAAGATGATGCAAAATCTTTCCAATAGGGTGATAGATTTGGAAAAAGAGAAGGAGGCCCAAAAAGCATATAAGCCTTACTATAAAACAAGAGAGGATAACAATTAGTCTAAACCTCCTCCACACAGTCCTACATCAATGAACTTAACAGAGGTGGGTATGGATAACTTTTGCACCTTTCATCAACAACCCCATTATGAGAAAAATTGCCCTCAATGGATAAATTCAATGACATTAGTAATGAATCAGCTATTGGATTCTAAACTAACAGAAGCTACTGATGAGGAGGAAAAGTGTAATAAATCCATAGATAAACAAAAAGATAATGATACCATGTTTTTATGGGATTGTGTCTCGTTGTTTGATACAAAATAAAGTACTCTGAGACCTGAGAATATACCAATGACAACAAAAGACCTGAATTTGGTAAATAAAGACAATTCAATAATCTCAAAAATTAAGAAGTTGCAAGAGAATGTCAGGAGACAACCAAAGAACAATGTTGAGGACAAAGTATCTGAAATCACCATTATCATCCAGGATTCGAAGCAAATCAACAAGCCTGCTAAGCCTATGGAAGACCAACTAGGTGTTAGCAAAGAAAATCCTAAAAGGCCTGAAGAGATACCCACTGAAAACCAACCCGTGCAGGAAGATGTCGAATCAATTGGGGAAGGGAAAGCTAGGTTTAAAACCCCACCTTTCCTTTTGACTCTGGAAATTTTGAACCATAAGGTGCATAATTGTCTAGTAGATTCTGGGTCATCAGTAAATGTTATGCCACTTGCAGTCTGCAAAAATATTAATGGACAACCTAAACCATTGACTGGCAGGTTACTCAGTTGGATAGGACCAATGTGAAAGTAGTTGGGGAAATGGAGGATGTCCTGATTCGATTGTCTGCAAATAAAAAGATATGCCAGTACATTGATATTGTAGTAGCAGACATACCTGATGGATATGGACTAATTTTGAATCGAGATTGGTCAGCAAGACTAAATGGGTATTCTGCTTCAGATTGGTCACACTTGTGGTTGCCTATGAAGGGAAGACCAAACCAGATTAAGATATTAAGAGAGCCCCACGTGAAGCACAATGTTACACAATTGGAAGAAAAAAATGAATCAGCGAATTCTGTGTTGGGAAATTATCTAATTGAACTAGAATCGGGAAGCTACCAAGTGAAAGAAGCTAGCAGTACATTAGACACCCAGCCCGATCTCCTTTGGTTTTCACGGGCTGATGAGATTGATTTTAAAGTAGTAGTTTTAGTTTCAAATATAGTTTTTTCAAGACTAGTAGATGTAGTTTTTGATAATGGGTAGGTCTTTCTCATTTTGTAGTCAAGCCTAGCCCCTTAGCTTAGAAGTTGCCAAATTTATAGGGGTGGGCAGATAACTGACCAGTTAGTGGTTGTTTATGTTTGATTTATTTTATTTTGGTTTGTTTTTAGTTAGATCTTGATTAATTTCAATAAAAGAACCAAACTTTTGGTTGCATGGAGAGCATCAGAATTTTGGATTAACTAAAATCCTTGATTATAAGACTGTATACTATTGTTTTATCTGAAAGAATTTCTTCTAGTTTAACAGTTTTCCTAAATGGCTATGAACACATTGAAGTCCTACTTAATCCTTGTAAAATAACTCAGGATCAAAAGTCTGGAATACTCTTTCGAGGCTCCATCCATCTCACATTTAAAAATCTCCTAGGGAGTGACAGCAAAAGGCCCATGGAAAGGAAGCAGGGTAAATAGTATATTATATATAAATGATCCCATGCCAAGAATTGAATAGGCAAATAAGAGTCAAAAGCTCCTAAGAAATCAATATGTATCAAAACAAAGTACTGAACTATATGAGTACAAAATTGCCAAAATTTCTTCTCCATCCGTGAGCTGGAAATTAAATATATCTCTCACACAAAAGGACATTATGGATAGAGGAGCCTAAATAAAAATTCAGAAAGAAAGGCATGCAGTAGGACTCAAAAAAAGGACAAAAAAGTCCAAAAGCACAAAAAGTGCAAAATGGCATGGGAATGAGGAACAAATGAATATTTCTGTTTACCATATGTTACGATCCTGTGGTGTCCAAGCTGGAAACTACCCAAAGACAGAGGTAAAAATGAAACTCATATTCTTGGCCTCGAAAGAGTCATCTTGACTTTGGAATCTTGGTTTCCATTTTCCTAAATTAGACTACCCTCAATGATTAAAAGTACATATATTCACCATTTGGGAAATCCAAACATATAGAAGAATTCAACATGTTGGTTTTATTGTTAAACAGTCTGTTAATTAAGGAATAAATTGTCCAGAGATCTAGGTTCACCAAGTAGTCGCCAATTGTTGCAGCTGCAACTGTTTTCCCAAATTTTCGAAATTTTGGACCCTCCTTTTTATTTTATCTTGCCTGGGAGTGTGTGGATTCATGAACTCTGTTTTGTTTTTCCCTTTGCTACAGTTTGGATTGTCTTGAGGTCAACTGTTTTCATGCTTTTTGAAAAATTGTTGTGTCTGCAAATGCTTTGGGTCGTGGAGTTTAAAGTTCGATCTGAAAGTGTTGTCCTTTGATCTGAATGATTTCTTTCAGTGCTATCGAAAGTCCAATTCTGTTCAAATCAAAGATTTAGTTCTCTTTGCAGCCCCGGTGCCGGAGAAGAAACAAACTACTTCTATTGCTGAACCGACGAAGTCTTTCGAAACTTAACATTTTTTTTATTTGGCTTTTCAAAGGTCAGTTGAACATGAACCGCGGCCATAGTTCTCCATGCAGCCACCGTTTTGGAAACCTTGTTGTTTATCTTACCGACATTGCAACGATCCTTATTTTATTTTTTCCTATCCATAGTCTTAAAGTTTTCGATCGTCGAAGTTTTTATTGGTTTACGGAATCCATAGTTTGATTGTTACCCGCCGTTGCGGCTCCTCAATGAACTAATCGCCCGACGCTACTGTTATGTTCGCTGATGGTTTGTCCTGACTTTCACCGATGTTTTCTTTTTGCTGCGGAATCCATTGTCCATCCACCTTCTGCCGTTGCGGCTACGTATTGATCTATCCTGCCGACGCTTTATGATTAGTCTTTTCGATCCCTGATGCCTAGACGGCAGTTGTTGTTGTTTTCTTTTTTTCGATGGATAATTCTTAGTCTTGATGTTTCCATGGATTTACTGCTTAAACCTTTGCTTTTCGATGATTTGTTTTCTCTATCGGAGCGTTTTTAAAGTTTGATCGGAGGATTAGTCTCTTGTGTCGCCGACACAGCGGTTGCGTCGAGCTCATCATCGTCGGCGTTTAGTCATGGAAACTTCTGATCGCTGCATTTTTTATTTGAAAATGGAAGCCGTAGTCTGATTTTCTTTCGCAACAGCAACTCCAGAACAGACTAACCATCCGTCATACAAATTTTTCTTTCGCCAATGTTTTTTTATGTTGACCGCGAAATCGTTGTCTGTTTGAAGCCCGCCGTTGCGGCTGTGAATAGGACTATTCTTCCATAGTCCTTAGTTCTTCCGCTGGCTGATATTTTTTTTTTATTGCGGAAGCCGCAGTCTAATGCTCTTCCGCTGTTGCGACTCCTCAGTGAACTGATCATCCGATTGTTATAGTTTTTTCGCCCACCGAAGTGGATTATCTGCAAAACAATTAGTGTCTATTAATTTCGATTATCGGTAGGGTTTTTCCCGCCTTGTTTTTGTTGTGTCGTTACTCTACTTTATGGGATGGCAGAGTTTTCCCATGAGTGCGGGTCGAGTCAAAGTTTCTGTGATGAAGAGCGTAGTTTGGGGGTTTGGTGTACTGAAGAGTGGTGGTTACTTTGTCTTTTCATGGTTTACATTTGTTTATAGTTCATTTCATATAATGCATGTATTGATGCAATTCGTGTTACTTTGTCAAACTCTAATTGATCCAACAACTGGTTATTCATGACAGGGCGATTACTGTTGTAGAGAAGACGTATCTAAAGGACAAAGCAGAAGGGAGGTAGCCGAAGAAAAGAAAAATGAAGAATCAGAACTAGACAAAATAAGAAGCAAGTCGGGTTCAAGCTCAACTAGACCTAGCAAGAGACCAACGGATTACTATGCAAAATAGATAGATGCAGAGGCCCAAGCTTGGGAAAGTTTGGCAATTACCAAGCTGGTCCCCTTTTTCATAAAAATGATCTTAAATCATAAATCTGAAATGTAACATTTGTATGAGTCATGAGCACTCACAAACTGACAAAACTGTGAGATTAAAACGGTTGGGGAAGCCCAAAGGTCACCCGGTGGGGCAACCCAAAGGTTTAGTTTTTTTCGTATAAAGATGGGAAATTTAGAGGATAAATAACTGGAAACATAGAATAATAGGTGGTGGCCCGAGCACCACAAAATAAAAATTCTTGGGATAATTGGGAAACAAAATTTTTACAACATAGACCTCCACAATGTTAGGGTCAATCTTAGGGTTAGAGATTTGGGGTGGCGCTAAGGAATTAGAATAGGTAAGCTTCTTTGAGTCACTATCCTTTTATGTTGTCATGTGATACCCTTGAGAATATCCAATGTTTTAGTACTTCATACCTACATCCAAAAATTGGTTTCAGGAAAACTTCCTCCGCCTCCTTTGAGTAATCCACAAATTCCTCTTTCTCCATCCTAGCCTCCCAAGATTATCACCTCATAAACCATCTTTCTAACCAAAACATGTCTAAGAATACAAAATCGAGAGATCATTATATTGACTATATATTATTTTCAATATCAGGAAACAAGAAGAAATTTTTATGTTAAACTAAAAGCTAAAAAAGGCTTTCAAATGCCAATATAGTTGGAAAGAATGCATTGAATCATGTCACACATTGGTTAATTTTAGAATAAAGTGTTGCAACACATAGTTGTGATGATTCCCTAGTTGGTGATTGGTTGATGGATCCTCATGATATATTGGTGTATTGATATTGCTATGCTCTCTTTTTGGTAATATTGGAATGTAGAATTCATCCAACACTTTGTGCTTTCATGGAATGGGAACCAATCAACATAGGGTTTCCCTAAATTTTTAAGAGTTAATAATTTCTCCTTGATGAACTATTTCCTATGAAATGTTTGTCAATATGGTTATTGATGTGGTTATGTGAGTTTGATGCCTCCGAGCTAGAACACTAGGAGATGATGGTTAACTTCACTCATATGTCATTTGTTCATGTCACATTGATCATCTTATCATGGAGTTCCCTAGAAACTTTGTTTTGATTTGGCATATTGATGACATGGACTATCATTTTTTATGAATCACTAGGCTTATTGCATGCTAATGATGGTATTTGGACTTTGGAGGCTTTTCTATTGGCGTACTCTAGCTCATTGGATGTGGTTCACACTTATGGATGACTTTTGTACTACATGCTAGTCGAGTGGGGTATACCATAACAAGAATGGAACCTTGGTACACAAGTTATAACTTTGTTGATCTTTGCCACTTAGGCCCCATTGACTTTTCTCAATGTCTCCAACAAAATCCTAGCGAATACGACAAGAGGATTAAGTGGTTAGTTTCATTCATTATAAATATTTTTTTGTTTGTCTTAGTGCTATTTTTTTCATTCTTCCAACTAGAGTCAATATAGAACACATTAATAATGTGTTCTAGTTTGAAAAAATCTAATGGACAATTTTATTAGGATAATTAGCAAACAATATGGATGGGAGAAGTGTACTAAGAATACAATTCTCCTATGGTCCTTTTTGTTTTATCATTTGAGCATTTTCGTCGTTTTTTAATCGATTTTGCCAATTATTTGAGAGGTAGAAAAATGAAAAACGACTATCTTCCCCAACCCCCTCTGTGTTCTTAAACATATAAATGACTCTCAAAACAACAAAGGAAAGGGGAAACATGAATTGAATTGGAATGAAATTTCACACTAGTCCATGGACCAGCTTCGGAGGGCCACCACAATCTATTCCTAGCTTGGGGATGTCATCACAATCCATGACCAGTCCTAGATGGATTATACAGTCACCACCCAGCCCTTAGAGGGCTTACACAATAATGCCCAGCTTCTAGATGGTATATACAATGATAGCCCAGCTTAAGAGGATCAGACCCAGTCATGTCCCGGCTACAAATAGGTCACAAACCAGGTATAGCTGGCCCCAAAAATTGTAAAAACCCCAAAATATGCCCTAAATTCCTAAAACAAACCTTCCACCAATAGTCCAAGGGTTTCCTTTTCTTACCCTCAACACCCTTTCTATGGACTTCAAACAGCCTCGCTTGATCACATTGTCCCTCGGCCCTCTTTGGTTCCAAGTTGTAATAACCTTATTCTAGCAATATACATTTTGAAAATTCATTTTGCATACTATCTCTAAACACTACCCTAAGCCTCCACCTCCACACATAGAAAAAAAACAATTGTTTGAGGTTAAAATCAATGATAACATAGCATATTTCAGATGCACACTGCCAAGGGCACTTCCTACAATACATTTCAGACCTCATATGCAAACACATGTTGTTCTCTTTCCTTTATTGACATGATTGGACAGTCTTACAACTGACTCGTAATTGCATAATGAAATGAGAGATGTTGCATTTATTTGACAGGACTGTCATAAGTGTTTGGTGTTGTGTTTGGATATATGATAGACATAAAGGATTTATCTATTTGCTAATTATAAGTATCTCAAGGTTGATTGTAACTACCTTGATCCAGGGGCTACCAAATCAACCCTATCCCATCACTTGCACACTCACCAAGGTTGCTCCCCTCTCTTATGGAATTTATTATTATTTTGGAGGGATTGGTCCATCGTTTCAAACATGGCAGAGTTGATCCTTGATACTTATATATTATCCCAAGAACATGGTTGTGTGGGGGCTACTTTACGATGGAGTTCTATATCCAGCCCATTGTTTTCACCATTCCCTAGGGCACACCTTCTTTGGAGTTGTTTTTAGTAAGAGTTTGATTTGGTTTAAGAATGAAATGGCCCTTTGCTCACATGTGGCATCATTTTAGAAGCAGAGCACTCCACATTTGAGGCTTTTTGTGCACACATCTCTAGGTCACACCACTCCAAGAATCCTTATAATCCTATGAACAAGGACTTCATCAATCAGCACCATTGGCATCGGCTTACATGGAGGGCTTGGTGATTTTGATTCAATACCATTTCCATATTCTCATACATGATAGAATCCAAGGAAAAACCTACTATACTGGCAATCCTGCATTCATAAAAAATGTTTTCTACCGAATTCCTACTCTCCATGTGATGTTTGATGAGCTTGAAACCACTAACAAAACCCTAGGTCCTTATCAGATGGACTCAAACCCTAGTACTTCAATTATTCAAATCAACCAAGAGTCATAAGTGCATTCATCACATCAAAAAGACACAAGAATATTTATAATTTGATCTTTATTTATTGTACATGGAAGACAACAATATTCTAGATTACAATCAGCACCAACTGACAAAAAGAGCACCAACTCTGTAATAGGACCCATCCTGGTTTCTTAGCTCCAACTAAGAAGGGTTTGAAGAGTCCAATCCTCAAGTGAAATATTCCTCTTGCAACATTCATTCCAATATTTGATTGTCATCAATCTGGTGCTTAACCATCTATGCTCATCATCCTTTCCTCGTCAATATGTCCATCAATCTCTACTGCTCATCGATACTGCTGGTCAACTTCTCATCAACCACGTCATTAACACTATTGCAATACTAACAGGTCTTCTCATAACCTTTTCAAGTCAATATTCATCTGCTTAGGACCGTCATCTTCATATGCATGTCATTTTCAACCAGTGGCCATGACATCATGTCTTTTATCTTGGTCAAATGGTCTAGCATATCAACAAGGGTCACAGCCTATCACACTTTAAGTTTGTTACATCCTCAACAAGTTAGGGTTGTCAATACTAGAGTCGTCATGTCTCAACTGCTTGCTATGCTTTGATCTCGTTAACAATATTTGCAATTGTCTCTTGTTCATGAGTCTTCCTTATACAAAAGTTGGATTTAATCTCTATCATTAACTTGTCACTCTTACAACTGAAATGAATACCCTTGATCGTCTTCTGATGTTTCCAAACCTGAAGTGCTTCATTATACATTTTGTATCTTCACCTTTATCGACAAAGATCACACTTATCTTATGTTATGTCCAAAATTATCTTGTTCTATCAGTCCTTGATGTTCTTCATTAATGCCCAAGTATTCAATTCTTGATAGTTTGATTAAGAGTAATTTACAGAAGGCCTTTGACTAATATAAGAATTGATCCACCAAATCATACTTGAATATGTACCTTTAACAACTACTACTATTGATTACTGTAAAGCATGGTATGATAGAAGTGTGTAGAGGACACTTCTTATGTCACAGTATACACAATTTGAATGTTATATCTTCGCAATAATCTATATACCTTTGAACTGCCTTCCCAAAGCTATTATCCTTTTGAACGCCGTCAAGTTAAAGATAACACTATCATACAATGGTTTTCACAGGTTACTGTCAAGTAATGGTTGTCATTGGCACATCATCCACAACTCAATCAACTGTGGACTAGCTTCTCAAGTGAACATACATCTGCTCATAAACATCTTCTTATTGCTCATGGTCATGAGCCCAATAAATCATGTTCAAACTGATATCCACGGTAGAGATCAAAATAATACTATTGTTGTTGGTTTAGTACCTTTCTTTTTGACAAATAAAGAGAACTATCCTTTTGTTGAAGCCAATTTTAACTCTTGATAAGGGTTTTTACCTTTTCATCATTTACAGAGGCTTGTCCTTAGAAAAATTTCTTGAACTATGCTCCAACTACAAGCTTCATAGCGCAGCGAATTCATCCAAGTAGGACAGAACCCAACTAGTACAAGCTTAGACCAAAAATATATATTTCTAAGCAGGGTCGAATTTACCTCAGTCATCAAGAACTTCATTGCCTCAGACTGTGTACTCAAGATTAACTCATCTCAGTGTCCAAAAATCAAAGAAAAAAAAGAAAACTTACTATTGCTCTTCCTTCGGATTCCTTAATCACTTACCCGAATCTCAGAGCTAATAACCAACACATGAATTTTAATTTTTTGAGTGAGGGTGTTGACTGGTACTTATACTAATTTTCCACTCTTGAAAAAACTTTACTGGGCCAACTTACTAAAAATTTATCAAAATTTTTATTTAATATATAATTTTAACTTTTAATGGGCCAACTTTTCATTAGTTTTATTTATTAAGAAGTGTTTCTTTTAGCAGGATGACTTTGCTTGATTTTGGATCACTTAAAAGTGCCACCATCCAAACCTTGTTAATAAGCCCTTCCATGTCAACAATTTAAAACACTATTAAGTGTATAAGAAAGGTCTTCATTACCACAATATTTTGGGCTAGAAGATCATGTTCGAGAGTTACATCATGTATAATCAGTACCACAAACTCTATTAGGACAAGATAAGGCCTTCTTCAAACGTTGCTTTAGAGCTTCAAGGTTTCTTCAAAGACTTCATCAAGATTATTGTGGATTCATAGACTTTAAGGGGATCTGAGTCTTCATGGGATTCTTCATCATACCAAGGACATGTTCAAGGTTCCATAGCATGTCAAATACCATACAAAGTCATCATCATCATACAAGAGCTCCATGACCCCAACAAGGGTTGCAAGATCATCAAACCACTAAGTGTTGTTCCAAGGACCTCTTCAAGGATTCTTCATCAAGCACGAGGCTTCATGGGATTCTTAAACCATATTAACCACACAAGAGGAGCTCTAAGGGTCAATATCCATCAAGACATCACCTGTGGGGTTGCTAGGTCTTCTCCTGGGTACCATGACATCATCAGAGAATGAGTAACCACAAAATGGGTCATTAATGCTTCTCCAGCCCATCTAGGGTTTCTCCATCATCCACAAAGACTTCAGAACCATCTCAAGGGTCTTCAGCACCATCGGCAAGGTCTTCAACATCTTCATCAAGGTGGTGGATTCAAGATCCAACCTTGTGGGTACAGGGACCTTCTCAACTGGGTACAAGGTGCTTCAAGGCACAAACCCACTCTGTAAGGGATCCAAGGCACTGTAAGTGGGACTTGGTGGAATCGATGACAACCTGTGCGGCCACTGCAAGTCCATGTTGGCATCAATGATAATTTCATCAACACAATGGACCAGCTCAAAGACTATTTAGTGAGTACCGATCATTGGTAGGGGTGATGTATGGACATCGCTTCAGTGTATAAAAACATCAATATATTATCTTTAGACTAACTTATATATATGTATTATTAACACTCACTGGAGTATTTCTTTCCTTCATGAAATGAATGTCCATGTGAAAATAGCTTAGGGTCATACAATGTATATTGGACAGTACACAAATGAAAGGAAATTGGAATTCTTCACATATCATAATTTGTATACGACGCTAGAGCATTTTACAGGTCCAATGTTTAATGTTTGGGCTACCATCATTGGTATATAAAAGATTGAAAATTATTTGAAGTTTGATGAAAAATGGAGATGTTGGTTGTGGAGCCTGGTCCTCCTGATTCAGATATGTAAGGGGGTGCGGGGGTCCGGTGGGGAACCATCGTCCTCAACTGGTAGTTTGGGGGATTCACCCGTGAAATAATTTTTTTGGGATGTTTTGTTGGACAACAATTTGTGGGCCCGTGGTATTGGGTGAACCGTGGTATTTTGTCATGGTAATTCCCTTATAAAAAGAAATCATTGTAATATGGTTGTGTATTGTATTATATTGTATCATTGTAAAACGATCTCTGTGATTGTGTGAAAGACACTGTGAGAAAGAGAAGAGGAAGTGCAACAGGTTTGTTGAAGGTTGTAATCCTTCATTTTGTTGGATGATATAATAATAAAAGGAGGGGCAATTTTTGTATGGGCCTATCCCATCTTGGGGGAACCACATTATATTGGTGTCTCTCTTATAATGTGTTTATGTGTTTTATATTTGCATATTGTTTATTGTCATTTCTCTACGATCATATTTTCTAACAATTGGTATCAGAGCCAAAATGTCTATTTGGCTAGTAAACTCGCAAGAAATAAGGGTTCCTGGTTCAAGTGGGAGCAATGATGGAAGAAGGTAAGTTTAGGGTCGAGAAATTTAATGATCAAAACTACCAGTTATGAAAGATGTAAATGGAGGACTATCTGTACTAGAAGGATATCTTCTTACCATTGGGAGAAAAAAACAAAACAACCAACGATTATGAAGGACAAAGAATGGGAGGTTCCTTACAAAGAGTCACTGGAAACAATACGTTTGTGTCTGGTTTCTTCTGTGGCTTTGAATATTTCAAAAGAAAAGACAATGGAGGGTGTGATGAATTTATTGGATAAGATGTATGAAAAACCCCTGGCTTCCAACAAGGTATTTCTAATGAAGCGTTTATTTAATATGAAGATGTTAGAAGGTGGATTTGTTGCTTACCATTTAAATGAATTTAATACAGTTATTAATAAGCTATGTTCTGTAGGAGTGAAATTTGATGATGAGGTTAGGGATCTTCTAATCTTGTGCTCATTTCCAAAAATTTGGGATGGCTTGGTCATGGCTGTAAGTAACTTTATCTAAGGTTCAAACGCTCTTAAATTTGATTATGTTGTTGATGTTATTCTTAGTCAAGAAGTGAGAACAAAAAACACATGTGAGACATTAGGTAATGCATTGGCTATGGAGTGAATGAGAAAATAAAGGGGAGAGGAAAGAGACTAGGTAATTGGAGCAAGTTTAGAAATGGTAGATCCAAGTCCAGATTAGAAAAAATAGAGTGTTGGAACTATCATAAGAGAGGACATATGAAATCCTGAATAGGTGTGGCTCATTGGAACCGCTTGATATGAATTCACTTGTTGTAAAGGAGGTCAGAAGATCAAATACCACTCGGGTTTACCTATGTCCCATATCTTGCGGGCATGTGTGGGGGACCTAGTGGTATAGTGGTAGTAGAAATGGATCCATGCACTCTGTATCGCACGAGTACCACCCCAACCCCATTCGTCAATTCCCCTAGTCAAAACTAAAGAAAGAACGAGAGGACATATGAATAACGACTGTATTTATCCAAAGAAAAAAGGAGACGTGAAGCAAGAGACTACTCAAGAAGCTGATGTAGCAAGCGATGTGTTACAAGATGCTTTGATTCTTGCATTAGATAATACTAGTGATTACTAGGTAGTAGATTCAGGGGTTTCATTTCATGCTACACTCGATAGGAAATTCTTTCATGATTATGTTCCAGATGATTTTGGACAAGTTTTATTGGGTGATGATGAACCATGTAAATTTGTTGGAATATGTTAGGTATAGATTAAACTAGATAATGGAAATGAATGGATGCTAAGAGATCTAAGGCATATTCCTACTATGCAAATAAATCTGATCTCAACGGGGCAGTTGGGAGATAACGAATGTTTGTCCACATTTAAAAAAACATGGTGGAATATCACTAAAGGAGCACTAGTAATAGAAAAGTGAGATAGGATAAGTATGTTGTATTTATGTCCTCATAATACTGATTATTTTATCTCTATAGATTCCACAGAAACATGTACAACATTGTGGCGTCATAGGCTTGGCCACGTGAGTGAGAAGGGGATGCATATTCTCCACTCAAGGAAATTTCTTCCAGATCTGAAGCATGTAAGTTTGGAATTCTAAGAGAACCGTGTTTATGGAAAACAAAAGAGAGTTAGATTTCTCAGGTTTGGGAAACATAAGAAGAGTGAAAATTTAAAGCTTGTGCATACATATGTGTGGGTACCATCTTAGGTGCAATATATTGGTGGCTCTTGTTATTATGTTACTTTTATTGATGGTGCAACTAGAAAAACTTTGGTTTATTGCATTAGACACAAATCTAACGTGTTTACTCCTTTTAAGAAGTGGAAAGCTTTGGTTGAAAATGAGACAGGGAAAATATTGAAGTGTCTCAGGTCTGATAATGGAGTTGAATATTGTAGCAAGGAGTTTGATAGTTATTGTTCATACCATGGAATTCATAGAGAGAAGACAGTCCCATGAACACCATAAGAAAATGATGTGTTAGAAATGATGACTATGACGATCATGGAGTTGCAAGGTGTATGATATTGCACGCAGGGTTACCTTTACAGTTTTGGGTTGATGTTGTAGATACTGCTATTTATTTAATAAACAGAGGCCCTTCAAGTGCTTTGGATGTTGGTATTCTAGAGGAGGCGTGGACAGGTAAAAATGTAAACTACTCATTTTTGAGAACTTTTGGTCGTGAAGCATTTATCCATATTGATAAAGAAAATAGAAGAAAGCTTGAGGTTAAATCCAAGAAATGTACATTTATCTGATACTGGGTTGATTATTTTGGTTATCATTTATGGGATTATGAAAATCACAAAATCATTAAGAGTAGAGATGTAGTATTCAACGAAAAGGTTATGTGCAAAGATTAATTGCAGGGAAAGAAAGAGGAAAATGAAAACACGAAGTATACAATGCTTGATGAAATCAAGGAAAATGAAGTACCAAAGGTACCAGAAAATCATGAACAACAAAAGGTACCTAAAAACACTGCAAGTGTCAAAATATCTACCGAGTTAAGTAGATCCCCTAATTGATTCTCTCATTCACTGTATTATTTATTGATGAATGATTATGGTGTACCAGAATGTTATGAAGAGGGAATGCAGGTGGAAACTAGAAAGAAGTCGGAGCAAGACATGAATGAGGAGATGGAATTCTTGGTAAGAAACCAAACTTTGGATCTATTTGAATTGCATGCAGGTAATAGAACATTGCATAATAAATAGGTTTATAGATTGGAGGAAGAAGAAGGACATAAGAAGTAGTACAAGGCTATACTTGTTGTAAAGGAATTTGACAAAAGAAAGGTATAGACTTTGATGAAATATTTTCTCTTGTTGTTAAAATGGCTTCAATTAGGACTATATTAAGTCTAGTGGTGGTAGAGTATTTGCATCTTGAACAGTTAGATGCAAAAATAACCTTTCTCCATGGGGATCTGGAGGAACCGATTTATATGCATTAACCACAGGGGTATGAGGTCAAAGGAAAGGAGAATTTGGTTAGGAGGTTGAAGAAGAACTTGTATGGCCTGAAACAAGCTCCAAGATAATGGGATTTGAAATTTGATAAATTTACGACAGAACAAGGTTAGAGTAGATGTCATTCTGACCACTGTGTTTATTTCAAGAGGCTAGATAATGGAAAATATATTATATTGTTATTGTATGTGGACGGCATGCTTGTTGCAGGGTCTAACATGCAAGATATACATGTGCTCAAAAGGAAACTAGATAAATCATTTGAGATGAAGGATTTGGGTAATGCAAAGAAAATCCTTGGTATGAGAATAATAAGCGATGGGAAAAATCGCAAATTGACATTGTCTCAAGGTGACAACATAGAAAAGGTGTTGGAGAGGTTTAGAATGCAGAATGCAAAGCTAGTTAAAACACCTTTGTCTAGACATTTCAAACTAAGTAAGGAGATGTGTCCCAAATGCAGGAGGAGATATAATACATGTCTAAGGTTCCCTATTCATCAATAGTCAACAACTTGATGTATGCCATGGTGTGCACAAGACCATATATTGCACATGCAATGGGATTTATGAGCAGGTATATGAGCAATCCAGGTAAATAGCATTGAAGGGAAGTACAATGGATCTTAGGTATTTGAGAGGTACCACTTCTCATGCATTATGTTTGGGAGGTTCAAACATTGTTATACGGGGATATGGTGATGCATATATGGAAGGTGACATATACAACAACAAGAGAGCGAATATGTATGTTTTTACTGTAGGTGGAACAAAAATAAGTTGGATTTCGAAACCGCAAAAGGTTGTTAAAATTTCAACAATAGAAGCAGAGTATGTTGCTGCTACAGAGGCTAGTAAAGAGATGATTTGGTTGGAGAGGTTCATGGAGGAATTGGGTAAGAAGCAATAGAATAATGGGTTGTAAATTGACAACCATAGTGCCATTCATCTTGTAAATAACTCGGCCTTCTATTTAAATACTAAACATACACAACTCAAGTACCACTTCATAATATCTATTCTGGAAGATGAACTATTAAAGTTGGAAAAGATATATACTAGCTAGAATCTTGTAGACATGTTGACAAAGGTAATAACTACAGAGAAAATAAGTTCCTACTCGGTTTCAGTTAGCCTTCAAGCATGAAGGTGAAGATGAGAAATTTTCCAAGTCCAAGGTTCAAAGCATACTCCATCAAGTGCAACAACGGTGGAGTTGTTGTGACTAGTATCCAAGTGGGAGATTGTTGGTTGTGGAGCCTGATCTTCCTAATTCATATATGCTATTGTTCAACCATGTTTGTAACCCATTTTTATTGTACACTTGTCCCAACAGGGGGGGTGTAGGGGCTAGAGGGCCCCTAGAGGGGGTTTGTGGGAAGCTCCCTCGAAAGAATTTTTTTGGGATGTTTTGTTGGCCAACAGTTTATGGGCCCATGATATTGAATGACCTGTGGTATTTTACCATGCTAATTCCCCTATAAAAGGAAATCATTGTGATACAATGATGTATTGTATTGTATTGTAGCATTGTAAAACGACCTCTGTGTTTGTGTGAGAGAGACTATGAGAGTGTGAAGATGAAGTGCAACGAGTTTGTTGCAGGTTGTATCCATTCCTTTTGCTAGATGATATAATAGCAAAAGGACTAGAAATTTCTGTGGATGTATCCCATCTTGGGTGAATCACGTTATATTGGCATCTCTCTTCTAATGTGTTTATGTGTTTTGTATTTGCATCTTGTTTATTGTTATTTCTCTGTGATCTTGTTTTCTAACAAGAGACTATGTATGCCAATGTGTGGGTGTATGGTTCCCTTTCATTATGTTAGTAAGATGGGACAAACCACCAAATAGTGTCACGTGTCAAGAGACTAGCTCAACGATACTGCGATTTCAGTGAGACACAACTTGATACAAATTGCACAATCACTATCATCAGATATAAGAGAACTATTTTCCGTGAGATGAATTATTGGAGGCAATCTCTGCGGTATACCCTCAATATTGGAACACTGAAAAAAAATATAGACACTTTAAAAATTGACTTTTATCAACATTGAATATTTTAGTGCACCACTTTGGTAGGAATGTTAAGGTATAAGGAGAAAACATTGGAGGTATATTAGATTCATCAAAATTATATCAACCCGCCTCTTGCTTTGCTCAAACAAGGTTGAATCAATATCATGTTTGGTGAAACCTATAGAATATGCTGTAGTAATCAAATTATCTATTTTAGGTGAAAGTCAATACTTACAATAAAACATATCAGAGTATTTCAAATTAGTCGATTTATGTCGAAACACATTTTTGGGATCAATTGAGGATGAGAGAATATTTAGTGCTCTATAATTCTTGAAGTCAAAGTTGAGGAACAAGCTTGATAATAATATGGATACTGGTTTTTAAGATTATATGTAAAAGAGTATGACATTACCAATTTTCCATTCAATAGAGAACTAGCACTTTAGCGATCAGATTGTGAGAGAAGAGGATAATACAATATAACAAATGTTTCTAATGAACTTGATATGAAACATAATGTTTTGGAGGCTCATAATGACATTTCATCTACAAAAGTTCATGTTCAAAATGTAAAAAATGAGGTTCGACATGGGAATTCGATATGCCACAAGATGTTATCTAAATTAATATACATTGGTTGTGTATGAACCAACATAGATCCATCTTAAACCCAAATCTACCAAGCACCGAGAGAGATCCATTTTCTTGAGGTGTAATTTTTTTTTAATATTAATTTTCTTACATGCTAAAAATATTTAGATGGAAGTTGGATTTTAGATGGATTAATTTTGGTTTTTATTTTTTATTTTCTAAGAATATGGATTTTTTAATTAGTTATCATTTGGTTCTAATTTTTTATTTTATTACTTTTATTTACTTATAATTTTGGGTTTTTATTATTTGATTTGATTATTATTTGATAAAATAAGCCTAAACGTTTTTCTCTATATATTCTTTTTCTTTTTCTTTTTTTTAGCCGACATGGTGTAGTGTTAACTGACACCTCCCCCATAATGGGTTGTAGAGCACCTCAATACTCTCGATGTAATAATGAATGCAATTTAATAGCTCATGTCATGATGGCTAGTTCGACTTTGATGTTCCTCTATTTTTAGAGTAGGTTGAAAAAATGAAATTCTTTATGGGAGAAGGATTACCATATATCAAATTGAAGTTGCATTTAAAGTAAAAATAAGTTTTATAGTCTATATTTCGTATTAAATTTAATAGTATTGGAGCTACATTTCCTTGATGCAAGCTATTTTAAGTTTGATGTTCTGATAGTTAACTAACACGGTGTTTTTTTCTTATCTGTAATAGGACATGAAGTTGGGATCTATTTATTTATAAATAGTGTACTAGTATTAAATATTAAATAATTAATTTAACACTACTTTCGCTCAGCAAGTATGGGCTCATTCAAAAGTTAAAACTCAAGTACATGAAATTGCTTGGATATTTAGCTTTGATATCTTGGAAAATATTAATGGTTTGTTGTTTCTTGCATTTGGAGAATTTTTTCAAATTTGGAAGTTTGCGTTTATTTTGGTTAAATATTTTTTTATTCTCTTAATACTTCACTGTGGTTTGAGCCCTTTGTACTAGCTTGATTAGTTTCATAGATAACTTGTTTCTTTCTTGCATTAGGATGATTTTTTCAAGTTTGGAAGTTTGCATTTATTTTGCTAAGTTTTTTTATTCCCTTAATACTTGATTGTGATTTGAGCCCTTTGTACCATTCAATGTTTTTATTTATAATAATTATTGTTTTCTTTAAATATTTGATGGTTCGAGGAAAGATGTTTGTATTTCCTTTCACTTTGTAGCTTGATTTAAGCATCTTCACCATTTAAATTTCAAAATATACTATGTTTATTTATATTTTCTTTGAAAATAGGTGTTGGTAATTAGAAAGGGAAATGAGATATGAATTGCTAAGTGAAGAGGAAAATGGCCAGTGCATTGTCTTACTAGGTTCCTATGAATTCATCATAGGAGACATATTAAAAATGAGACCGACATTCATCTAATGAAATTATACTTTTGATTTCATGACTAAAATATCATTACATGTAGCCTCTAAGATTCTAGATATATTTGTAAATTCCTTGATAAACTTCAGTCATTTATCAAATAATAATGTTAGAACTTAAGTAGTATTGGTCGCTAACACACCCTTAATTGTAAGGCATGCGAAGTAGAAATTGAATGAGTATATTGAGGTACATGTTGTGGAAATTGACGCTTTGATACTATGTGTAAATACATGATGTAGATCTAACTACAAGATATTTCTCACAAGCTTGCACAAGGAAAATAGAGAGAGGAATAGTGAGACTAAATTCAAGAGAAGTGCAAAATGATCCATATATATTTTAATGTATTATTGATCAACATAGTGTACATAAATAATACATCCCTGATAGGTACAATCGAGTTGCTAAGGAGACAACTCATGAAGTAGACTTAATAAATATGATAAACCCCCATAGGTGACTAAAGCACTTTCCAAATTAGTCAAGGATCTCACAAATTAGCTAAAGCATGAACAAGTTGTGATGAGTGATGGAAAACCTTTCTAATAATGGAATCTAGAGAAAAAATCATGGAGGATGGGTTGGCCACAAAATATAGTAGTTGCTTAGTTGACTAGATTTACCTGATCCACCAAAAAAAAGGAAACGTTGTCTAAAGACAGAATCTACAAGAAGGCGTAGTTACTAATCTAGGTACCCAATAAAGTTTACGTAATCTAACCAGAATCAGTATAAAGGCGCTCCTGGGGTAAATATGACAACTATTGACCAAGTGGTGCAAGTGGATGCCAACTATCTAAGCTAGTAAATAATAAATTAACCAGAAATGATTAATTATTTTTCTCCTAAATATGGAGTGGATTTATAATATTCTAACACATTTTTCTCAAATTTTCATTTTTGGGAATCACACAAAAAGAGGAGAATTTGTATTATATGGAAAGTTTGTAAAACAAAAGGGTGTTATATTTCTTTTTAATGTTTTGTGAGAGGTAACTTATTATCTTTCTCTTATACAACTTATTCACTTTCATTACATGTTCTGCTAGAAAATGGAGACATCAATGTGGATGTTATGCAACCATCCGCTGAATTTTTTTGAGAGCATTGAGTCAAGCATTATATTTCGGGTAGTGCTTCAAACAACTATTTTTATTGTAGCTATATTTTTAGATTGAGGGGGATGATTAGGTCCAACATAATTTGATAAAATTGAATGTACATTGATTGTAGTATGATAAACATATTTCACCCTTTGATAAAATTCTCAATTGTAAATTGCAAATATTTATGAAATCATCTCTTCATTTATATCTAAGTAAGTTTGAACTTAGTAGCATACAAGTAGTTGTGATGATTAAAGTCAAGAGATTATCTTGGAAGTTAGATTTTCTTTACAAAGTGTTCTAGTGCAAGAGTATATGTCAAATCTAAAGTAAATACAAAATCGTATAATTAATTTTATTAAGTCAAATTTTGCTAAGGCTTTACAAATTCTTATAGTTCAATGAAATATTCTCCAAAACTTACAAGATTTTTTAATTCTATGAATTATTTGCCAGATTTTTACAAGATTTTATAATTTTGTGAAAGATTCGCCATGATTTTACAAGATTTTATAATTTTGTGAAATATTCACCCATATTTTACAAGATTTTATAATTCCATGAAAGATTCGCCCAAAAATTATATATACATATTATATTATTGACAAAATAGCCTTCACACTTTCCCAAGTATCATAGGGATTCACCCATTTATTATATATATAAATTTAAGGTGGGTTCTTAAAATCTCCCCTGCTCCCCCTGTTCACATGCTTATGATATTTTTGACCCCCTTTAACATAAATGGATACGTGTCTAATACACATAATACATGCCAACCCATGGTCATACGTGGTAGCTCCATTTACTAACAGTGTTTCCTTGGGATTGGGGCTTTAGGTTCTCAATCCCACCCTTTCTGTTGCATAGAATTACATTGAACTTCAAATAGAAGTTTAATAAATTATATAATGAGAAACAACACAGGTGTAGTGCTAAGGCGTACATATTGTGGGAGAGAGTTCTAAGGTTCGATCCTCCCATATTGCCCCATTTGTTTGGTAGCTAGAGTTGTGATGTGCCCAATCAAATTGCCACATGACAACATCTGGTTGGTAAACCTATCTTCCACTTACACGCTAACTATGACTACCAACTCAACACCTACAACTTACCATGTCACCTCAACCTAGAACGTGGCACATCATGGTGATGCCACATTGACGTATGATCCACTTGTATAGGCCATATGGAACACCGTGGATATGCCATGCGACACCTTTTTCCCCTTCTTTCCCTGTTTATGAAAAACTTCAGAACTTGATATCTCTACCATACAATGTTCATTTTGGATGAAATAAGCATCGATGAAAATATCTCAATGAGCTTTATGTGATAATCTACTCCTATTAATCATTTGAAGACTTTGGTATATATTGATTTTTAATATCCTCTCAGATCAAAACTCCCCGTTGGAAGCATATAATTATTCAACAAATAAGTGAGGGTACAACTCCCTCACCTTTTTGGTCTCTATCTACAGTGCCTTGATTGGATGCATTCATTTAACACCCACATGAATACATTCCAGATCTCCGCTTCATGAAGTTCTTACCCTTCTGTCAAGAATGGCATCTTCCCACAACTCATTAAGATACCCAGGAGAAAAATCACCAATAGAAGGAACTTGAACATTTTCCTCTTACTCCATGATAAGGGAGGATCATAAAATTTCAATTTTTTCCTATTCACATTTGAATGCATCTGCTTAGATGGAGGAAAATCTAACTAGAAATCATTATACCAACTTTGTCCAAAATTGTGAAAGGACCATACCTAATTGATTTAAGCATTTTTTCTTCATCTTTAATTCAGTTTTCACTGATATGAAGCCAAACCTGATCACAAACTTGTAAATGATGATACACTCGATGCTTGTCATGCCTTATCGTGTACTTGGGTTGCGAGGAGGGTCAAACTTGAGAAAGAGTGAAAGAAGTGCATGGTCACCCAGAGGGATGGGGGATATTGAGAGGTTTCAAATGAAAGGGAGAAATTTCTGGATAGCTAGAGCATAATCCACCAAACTAGCCCCACCTCTATGTGGTCGGAAGGTGAAAAAGTGAGAGTCTGGAAAGCATGGAAGGTCATTCAAGATTAAAAACTCGTCAGACTCCTCTAACTGTAGGAGATATTTGCCATAAGATGTAGTGGGACCCAAAGCATCCTCTGATATCCGGTGAAGAACTGTTAAGACCGGGTTGATCCCCTTGGTATAGAACACGTTCTTCAATCGGTCGTGGAGAGGGATCTGAATATCTTTGGTTCGAGCATTAAAGTCCCCCATAAGTATGATCTCCTCGTCAGTAGAATACTGGGTGATTCCAATGTACAGGTCCATAAAGGGGTCCCCATCCACTCCATTTTGGATGGAAAAGGATGAAGGCACTGGGGGAAGTAGCATACTGCGATGTAAATGTCTCTCGTGGGGAGGGGAGATCTTAGTTCTGGCCCGAATCTACATGAATCTGGAGTACTCGTCAGCAACTACCAATGAGACCTTGTTCCGGAGAGAGTCTCTAACAAAGCAAGCAACACACCTTGACCCCCTAACTCCGCCTGAATTCCTTGTTTCATGCCTGCAGACTGAAAACTAGTGGTAACCTATAATATCTAGGAGAGGCTGCATAGGGCTCGCATGAGTCTTGGAAACAAGGAGGATATCTGTCGACACGAATGCGTCATACAGAAGACCTGGTGATTACCAAAATCATCCATTATCATTCTAGCAGCAGACAATGATATATATTCCCTAACGTTTCTTCAGTCGGGCCCATCATTTGGAGCTACCCGTTCGAGGTGTTCACCCTAGGGGGAAAGAGTCTCGAATGACCACCCGAAGATTCTTGATAACAGTCCATTTCCCTACCTCTCTTTCTATCGCGACATGTTCTCTGGATTGTTTCAGCTCTGCAACATGTTCTTTAGTTAGGTCCTCGTCAAGGAATAACTTGTTAGGAAGTGAGAACATTTTTCGTTTAGCTCTGAGGGCACAGAGCCTATCCATTGCATTTCAGAATCTAAGAAATAGGGTGGAGTCATCACCCAGCCAAGCTCTGTACAATTTTATATTTGGTATTCCAACGGTATCCTGCAGCAACCCAACTCCTACCTCCATAGGATCCGAAGAAGGGTGAGGTAAAGTAATACCTCTTACTTTTAGATTCATTTCTCTTGTTCTTCTGGTCCATTCTTCAAGTTGTTCTTGCGAGGAGGAGCTGCGGGGTTCGGTGAGACGCGATCAGGGTTGCGCGCGTCCTTGTGTAGATTATTAGAGGGATGCAAGCTACGGGAGCGAGGAGGGATGCAGACACGACGAGGGCTATAGGCGCGAGAAGAAATAATAAAACAAAGATTCAATAAGAATATTATGATGATGAAGAAACACTTCTTGTTAAAAAATTTAAGAGAGGTATTGGTAAGTACAAAGAGAAATTACCCTTAAAATGCCTTAACTGTGGGAGAAATAGTCACTTTGCTTCCAAATTCCCTTATCCCAACTAAGAAGATGATGATGAGTGCCATGAATATTCAAAGAAGAAGAAAAGGATTTTGAAGAAGAAAAACAAAAATAAGAACTTTTATTTCGTGGATGATAGCTGCTCAAATGAGCCTAGTGAAGATGAAGATGATGAAGTCCTATTCGCAGGATAGAGAACAAAATACCTGAAGAAGAAGTAGAAGGTGTGGTAGATCTTGAATAAGAACTTGTAAGTTCTCTTGAAGAATTAAGGAAGGATAAAAGTATGTACAAAAAACAAAAATAAAAATCATATGACACACATTGAGGAGAAAACAATGATGCAAAAAGAATTATTGATGACTTAAAAAATCAGCTTCAACAAGCCAAAAAGGTTGAAAACAATCTAAAACAACAACTCAAGAAAATAGAGCAAGAATTATAAAAGTTTGAAGCTAAATTGATCTTGCTTAGAAAGAAGACAAATAAATAATCCTTTCAATCAAAGTTTAATAGCAATTCAAAAACTCTAGATGACATCCTCAATTGTCAAAGATCATTTAGTAATAAAATTGGACTAGGTTATGGCAAAGGAAAGAAGACAGAACAATCTGTTAGACGTAGTGGCACACTGAGAAGGAGGCATGAATCAATGGACCAGCACTTTTGACAATTTCAACTTCTTATTTATAACATTCAACAATTTCACTTAAATTCTTTCATCAATCACTAAGCTATCATAATCATTCATCAAATTTAAACATGTCAATGATATTATCAAGTCACATCATCAAAGACACATCACAGTATAACTTTTGTAATCTTTTTATATTAGATTCAAACGGCTATAACCGTGGGGTCTATCAGCTTCAACTGAATCAGAAGCACCAACTTTTATTCCAAGACTCGGCTTGGTCCTTTTTTGAGATCCAACTAAAAAAAATAGTACAAGGCCCAGCTTGTAGTTACATCCAAATTACATCCCTTTCACCAAAAAATCATAATTGTCAAATACATCATCAAAATCATCACAATCACATCATCCTCATTCTATCCATAATTATATCATCATAGTTTTGTCCACGTCATCTTTCTGTCTATAAACATGTCTTCAATCTGTCCATAGGCAAATCATCATTCTACTATTAGCAGATCTTCATTATGTCTTGCATCATGTCTTCGTCATTCTATTCATTTCTTTTATCAACTTTGTCAAGCACTTGTCCACTTTTGTCACTATCTATCATTCATCTAGGGTTTGTTTTTTATCAACATTGATAACCTATCATGTCATAATCCATCAATTTGTCCAATGCCTAGTAAGCATGTCACTGTAAAATACTAATCCAAGAAAACTCGGGTATGTGCATGTGATATGCACACTATTTAAAAGAGGTATGTAAAAGGAAGGAGTTGAGATCGCAAATCCACCAAGAAGAACTCGGATCTGTGATCAGGTGTAGAACACAAACTCCAAAAACAAGAAAACCATTATTTTTTTGTTTCCATTGTTTTAAGTATGTCGTCACCTTTTTACCTACGAATTTCACCCATATACCAGTGAGAAACCTCAGTCAAAACATCCTCAGTTAACCCCCTAAAAAACCATTTATGGCTCATTCAAGATGTATGAAATCAGAGTTAGAGGTCACCCTATTCACTACAGGTTCCTCGGATCAATTATGTCCCAAAAATAAGTGTTGAATAGACTTCAAACAAATGTCAAAACTCAAGTTTGAGCCTGCCTCAATCCACCAATAAAACACCCGAAATTCAGAGCTCAATCTTCACCCAAAATCCACGCCTAAAATGAGCATGTCACCCTCTTATTTATAGTCATTTTCCTTAATAATTTTACTGAGCCAACATTGCAAATGTTATTTTAAATTAATCTTTTATTGTTTCACAAATTTGGGAGCCGACCTGCTTGGGTTTTTATTTATTTATTTACACTTTATATTCAATACACTTATCACCTTGTGACTGGGCCAACACGTCCTTTGAATGGGCATATACTAGTTTACATACATTGTTTTATTTGCATGCTTGTTTTGGTATGACTTCACACAACCATATCTAAGGCCATGTTAGGAACTTAAGGCTTCCTTGAAGGGTTTCATTAAGCAACTATGAGAGCAAGAGGTCCTTCATAACTACAAGAATAAACCACAAGGAATACCAAGAATGCATATCACAAAGAGTGTATATGTCAAGCTCCAACACATGTAAGTGTGTGAGTACCCTAAACCATCAACAAGGGCACAGTTTACTTTACCATAATAAACGTATGTACATTTAGCTTGCGGGCTATAGAATAATGAGAAACCATGTGTGTGGGCTTCATGACCCCATTAGGCCACAAATGACCGCATAATGGGTCATTTGACCCATTTGGTATTCTAATGCCCATTCATGGCTTAAATGCCCAAAATCCCATGCCCTTCTTGCCATGTCATCATCCTTTATCTTCCTTTTTCATTAATGGTTTGTCATCAATGACAACCTATGTACAATAAACTCCCTCTTTGTCATTGATGGAAATTCTCTTCAATTACTCTCCCCTTTGACATTAATGACAAAGGACCAAATAATTATCATAAGCTTCACAATGACCAAGAAAAATGTGTGCTTGAATACTTCCGCCCCCAACATGTAGACTTGACTATTCTTGCTTCTGCTTTGACCACCAAGACACAAGGCAATTGTTGTTGCTACCCTTGTCAAAGGACATCTCAGAATCCTTCTTTAAAATGCTTAGATGTTCCCCCTGTCAAATAGGCTTCCGGATTTGTTTCCTGTTTCATATACATGCTCCCCCTAAAATATATCCAACTTTTATTTGCACTGCTTCAAGTCATTGTTTCATCCACACCTTAACCCGATCATTCTATTAATGTCAAGTTAATGTATTCACTAATTAGCAGTATCAGACTTGGTATTTCTTCCATATTGATATTTTCATTGCAAGATAGCTTTCCTTTCAACCATCTGCAAGCTACAAAAGTTTTATTAGCAGTTCAATGTGGTATAACGCTTCCTTTTTCAACCCTTAGACGTTGTCAGGATCAATTCTGAACATTTATTTCATTATGCAGTAGATTTCTAGTGTTTTGCATACTTCTTGTATTCACTATCAAAAGAACTTGGAACCCTTACTTAATTCACAGTCTAATAGTTCAACACAAGCAAATTAATACTTGAATCTTCTTTCAGACACGATTGTAGTTCTCATTGATTGGGCTATCACGAACTTTTCAATATAGAGACTTACTACATGATGAAATATCGATCAAGAGCGTTTGTTAGAAAGAGAGCACACTCTGAAAATTAAATTCTTCACTTCGCATCTAACCAGAGCTTCATTACTGAGTCAAAATCTCTAGGTTTCTCGGTGACATAGATCTTCTTCTTCCCGGTACGACCAATCCAGTAATGTTTAGCATCCAATGCAAAGGCATCTTCAGTTATCATTGTTTTCCCGATAGATGTACGAGTAGCCACAGAAACTAATTTACTTCTTTCAATGTGATACAATGCACTTTAAGTTGCACAACTTAGTGACAGTGCGGGCATTTCAAATGCATCTCTCAGTCGCTACGGGCATTCTTCCTTATGTTCAGGGCCAATTTTCCAAAGTTTGCAGGTATTTTCCCAAGCCCGCAGACATTTTGCCAGGAATTTTGAGTGCATATGTGGACATGATCTTAGTGTTGTGTGCACACTACTTCAATATTGATGACCTTTTCCAAACGCTGCGGAGATATGAACCTATCCCTGCGGCCATGTTATAAGTGACTGCGGGCATATTTTACACAAATAAGTTTATACACTTGCAACTATCATAATTAAAAAGGTTTCAAGGCATCTCTACAGTTTCTCCAATTTCTAATCCATTCACATAAATTTCTGAAGAAATATTACATCCTAGTTTCTCCAGGAATTCTAGTTTTCCATAACTCTTGCGGGCATTGTTTGAGAGCATGTGTGCAATACTTCACTAGCAGCGGACACACTTCAACGTTTGCTGGCATTTCTTCTTCTTTGATTATTTTATGAGACTTGTGGATATCTTACCAAGACCTTGCAGACAACTACACTCCTACTTGCGGGAATTATTTAAGATCTGCGTTCATGGATTTTTGGTCACGTGGGAATTTTCTTCAAGCGTTATCTCGGTTGAAGGCCACCCACAGAAAAATACATCAATTCAAAATTGTTTTCCAAGACTTGTCCACAGAAGATGTTTTTGCAGCTGACTGTAATTTGTCACTTCTTTAAAATGTCATCATCTGCAGGAATTTTCTCAGGATATTCAACTCATGTTTTCTCCGTGGATGGTACAGCCGACATTAATGATAATAATCTTGATAATTACTTGATGTGGGAAAAAATTTAGTGTTGTAGTCATCCATTTGCGGGCATCATTCTAGGTAATTCTATGGCCATCTTTCTTCTGCTGGCGTTCTCCTAACCCTAGAGCTCACTAGCACTATGCCTGGGGCATTATCTTGTTGTATGCGGGCATTTGTTAAACCATGTTTAGTGGGCACTTTACTCACCAAATGTGTCCATCTTTCCACTTCTGTGTGCAGGCATCTAAACCTGTACCTGGCGGGCATATTCTCAAACTTAGGTTTGCAAATTCTTAGTTAGTTCAGTCATTAATGTTGATCTTACTCTTCTTCCTCATTAGATGCTATATCATACCGCTCCCCTCCCCTTATCAGCAAGACACGATCCTAGGACATGTTTGTATGCTTGGAGTAATAATCTTTTGTGAGTCCATTCTCAAAAACTACATGGACTCAAGGTGTACCATGATCTTTGAAAGACCCTAGGCTTGGTGTGCCATATGGCAACCATCTTCATTTGTGCATTGATCGTCAACTTCATTTAATTTGGCAAAATATTTGTTTCACCAATACCTTAGAATTTCCTTGGCTATGATCATTTGTCCTTTGGCCTTCAAATATGTATGTGTCATTCTCCTTCCAAGATCCATTGTATTTTCTTGTTAATGGGTATCAGAGCCTTCTAATAGAATCTCTTCTTGGCCTTCACATACTTGGTCTTTATGGCCAACACCACCACAAGTGCAGCATCTCATCGTGTGGCAGTTTGCAACGACGTCACCAGCACTGTTACAAGTCCAACATCTCACAGTGTGGTTGGGGTGTTCAACACTTGTTCTTCCATAGAGTCTACAATCCATAGCCTTATGACCAAATTTAGTACAAGAAAAAAAATAACCATTGAACCCATCTTCATACCTGGAACTTTGATTCCACCTTGGAGTTGTAACTTTTATGAATTTGCTTTGAGGTGCAGTGCTAACTTCTTCAAGCATATTTTATCTTCCAAATTCTTTGTTGTCATGTGCAGGTGCATGAGGAGAATCTGTGTCTTTACCTTTGCAAGATGATGGACCTGCTTCTGGAGTTTTGGGAGACCAAGTGCCACCTTCAGATTTGTCTTCTTTCTTCTTGTACCTAAGACCATATTTGTCAAAGCGAGATTTTTGACAATCCAATATTTTATCCAATATAATCGAGGTGCTATTGAACTTCACATAATTGCTTGATTTTTCAATTTTCTTTCTAAGACTTACAACTTCCATCTAAAGCTTTTGATTTGTCTTCTCTTTTTCTTCCAGTTGTGTTGCAACTGCAACTATTTCCCAAAATTCAAAAAAATTTGGGACCCTCCTTTAATTCATTTTGCCCAGTTTTTGGTTTTGCTTGATGTTGAATAAATATTACTTTTATGAGGGAAATGTTTTAATGTTTCAATTAATTTTGCCTCGCCATGGGAAGTATTTTGGACTTTTGAGTCAGGAGTCTAGTCGTCTGCGCGTCCGCCATTGCGGAAAAGAACCGGACATCAAGTACGAAGTCAAGTGTATTTGGTCTCCGATGTATTTTCTTTATCGGCAGTTGTTTTGAAACCCCGTCGAAACCTTTGTCTATACGTCTTCCGCTGTTGCAGAAGAGGTTCTGCAAAGTTGTCTGAGAGTGTTTCATCATCTTCCGATCCACGCCGTTTTGTCTCACCGGTCCTTGGTTTCTTCAACTTTCGTCGTTGCGGCTCTAGAAAGCACTATGATTCCGATAGTTTAATTTACCCGCTTGATCGATGTTTTCGCCTGAGACATGTTTATTCTTACTCCGTTTAGCTGGCCTGCGCGACTCGTTTCTTTTATGGCTTCGTCGTTACGGCTCTCTAATCATCTTTTGACTCGAAGCCCTAGTCTCGCGAACTCCGATGCGAGTGTTGATTTGTTTCTCCCGCCAACGCTATTGCGGGCGTTCCGACATTTTCTTCAATCACCGTTGCGGAGGAGATAGTAACATGATCGTTGATACCGTAGCCTTTCCACTGCCCGATGATCTTATTTTTTCCCGCCGTTTGCATGTTGACTGCGACGTATATATTTTGGGTTTAGGGGATTATTATTTTATTGTTTTTAGGCGATTTCTCCATGCTATCGTTTTCGCTCGAGCAGACCAAGAATTTCGATGTCGATAACTTCGCTCCTAGGTGGCTCCGCCGTGGAAGTTCACCGGTTTTCCTCCACCAGTCGTGCAGCACAGTGTCATGTAAGCACTCATGCCCTTTTTTCCGTTCCGTTTGATTGGTCGAAATACTTTTGCTATCTCTGCGATTAGTGTTTTCCTAGGTTTTCCCATCCCGGCCTGTATATATTTTCAAGTTAAATAATATGGCTGCCTGGTGGGGGGTTTCTTAGTTGTGCAATGATGACTTTCACGGCCATTGGGTTTTTGCAAACCGCACTTGACTGCTGGGGAAACCAGTGCAGACGACCGTTACGCTGTCCGCACCAGTTTCCCCCAGACTGTGTTTGGCCGTTCGGGGAGGGCGTTTCATGGTTTTCTGCCAAGTTGCCGTGAGTCCGGTTCCACAGTTCAGTCGCCCTCGTATTCACGAACCAGGACCGCGATGTTGTTTTTACTTCCCGCTTAGGATGAGACTGTTCGAGCTCGAGGATGAACCCCAGCCCATTTTAGGTTCCGAGTGCATTACCTATTCAGACAGTGAAGTGAGCGTTATTACAGCAAGCTAGCTTCCCCTTATCTTCTAGTACGCTACCACTTCCAACGTCCTCACTTGAGATTAGGCATCGTGCAACGTTGTAATCCACAGTGTCGAGAGGGGGTTTTTGAAACTGTTTTCTATTCAGCATTAGGAAGAGGATTGTCGTCGTTTTATAAAGGTCATGCTTTTCTAGGTTAATTCTGCAATTGTTGGTCGTAAGCTGGTTTTAGTTTTTGGGCAGGAACTTTTGGTTTTTGAGCATTGTTTGCTTATTTTTTCATGGCTGCACTCATGTTTAACATAGATAAGGTAAAATGCTTATACAGTTGTCTCCATTTTGAATGTTATCTGGAAATGACCCAACAGAACCTAAAAGCAATTTATGTACATGACAGGGAAATTCCTCAGAATCCAAGATGTCTAAACGTCAAAAGAAGAAGGCTCCCGTGGTAAAAGAGGAACCTGAAGTCGAAATCGTTACCAGAGTCGAATACACCTACGAGGACACCAAATGCATAGTTGGCGTGGAACACGAATATCAATGGGGGGGAATTTACAGATTAATAACCTGCTGAGAAGTACCTGACATAGAGAGATCTTCATTCATGAAAATTGCTACTAGACCTGAGCTTTTTCCATGCTCAGAGGTGATTGGGGGGATTATGCCCAGGGCAGATGTAACCACCATGATTTTGGAAAATGTTGATAAACAGGGTTATGCTGCTTATAGCACTGGCCTACCACTTACCAGAAGCACAGGTGTACTTGATTGAGGACTAGTTGAAGGCAATTAAGATGGACCTAATCGAGCCACTGAAGAGGATGCTCATGCCTGGCAAGAACTTTAGAACTAGGCCTACCGGAGAATATGACACTACAAGTCTAAGAACCCCTTACAGGTTCATTGCCCTGATGTTGAACAAGATTTTCAGGAGGGCCCACAGTAAAAGCTTCAAATTGGAGTGGGTGCCTATCATTTTCTTTATTGCAACACAGAGGACAGTGTTCAATTGGACAAACATTGTGTAAAACAGCCTGTCAGCCTACATTGCTTCAGCATTAGGAGGGGTGTCCCAGAAAAGATCAGAGTTCTACATGAGCTCTATATTGATAGATTGCATACTGTGCAACCAACCCTTCCCCAATCTGAGGTGTATCTGGGACCGGGAAAGAACACCAGTCTACTCAGCAGACAAGCCGCTGTGGGCCCACAAATACCATAGTCACTATAGGGAAGTGTGTGAGCACTTCATTATGCCACTATATACATTGATATTCTTAAAGGAGTGCAATTATATGTCAGAGGAGGCATTGCAGGTGATTGAGGAATATGCAGACTACTATCTGACAGAGGATGGATTATATTTCAGAATGTTTGGATGCTCTAGGGCACCCTCACTACTGCCTAAGTATGCCACTGACTATGTACTCCACAAAGAGGTAGTTAGACAAGTCTTTTTAGATGGCATAGGGAGCTTTCTGTTTGAACACAAGAAATCAGCTTACCCTCCTTTTCCATTCAGGTTGGGAAGCTACAACTTTACTAGGATGAAGAAAGTTAACGAATTCGTGGACGAGTTGGGGAAATTCCATTTTGCGGAAATGCATTTCCACAGGAATGATTCCCAGAATAAACTGGCAGAGCACTGCAAAGAGGCAAATGTACATTTTGAATACACCAGCCGCTGGAACAAAGAGGAATCCATTTTCCGCAGTGCACAAAATATAACAGCCTTAAAAAGAAGGTTTAAGAAGAAAATCACCACCAAAGGAGGAAAAGGACAAGATGAACAAGCAAAGGCAGAGGAGGAAGAAACTAGAAAAAGAAATGAAGATGCTAGGAGACTAGCACAAGAGGCCGAAAGCTGGCTCAAAGGAGACGAAAGCTGCCTCAAAGGAGAGGAGGAAGAAAATAGAAGAGTTACACAAGGAGGAGCTAGAAAGGCAGAAGAAGCTGCCAAGAGCGAGGAAGAAGAAAAGAAAAGAAAGATGGATGAGGAGTTGAAGAAGCAGGAAGCAGAAAAGCTAAAGCTGACAGAGACAGTGACAGAGTAATCAACTTCCAATATATAGCAGACAGTCAAGCCCAGGACTTGGGGAACCCTGATATTCAAGATCCTGAGGCATTTACTTGTCGCACACCAGGACAAGCTATGGTCCCCACCCTTAGGCTAATCCCCGTTGAGCAGAAGAAAGGGGAGGAGGTACCAGATTTCAATACTATCTTTTATGATAAGGAAAGGAAAATGATATTAAAGAGAACCGAGAGAAAGGTCGAAACTGGGGGGCAGTCCGGTAAAATGATAAATGATACAACTGTAGTATATGGGACAGAAAAGGACCCCAGGTTCACTATCAGAGCGGAGGCTGCATTGATCCATGCTTCCGAGGACAATGTAGATAGAATAATGACTGATCTTGAACAGTTAAAGAAGTCCTCTTCCTAGCTCAAAGATACCCTGAGAAAGGAAAGAGAGGAAAATAATAGGTTAAAGAGAAAGTTTGAAGACATACAACGAGAAATAAAGTCTTCAAAAGCTAAGCTTCAGTTCCTCCAAGTAAAGAAGAGATCTATGGAGGCTGCCCAAGAAAGTCTGGAAAAAGTGCAGCAAGAATGTCAAGGGTTGAGGGCAGAAAAGGAGCAGCCGCTAGGCAAGATAGGGGAGTTGGAGGTGCAGAAGGCTACCTTGGAGGAATTTGAGAGGCAATCTCAGGGGCAGAATGCAGAACTTAAGGAATAGATTACCTCGTTGACAGCAGCTCTAGAAGAGGCCAAGCAACAGCAGATCAGTCTTCAGCCTTTCAAGGAGCACGTCCTAGCATAGACGAGCAAGATGCACCAGCTGCAAATGGCCATAGAGGAAGAAAGATGCAACGCCTTATAGGTGGAAAATCGACAGGAAGAGATTTTAGAAACCTCTTCATATTTTGTTGACAGATCACAGGACATCTTGGAAGTCCTGACAGGAAGAATGGCGAGATTAGAAGCGAATGAAGAAACCCATGCAGATCTACCATCAAAAGATCAACAAGCCCTAAGGCAAGATTATGATTTACTGGAATTTGCCATCAACAAAGCCGAAGAATTCAAGAAGGCTGTTAAGAAGACAAAAGGGGCTTGTGCATACTTCTTCAGGAGACTTCTGATCACTTATAATCGATGCCAGGTAGAGGCTGAGCAAAGAATGGATACTTTTCCAGACCACAGCCTGTTTTTGGATATTTTTCAAAGGAGTTATCATGAAGATGAACAAAGGCTACAACACATTAAAGCTTTAGACGAACCGACCTTGAGGAATGAAGTAGATCATTCCGCGGTTAGTGTGCAGTTGTTAGAAGACCAACTTCGCCTGAGCGCAGCCAAAATAGAAGTCATAAGAAACCAGGCTGCTAAATTCGAAATAATTTTCCGTTTCTCAGAACCTTCTGAATTCGAAAGTATTGCCTCAGAGGCTTCAGCATGGAAGAAATTTTTGAATAGTCAAGCGGGACCATCCTCATGAGCATTTTATTCATTTTATTGTAATATATTGTAAATTTTATAAACACTTAATGAAAGAAAATATGGGAGGTGAAGAGTTGGGGAAGCCCAAGACTCATTTCGTGGGCAGCCCAACAGTTTTGTTCTTTTGTATAAATATAGAGTATTTAGACAAGAAGCATGGAATTTTTTCCGAGTTAGATTGGAAGACATATTGTAAGAAGAATTATTTCCTTTTGCAATAAATAATTACAATTTGTCTGTTGGAGAAAGCCTGGTGGAAGGTTCAAATGTCATGATGTGGATTTGTTGAAGAGGAACTATTTCGTTTTCAGCTTTGTGTCCATTAACTGTGAAATCGTTCTAACTCTTTGAACCTATGTTCTGGCATGAATGATCTCTGGTTTGTTTTATGAAAAATTTCACTATGAGTGATAAATGTGTTCATAGACAATTGGCTATCTGGTTGTTCAAATATCTTTAACTGTCCATGTGTTTGAAAGAAGTATCAGTTATCTGGGATTTCTTTTTATAACACATGCAAAAAATACATTACTCATTAATAAGTGACAATCTTGCTCCCTGGGGATAGGTTAGGTAATTAGTTTTAATTTCTTGCTGTGTGTAATTTAGATGCAGGAGAGCCTAAGACGAGAGGTAAGAACCTGCACATCACATTGTGAACACTCCTTGCATTCTCAATCAATATGCATCTTAGATAGGCATTTGCATGTCATACTTAAAACTAAAAACACAAAAAAATACACGGTGGACCGGGCCGCAACCGGTAAAACCTTTTTATTTTAGTTACTTGACCTATGGTAGCCGGACCACAAACCGGACGGATTCCCTACACCAAACAGTCACGGGCTAGTTGTGAACGTTGACTAGGGAGAATCCCTTGCTATTGTTGCCTGTGAATTTTCGGGCCTCAACAAGTTGTAGCTTCATGATTTCTTCTACTCGTTTGGTTTCCTCCAACTGAGTCTTCAAATCAATATTTACCTTCCTTGCCTCTTAGAGTTCTTTAGAGTCTTTACAAGACTCTCCTTGTTCTTTTGCTAATTCAGTCTTCAATCTTTTAACATCATGAATTTGATATTCCAACTCATCTTGCAAATCTTTGTTCTTGAGTTTCAATCTCATTAGCAATGTCTCTGTTTTCTTTTTGTAATTTTCAAATGACCCCAAAATCTTCTTCTTAAGTCTTGGATTGAATTTGAGATCAACATCTAATAGGGTGCGTGCAAATGCATTATTGACCTTTAACAAAAAAAATCATCTTATGTAAATGGAATTTCAATATCATCATAATTATCATTAACAAAAGAGTTATTACCTTCACTTACATTTGAAGCTTGTTCCTCCTTTTCTCCTTGCTTTTTTCTTTCATTTTCTTTGTCTTGACTCCTCCTTTGGTATTCTTCTTCCAGCTTGAACCAGAGATGCTTGGCAGAGGTGTATTCCTTTACACATTCTTTGATAGGGCTTGAGAATCCATCCATCCAAAACTTCAAGGCAATGTTATTGTCTTTATCAGTTGTTGTCTTTGTCTTCTTGTTGGGTTGGACAAGTGGATTACCCACAATTTTCCAAGCACCAAATTTCTTCAAGTAATCTTTCATCTTACTTCTCCATCCAAAGTAAATGGTCACATCAAGTACTAAAAATTCATCATTGTTGAGGGACTTTGACTTTGCATCCATTGTGTGTCCACTGATCTCCTTCATGTTGGTTAGACTTGTGTTGAATGCCTGTTCTGATACCAACTGTTAGACACAATGGCACACTAAGAGAAGGGGGTGAAGCATAGGACCAACACTTTTGACAATTTCAACTTCTTATGAATATCCTTCGAAAATTCCACTGAAATGCTTTCACCAATCACTAAGTTATCATAATCATTCATCAAATTTAAACATGTCATTCATAATATCAAGTCACATCATCAGAGACACATCACAGTATAAACTTTGTAATCTTTTTATATTTGATTCAAACAGCTACAACCATGGGGTTTATCAGCTTCAGCTGAATCAGAATCGCCAACTTCTATTCCAAGACTCATCTTTGTCTTTTTCACAGTTCCAACTAAGAAAAATAGTACAAGGCCCAGCTTGTACTTACCTACAAATTACATCATTGTCACCAAATAATCATAATTGTCAAATACATCATCACAATCACATCATTCTCATTCTGACCATAATTATATCATCATAATTTTGTCCACATCATATTTTTGTTTATAAACATGTCTTCAATTTGTCCATAGGCCAATCATCATTCTATTGTGAGCACATCTTCATTATGTCCAGTGTCATGTCTTCATCATTCTATTCATCTCTTTTATCAACTCGGACAAGCACTTATCCACTTTTGTCATTGTCTGTCAATCATCTAGGGTTTGATGTTTATCAACACTAATAACCTATCATGTCATAATCCATCAATTTGTCCAATTCCTAGTAAGCATGTCAATGTAAAAGACTAATCCAAGTAAACTTGGGTATGTGCATGTGATTTGCACACTGTTTAAAAGAGGTTCGTAAAAGGGAGGAGTTGAGATCTCAAATCAACCAAGAAGAACTCGGATCTGTGATGAGGTGTAGAACACAAGCTCCAAAAACAAGAAAACTATTCTCTATTTGTTGCCACTGTTTTAAGTCTCCTTACACCTTTTTACCCACAAATTTCGCCCATATACCAACGAGAAACCTCAGTCAGAACATCCTCAATTAACCCCAAAAAAATCATTTGTTGCTACCTTCAAGCTGTATGAAATCAGCGTTAGAGTCCACCCTATTCACTACGGCTTCCTCAAATCAATTGTGTCCCAAAAATCAGCGCTAAACAGAATTCAAACAAATGTCAAAACTCGGGTCTGTGTCTGCCTCAATTCACCTATAAAACACCTGAAATTCAAAACTCAATCTCCGCCCAAAATCTATGCCGAAAATGTGGACGTCAGCCTATTATTTATAGTGATTTTGTTTCACAAATTTGGGAGTCGGCCTGCTTGGGTTTTTATTTATTTATTTACACTTTATATTCAATATACCTATCACCTTGTGATTGGTCCAACAGGTCCTTTGAATGGGCATATACTAGTTCGCATACATTCTTTTATTTGCATGCTTGTTTTGGTCCGACTTCACACAACCATATCAAAGGCCACGTTAGGAACTTAGGGATTCCCTGAAGGGTTTCACTAAGGAATTTTCAGGGAAAAAAAAAACGATTTTCATCTCTCAAACTAAGTATATCAAAGAGATGTTAAAAAAGTACAAAATGGAAGAATCCAAACCTGTTAGTACTGCTATGGTCATTGGTTGTAAATTGAGCAAGGATGATGAATCTTTAGAAGTAGATCATAATATGTATAGGTCAATGATTGGTAGTTTCTTATATGTAACAGCTAGAAGACCAAATGTAATGCAAGTTGAAGGTTTGGTTGCCAGATTGAAATCAGCCCCAAATGAAACACATGTGGTTGCAGTAAAAAGAATTCTTAGATATCTAAAAGGTATTGTGGATTATGGATTATGGTATCCAAAAAGAAATAATTTCACTCTAAGGGCATTCACTGGTGCATATTGGGAATGAAGTGTTGATGACAAAAAAAGTACTAGTTGAGCATCATTTTTCTTAAGAGATTGTTTGGTGTCAGTCTAAGAAAAAAGCAGTCTTTCATTTCATTTTCTACAGCGAAAGCCAATTATATCAATGTTGCATCATGTTGTACACAATTCATTTGGATGAAGAAAATATTGGAAGATTTACTTGTAAAATATGAGGACCCCATTGTTATACATTGTGACAATACAAGTGCTATAAACATATCCAAAAATCATGTTATGCACTCTAAGACAACATATTCCAAACAAATATCATTTTTTAAGAGAGAAGTGTCTCTAAAAGTGGTCAAATTGGAGTATATTGATACCAAAGAACAAACTACAGACATTTTCACTAAGTCGTTATGTGGAGAATCATTAACCTATGTTGGGTAGAAATTGGGGGTTACCCCTCATCATTAAAAATTAACTAAAAGGATCAAAACCTTGTCACAGTAAGAGGGGATATGTTGACAGGAAGAGACACAGTCACAGGGGTAGTGATTTTAAAATCTATGGTCCATTAGTAAATAATTCTGAGTGGTTTTGATCATCTCAAAGGCAGATTGATGTTGTTGATACGAAATTATAATACTTATGATTTATGTTTCTATGCATTGAACTTACTGTGTTAAAGGTTATGGTCACTGAAAGTAAGATTTACATCTTCAGATCATTGAAAAAACACAAGGGAACGAGATCAGCGTTCAAAGATAAATGTAAGTACACTTTGTTGTGTTGCTTATATACAAGTACATTCTAAAGATATATAACAAAATCGAGCAACGTTACAAGGGGAGTTTTGTTTCTAAACTTTGTCATTGTTGTCAAAGGGGGAGGAAAATCTCCTTTCTGATGTCAAAGGAAGGTGTTTCCAATAAATGCCAAAGGGGGAGATTGTTGATTAAATTGACATTGTCGGAAACATAGATCAACACAGAACCGCAAAGTTTGCAGTTAATTCGTTGAAACAGAGAATGATGGAGAACAGATCCGTGAAGTAAAATTGCACAGGAGATAAAAGTCAGTAAATCCAAAATAGATGTTCTGCAAGGATCATAGATCGACGGATAAGAATAAAGGCACAAGAGCTCAACAACTCACATAGCGTTCCATAGGAGAAAGCGTTTGGAGATTAATTTCTTGAACGAGTCAGGAGTTACCAACAAAGGTTAAGGTTTACCGTAGATCATGGATATGAAGACCAACAGAGACAATGAAAGGACCAATTGCATATCTAACGGTTGTAAGGAGTTGTCGAAGACAATTTCTGGGAGACAATTTACAGAATCCTTTTTCAAAAAGGTTGAAAGGCTACCCCGCAACCAGCAACTCGTAATTGTAGAAGGAAGGAGTTCCCGCAAATAGCAGAAAGGACGATTCTGAAAAAATTGTTGCGAAAAGGGTAAATCAGAATCCTGGTTCGAGAAAGTTGACAAGCAACCCCGCAACCCACAACCCACAATTGCGGAAAGGAGTTCCAGTATACTGCGGAAAAATCATTCTGAAAGGTTAATAGGGGAAGGAGTTTGCAAAAGGAAGATGTGAAAGTGCACCCGCAATTACAGAAAAAAGAAACGCCCGTAAATTGCGGAAAGACAGTTACCAATAATATAAATGCGGAGAAGTCATTGAAAAAAGGTAATTGCGGAAAGATTTATGTTCTATGCTCCAAAATTGTGCGAGAAATTTTTGAATAGCCACGATGAAGATACATGACTGTTAGATGAAGCGGCATGTCTGAGGGTATATGATTAAAGCTTTAAACCTTCAGATAAGAGTCTTTGTACATACAAATTAAATATCTAAAGAAGTACAAAACTCAGAGATCAACTTCTCATATAGGGTGTCGTAGCCTCCGTCCAGTTGCTATCGATAAACAGTGTGTTGGTGCATCCTTCAGTTGTAGCTAAAAAACTTTGGTGTTGGTGCATCAACCAAATCGGTACTAGCCAGCTATTTGTAAATATAATTTTGCGATAATATGAAGTATTGGTGGATTTCCCAATTGCGGTTCCACGATAATATTGTGTACTTTGTGTTCATTGTTGATTTTGTTTTAAGTGATAAAAATTTAAATAAATTGTTTAATACTGATTCACGCCCCCCTTCTTAGAATTACTTGATTTTCTAACACTCTTGCATTCAAGGAAAACCCACATGACTGATTACATCTAAACACCTTGCGTACTACGCCATGGTATTTTACATTCAAGAACAACCTGTCTACTTTCCCATGTGAGATCTCATGCATCTGCCTCTTCCAATCTCCCTCGTTCTCTAGCATAAGAGCACACAAGGATTGATTACGTAAATAAGCCAACCTATAGCTTCGACCATACTAGAAATCGATACCCCCTCTTTCTAGGGGCCTAGTTTGGATCACACCAAGTCTTTCTCTGAAGTACTCGAACTTCATTTTCGTAAGCATATTTGTCAAAAAAATGGACTAATTGCACATCAGTTTCCACGTACTGGAGATTGAATGCTCCTGTATGCCCCATATCCCTGATATAGCGGTACTTGATCTCTATTTTCTTCGACTTGTCATCTAACATCGGGTTCTATGACAGCTTCCTGCAACTTTGGTTCTCGCAAAAGATACAAGTCGCCACTAACTAGAGATCAAACAAATAAGATAGTAGCCTCCGCAACCATACTGCCTCACAAATAGTCGAGAATATTACAATAAAATCTAGCTCGGTTGTACTCAACGCCATGTAGGACTGCTTCTTACTAAACCAAGAGATCATTTCGGATCCCTTACTGAAGCAACAACCCAGAGTGCTCTTCCTACCAGTGGCCCTGTGTGCACAATCTAAATCAACATAACCATGTAGTTTAATCTTCTTATTCGCATCGTACTTGATCCCATACTCGATTGTACCCTTTAGGTACCTCAATTAATGCTTTGCAGCAACCAAGTGAACATGTCTCGAACCCATCAAGAATTGATTCAATTGTACACAGCAAAGCATATATTCAGTCTCATATTTGTCAGGTACATCAATGAACCAGTCTGTCACGTCCCCGTCCATCAACCGGCGAAGACGACGCGACGAACACATCAACACAACCGGGCAAATGGCCCCATGAACATAATCAAAGAAATCAAATGCTGAACTTAAAACTTACAAGCATACACAGATGCATAACTCTTCAATCATACAACGGAAGCAACACAAATACATTTCCAGCATTGAGCATCTTCATCATTTCACATAATACAATATATAAATTGCAGAGGTGAAGTAACAGCAGCACTTATCTTTCGATTAAGAACTTGCCCGCAACCAGCTACGTCGTTGCAACGTTCCACCCAAACATAGGCCAGCTTGCTCATCAATCTCTCAAACATGCTGCCACCCCCGAGCTGGGTATGATTCCTCAAGGACTAAGGGGACAATTGCAGGCTTGCACATAGCCAAGGGGGGGCACAAAACAGCAAACCAACACAGCTGGGTTTCACAGGCTTTCAACAGACAAGCCAAGCCAGCACAGCCCGAAGGCTAACCATTGCACTCAGGCAACCAATTAGCTATCACAGCTCAAACAGGGAAAAACGAATTACACAACCCCAACAGCAGAACAGCAAACAAAATGCAATAGGGATGAATTTACAGTTTTCCCAACCAATGTGTGAACAGAACCCACGAATTAGCCTGTGAGTGAAGGATACGGCCACCCTATTCACAATTCGCCCAAGGAAATACTACGTGGATAAATCCAGCAAAATACCATGCGTGAAGATGGAAAATGGAAGGGAATCCCTCTGCGTGAGGGTGCACAGCAGTAGAGGTCCTACGTGAGGAGAAAACAACTCCGATTTTGCCTGTGGATGAACAAAACAACAGCAAGGACGCGAATTACAGTGCGTCGGTGCTTCAGCAACTCGTGGAGCCCCAGAAAATGTCTGCGTGAGACTGAAATCGTCCAGAGCCTGTGCGTGAAAAGCCAACAAACCAAATCGCGTGGTGAGAGTGTAAACTGACCAGGGAAGAGTGCGTGAGGGAGAAGAATGGACAGCCGTGGGTGGAGTGGGCAAGTGGGTAAAGGACTAACAGCCTGTCACAACCACCACCACTTCAGCAATAACTGCCCCAAACACCAGCTGAAGCATTAAAGAGGTTGGAAGAGGTTGGATGAGACAAGAAAAAGTGACAAATCAACAAGGTAATAAAACATGGGTTTTCCCCCATAACCAAGGTTTGACATCCCCCACCCCTTATCCTTTGGAACCATGCCCTTTTCATTCAACGTTGCACTGCCGTAGCTGGTTGTGGTTTATTTTAATTGATGTGCGTGTTTACATGATGCCAAATTATAATGTGCCTTATAGCACAGCATACCATCGGCAATTATCCCTATTGCCGAAACATAAACAACAAAATCGATGGTGGGGCTTATGATTGGTAAAAATAATCCTATTGCCGAAACATAGACAACAAAATTGATCTTCAATTGATCCCATCTTCTCTTCTCTTGTTATGAGTCAAGCTTCTTCTTGTGTGCATTATTCTTAGAGTCTGCTGAAAGATATCAGCTTCCTTCTTTCACATATTCCCTGAATGAATGAATCACACGATATTGGGATGTAATTCAAGGTAATAATCACAATGTCGCATTCTTCTACACCCTCTTCAACTTCTTCAATTTGTTCCTTGATTTGACCGACCCTGGTGAAGTAGGACTGAATAGTCTCTAAGTTATGTATCTTCACATTTCTCAATTGGTTCCTCAATGTCATCTTTCGATTGATGTTTTGTCCTTTGAACATCTTCATAAAAGCATCAAACACCTCCTCTGGTGTCCTAAAGGATGACACATGGGGCATAAGATGATCCTTAATAGAATTTGCAATCATCTTGTTCGCCTTAACCAAGCTCTTCTTATGAGTAGCCTTGGCCTCATTTCCCTCTGGCTATGGAACTTTCTCGTTGATATGGTGATCCAAGTCATTTTCTTCAAGGATCAAGGAGATCATGTACTTCCATGTTCGAAAGCTATCAGCTCCCCAAAGCTTATCCTCAAGTTGAGAATGATGAGCCATTTTCAAATGAGAACCTCAAATCGAAATAGCGAAGATTTAGATCTCGCTAATTTGAGGTGTCTAACCTGGTTCTGGAGCTGGATGATTTACTACATTAAAGAAAATTTGAACTCAAAATGGGCTCCTAAGTAAAATAATAAAATAATCTTTATTAATTTTGGAGGAAGAAAAGAAAAAAAAAACTATTTTTTTTCTTCGTATTTTCGACATAAGTGCCTGTGTTTTTACTCAAATTTCGATCGGGAGAGCTCGTTGGATGTGGAAATAAATTCGAGCCCCAAGAGTTTCAGCAAGTTGCCATACTTTTACAAAATGGTGTCAAATTGTAATAATGACTTCATGAAAAAACTAAAACATCGTCAGATGACTTTGCAACCTCATCACACATGTCACATCATCATATATGTCATGTCATTTCCTTTGTCATTAATGAACTCTTCAAATTTCATTTTTCCTCGGTTATCAATCATTTATATATTACAAAAGTTAGATCCATAAAATCTGATTTTCAAATATGATTTTGTTATACCTATATATATCAAATCTAGAAGCTCCTCAAAAGTATCATCTCAAACTAAATCTACATTAGTGCTTTAAGTCCTCCTTTTCATCAAAATATTCACAATCTTTCAAGTACTCAAGTAGTGTAAAATCTTGTATTATTATTGTTGATGTATTTGTAACTTCAAGATGTATTCACTTGTATATCTTATGTATTGTATCCCGATGTTCCTATCAAGAAGTATCTGTAATATAATTGAGTCCAGTCATACCTCGATGTTCCTCTCAAGAGAATCATAATGTAAACAAGTCATGTAAAGTCATTGAGATTAACCATCCATTGTAAGTCGAGGCAATAGTACCCACAATTGAGTTACGGTTAACCCTCCTTGTTGATCAAAAGCCAAAGTCCCCAAAGTTTTGGGGCACTAGGGTTATTAGACTCTACTAGAGAAGTCGACCCTAGTAAGTAATTGTTAAGTGAGGCCAACTTATTGGAGTAGACATAAAGTGAACGAAAGAATATAAGTAGAAGTGAAGTTCTCCTCATTTCTACACATAACACACGCTCACTCACTAAGGCCTCTGAGTGAGAGAAGAGAAGCTCTCTCAAGTGAAAGAGAAAAAACAGTTGTTGGAGATCATCTTTTCTATTTTTGGGTTTTACTGCTGCTATTCGTACTCATTCTATCTCTGAGGAAGTTGTGAGTATTTCTCCTTATGGTTTCCCCGAGGAAAATTCTTTGTCTCTTGTGATTATTGTTGTGCATGTTATTCTCTCAAATAAGATCCTAAGATCATATTGCTTAAATGATAAAAATCTAACACTTATTTAATTAATCCATGAAATTCTAAAATAAATTGCTAGCTGGTTTTACCCAGACTGATAAAAATAAGAAGAAAACGTTGTTGAAAATCAAAAATTTTGCCCATCCAAGGAACCCAAAACCCTTCCTTATCCACCCTTCTTCATTTCTCCTCTTCCAAAGAGTGTGTAAGCATTTTGATCCATTTTTAAGAGTCGAAACCGATTTTATTTTATTAATTTAACATTTTTTAAAGTTCCATAATAAAGCAAGGAAGTAAACTACATAGCGCCCACATGACATTCCTCTTTGGGGATTTCGTAGTGTTCTTTTATGGTGTGATTTTTCTAAACAACCCATGCACAAACTCTGTCAGTTGTATAAATTAATTAACCTTTATTTATCGGTGTTTATAGCTTAGCAAAAACTATAATAATTTCAGGCCCCACTCGTTGCCACGAAGTTTGTTCTCGCCACCAATTAAAGGGCTTGCAAATTATAGGTGGATGTTCAAAAAATGACACAATCAATAGTTCTAGCTTATTTCATTTTCATCATTTTCTTCATTCGCATTAAAATATATGTTGCTTGTTTCTAAATTGCAATAAACGTTTCATTGCAAGCTTCACGTATGCCCTTTCACATTGCAAGTTTTGTCTGGTCATTGGAAAATCAAAAGCGACTTGTGACTCCTTAATTTTCACACATTAATTTAACAAGGCATTAATAAAATTAACTATCAATACATTACAAAGATCTAGCATGTTGATATTTGACATTGTGGGCAAATTCTTCTAAAAAAAATAGAACTCTATTGTGATCTCGAGATACCGTCAGGCTACACCATTGTTGTAGTGTTGGACATTCCTTAAAGACTCTGATTTGACCCACATTTCTAAGTGAGGAACCACATTTGTCATAATCCGTACATATTCTTTGTACTTAACAGTATATCGAGAATCCCCTTTCCCATAAGTCAGCTCATCATTTAATAACTAAAACTGACGAATAATACGTTGCAAAACATTTCATATTTTCAGCTACATCACTTCTTTTTTAGTTTGGCTCCATTGGCACTTATATACATTGGCAACAATATTTTACATTTGCTTATTTTCAATGTATCAATTGTGACTGAATCATTATGTGTTGATGTTATCATTTACATGCCAATGAAATATTTATTATCATTGAAATAATCTTGTTTTAATGATTTTCTTCAAAAATATCCTTAAAAGGTTACTTCAATCCATAACAATTAAAACAAGTGGACATACAAGCCTTAGGTCTTCAACACACATTCAGAGGGGGAGTACATGAATCCCTAGAAATGGAAAGTAAATTAGACTGTGGCGAGATAGTGTTATGGGTCAAGCACCTCTTTTAGTACCAATACCCCAAGATCTTCAAGCTTGGTTGTTAAATTAGGGGATTATTTCTGGTTAGGTTGGAAGCATATAAACCATCCAAATGAGCTTCAAGACAAGGTGGATATAGTTATATCTTCATTAAAAGAAGCAAGCCCTTTGAATTAAACAGCCAAGGACTCAACACGATTGGGCCCTCATGGAAGAATCTATATTGCAAGTGTCAACTACTATATGGCTTTAGGTGACAAACACTTGCCTCTATAATCCTTCTTGTAGAAGGTGAAAAATGGATTGTCTACCCAAGATTCAAATATGGGTGGATGTAGTTGGGTCTAGCCCATGTGATTGTGGGATATAACCGCCCATGTTGACATATTGATATGTGAATGAGAATATTGTACAATGGCTTCTAACTTTATTCCCGTGGAGAATTTAGTAATTACCCTAGGTACCATCCTTATGAAGGCAAGTAGCTGCAAGTTTACCACAACATTATAACATGAAAGAAATTAAGTAAAAAGCAAAACAAAAAAAAGTTGAGAATGGTTAATCTGCACAAAAGAGGATTTGAAGGCCCCTCTATGTTATGTGTTCAAGGATAGGAAGGAATCAATCAACCACCTGATGTGAATTAACAAAAAAATCCTATACAAAATAATGAAATCAAAAGGTTGCCCTCTAAACGTTAATGGAATGACCACAGGATTATTTTTCCTTAAGCCAAACATTTAAAATTGTTATTTTAAAATCATTTCATTTAAAATTGTTATTTTAAAATTATTATTTTAAAATAATTTTGTTGAAAATGATTTTAATGGATTTCATTGAAAAAGATTTGTTCAAACTTGATAAGGGATCCTCTATGCAAAAAAGGTCTTGAAGGCTCCTCTAAGTTATTTGTGCAATCAAAGCAAATAATCAAGCAACCACTTGATGCAAATTCACACAAGAAAAATTACTATGTAAAATAATGAAATGGCAAAGATCCCCTCTTAATGTTAATGGATTGACCATACAATTAATTTTGCTAACCATATATTTAATGTTTTTCTTAAGTCAAACATTTAAAATTGTCATTTTAAGATAGTTTTGTTAAAAATGATTTTAATGAATTTCTTTGAAGTTTTAAGCTTTGACAAAATAATAATAATAATAATCTACACTCCAACTTCACACCCAATTCCAAGTGCCACTTAATTTAAGTTAAACCATCAAATATCAAATGCAAGCGTGTCTGGAAACTCTTATTAAAATATCAAATAGTTTTGTTAAAAATGATTTTGATTGATTTCTTTTGAGTTTTGGTTTTAATGGATTCCTTTTAAGATTTGGCAATAAAAAAATTCTCCAACTTCACTCCCAGTTCAAAATGTCACTTAATTTAAACTAAACCATCGAAGTGGCACTTAATTTAAATTAAACCGTCAAAATGTCACTTAGTTTAAATTAAACCATCGAAGTGCCACTTAATTTATGTTAAACCATCAAATCGTTTTGATGAAAATGATTTTAATAGATTTCCTTTATATTTTAGCAACAGTTCCAACTGTCAATTTAAGTTAAACCATCGCATCTTTTTGTCGAAAATAATTTTAATGGGTTTCTTTTAAGTTTTGGCTCAAAAAAATTAATGGATTTCTTTTAAATTTTAGCAAAAAAATTTAAGCGTGAAGTGTCATGGAAGTACGCACACGACCATCCGGAATAATATGCATTGTCTCAACGCGTTGGAATTACAATATGTTCCAAAAATCTAGAAATAATAAAAACTTGTTTTATTTTACTTATTACTTCTTGGACATGTTTTGAATTTCCACCGCAGAATGTTTTTCAATTAAAGGTTTTACATCCGAAAACATTGTGAAACGACAATCAGAGAAGTTAGATTTACATAAATTAGCAAACCAGTTGGGTGAAAGTTTGCAGTTCTTTCTTCTTCAGTTGTTCATAAAGTATCCAAAGAACTTTGTTTAAAGGACGGATGCCTGTAGAATTTGAATCTTTTGTGTCCCTTCTCTAGTAATCTGACATACTTTGGAGACGGTGACTTCATTGCAAGTGAAGCAAGCCGACAGCTCAACATCTGCTCTGTTGATGAGTCAGACTCATCCGATGACAGTGGCAGCTTATCATGTCATGGTGACTTGGATAATGTTTATAGGGATAAATCTGATAAGACCTCCAAAAGTGATGATCGGAATGTTGTTTGTGCAGATTCCGAGATTTTGATCCTAAACAAGATAACTTCCATGGACTGAACAGATTACTGGCGACCTATTGTGATGGGAAGAAATCGGATTTAATAGTTTCATTGACATTATTTTGGCTGACGACAGTGGAAATTGTTATCAAGACAGATGACTATTGCCTTTTGGATGTTATCACAGCTATTTAGTTTTTGTTTTTGTTAAAATGATGTATTGTTTCAACAAATATGGCATGTTCTGCCCGCCCATATGGTAAGGGTTTCAAAATCACAAGATCCAATGCAAGAACCAGGTTTCATTCAGCACTTCAGAAACAAGGAAAAATGAGAATCAAACATGAAGTAAAAACTACCACAGACAAAAAGACACTGCAATTAGTTTCAACAAAAACACGTCATGTAATACAATTAAGTAAATGCATTTATGGTATCATGAGACACAAGTGAGCATTTTGGAACATGATCAAATCCACTTTGCAAGGCGTACTGTATGAGTTTTAGAAGTCATTAATTCCCAAGATCTCCTTCATATTCCAATAAAAGTAAGTGTACCATTAAACAATTCTTGACAATAATTAAAACTAATTCCATGTCAAGCATTATATTGAAGTACACGATAAACGTTTCTGCTTTTGCAGTCCCAATTGAACTCGGGCTTTCTACAGAGGGTTACATTTTCCTGTATTGATCAGGCCAAGAAGTTTTCACAAAGAGCATCAAACCAACACAAATAAAAAAGAAGACGGAGTTGACATTGAGTTCCAAAAGACATTCAAATATAAAGGGTAAACCAACTAGAAATTGAAAGAATACTCGAAAATACTTTAACAACAAAACTGATTGCCCAAAATAAAAATCCACTTTTTCCTTACTTAACCCAACCACTTCTTCCCTAACTATAATTAAAAGAGCCCTCCTTCGAGGGCTCTGCAACCCAACTCCGACGCTTCTCTCTGCTTCTGCCTTTACCTCCAATAAAGAAACCCTTTACATGTATTCACATTTAATGTTCGATGGGCAGGATGATAACTTGTTTGAATACTATTCATCCGTCGCTTAGAAATTATGTGTACACACAGGAAGTGACTATGCTGACAATTTGGCATTCATAGTTGAGAAATGGGATGTGGATTTTTGTTTTCACGCACAAAACTGATAATGCTCATCTCAGGGAGTGTGATGTCTATCATCTGAAATATATCTTCAAGTCCATTACCATGGAGCAGTTTCTTCCTATGAAGTCTACAAGGGTTCTCTTTGACTCGATAGACAACGATTTAACTTTGAAAGAGGTTGAGTCGTTGATTTAAATTTTGAGCTTGTTTTCCCAGTAGGAAGCATACTGGTCACAAATTGTTGATACCATAACTTATATTGATCTGCTACTGGACTTTGCAATCTCAGCAAACTTATGAAATGGATCTACATGCAGACTATTCCTTATCGACTCTAAGGGAGAAATAATATCTTGGGAGACATAAAAGAAGGTTCTATTCTCAGCATAAATTGCATATGGCATCCATATGGTATCGCTCCTTTTATAAAGCTTATTGGATGAAGTGCGCTAAACGCATTATTGCACCTAGTGAGCAATTTGAATCGATTCCGACCAGAATTCTAAGGGTTTGTTGTGACAAGGACAGCATGTGATAAGGTGTCAAACCCTTTTTGGATCTCATTCACAGTTTATCTTTAAATCTATTATTGGCAATCCATGCACAGGTAGGATTAAGTGACAATAGACAAAATCTCAAAGAGGAATTAGATTCAAGATTTGGGGGCAGAGTAGCTGGCAGATTATTTAATATTGAAGAATTGGTGGCAGCATAATATTGAAACAGAATTCATCCATTTCAGGGGAACTAAAATGACAGCAAACCTTTTAAGGATGTGGATCTTTTAAAAGCCTACTCTCTATACTACTAGTGGAAACCAGTGATCTAATTCCATATTTTCAGGCTGAGGATCACTTATCAAATATTATTTCCAAATTTTCAGACAGTATATTAACGTCCTATGAAATTAAATTCAGCATTTCTAGGGTAGTCAGTCTTAGCAGCTTCAGATTCGATGGAGAGAGTTCAGTACTCGAATCAATCCCAGATCTCAAGTCATTTATTGATAAATTAAACATCAGCATTATAAATAAATAAAAAGAAGGATCGGAGACATGGAAGGGAGACCTTCCTTCTGCAACGAAGAGCCTTTGAGAGGTTTAAGAGTATGATAATTTGTCATATTCTTGTCTTAGCTTTTGTCTATCTTTCTTCATTAAATTGATCCTAGATAATAATGTGGACTGACGATGTGAGTAAGAAGAAATTGATCTTGACACCTTCAGAATGGGTAGATACTTCTAAATGAGAAAATGCAGACTGATGCTAATATACATGTAAACGAGGAGATACCTATAGCTAATATACTACGACCAATTGTTGATCTCATTTGCTAGGGAATTATTGACAGCAGCCAGAGAAACGATGTAAATATAAAGTCATTTTCAGAGTTTGAAAATGCTGCTAGAATGTATCTCAATGAGCCAATGCTTATGGGTACAGGCCTTCCCTCTGTTCAGGGCACACATAGGTGGATATATGGGCATTTCTCTCTGTATTGTTAGAATATCCGCTCTAGTTGTTCATCTTGAATGTTTAATCTAAGCGTTTCCAATCATATCCAGGGTCCACTTACCTTCCCCTTTCCCCTGGAGTTCAATGCTTCCCCTTGAGGAGCCCTCTTTTAACACTTTGTCACACGAATTTCTGTAAGCTCTATTGCACAGGCACTAATTAATCCTTTGAAACTGAACTCTAAACTTTATTATCTCCTCAAATGTACAAAAGCAGTCAATGGGCCCAAGAGACAGATTACCATCCAAGTACAACAATGTGAGTGTTTGATTTGTAGTACATGGTAACTGGAAATGGTTGCACCATTTTATCTTTGAATGAGGATTTTCCAGTATTCCACGGGGACGCGCCCCCTCGCTTCCCCACGCTTCCGAGACAGGGAAACTCCCACAGAAACGTTTCCCCACGTCCCCATTTTGGAGGAAACGTGTTTCCCCGCGTTTCCTCAGGTGTGGAACGTGTTTCCACTCTAGGGGGAGCTTCTAGGCGTCCCCCTTTGTGGAGGGGCGCCTAGAAACCCCCAATTTTTATATTTTTTATTTTTCAATAAAATTTAAAATTAAATTAAATGATAAATCATATTAAATAATCAATTAAATTAAATTATAAATTAAATTGAATTTGATTAAATTTATAAAAATTTAATTAATTTAAACTATAAATTGAATAATATTGAATTAGATTAGATTTATAACATCTAATTCAATATTGGAGAGTAGTTGGTTATTGGAATTTGGAGGAGCCACCGATTTTCAGGAAGGAACCGAAGTTTATTTGGAGGAGAGCCATTACTTCTAGAGTGGAGTTGAGACCCAGTTCAATTTCATCCACTAGCTCGAATCTTGGAGTACCAAATCTGCTAGTTGCAGGCAGGGTCATGACCCATGCCTCATTAAAATTAATGCATTCAACATTATCATATTCCACTATCCATATGATAAAATAATAAATTTTATGCCTTGGATTGTTTTATAAAGATTGAAGACAAATAGTGCCAAATTATGCCCAAAACAATGAACAGACACCAATGACTAAACTTTTTCTTAGATTCTTGGTGTTTCACTTTCTTTACTGTTGTTCTAATGTTCCCAAACATGAATATGACGTTCTTTCACATATGCTTTCATGCCCAGATTTGTTGGTTCACACGATACTGTTGTTTATAAATTTCTGTGTTTTTTTTTTTTTAAAGCTCTTGCCTCTCATTTCCAGCCATTAAATTCAACGTTTAAGCATTATCTTTTATAAATGAGAAATTTGAATTTAGATACACATTGCAAAATCATAATGATCATATATAGTTTTTAGTATTTAAAATTTTAATGATTTATTTTTTATATGGTAATAGTCAGTAGTAACATACTTCAGTGTTATTTACAAATTGAAATTTAAAATTTGATGAATTCCATAATGATTATTTTAGTTTTTAGTTGTACATTTTACTATTTTACATGGTAATAGTTATTTTTAGGATTTATCATTTCTATATTTTAAATTAATTTTTATGACTTTCGCGTCCCCCCATTTCCCCGAAATTTCCCTAAAATTTGGGGTTGCTTCCACACGCCTCCCTTTTGCGTTCTCCCGCTCCCCCGTCCCGGAAACTCCGTGGAACATTGGGATTTTCCCTATCTTGCTTCCATTACGATGAATCGTTAGAGTCAATAGTATACCTGTAATGATGCTTGAATAAGCTAGATTGTGAAAGAGTTTCCATGGCCCTAATTCCTTGGAGAAAACCAACCCAGTATCAAAATGGATCCGCGGTGGGAAGCTTGAGAAGTCACCTGTCCCACTCTAGAATCACAAACCCACTCTCTATAATTGCATCTTCACCTTGTAAAACTGTTTAAGGCTACCAAACTGTAGACATTAACATTATCCCCTATCCAAATTGTGCACTCCTATTACATATGCATTGTACTTCCCGTGGAAGAAAGTGATAAAAATGGTTAATTGCTATGCAACTTAGTAATTTGTTGATTTTGGCAAGGCAAATGGCTTCTGGCTTTTCTTCCAAAATTAACATTTTTTCCCTGGAGTACTTTGTTGGAGATAAGTGTCAGATGAAAAGAGAAAGACCACGGCAGCTGGAGAGAGATCTACCACGAAGAATGTTAATGTTCTTTGTGAAATTATGAATCATGCAAAAAAGTGGCTTTCTAGTATGAATGACAAAGCAAGATTTCATGCCAAGTTTGATGAGGACTTGAAGCAAGGAAGTTCTAGCATTCTTGAAAAGGAGGACTGCAAGGGATGGAGAAAACCAAACTCGACCAAATCTTTGTGGAATCAAATTCTAAGTATGGAATCGGTGCCAGAGGCTCCAACCATATCACTCCCTTGTAGCTCGATAGATTGCTTAAACCTCTGCACTTGTAATAATGCAAGAATCACGCAGTCTTTTCCAAATCTTAATCACAAAGTTAAAACATCAAAGGATTTCGTGCCAAATTCCCAAATCTTCTACGTTATAATCTTTTTCCATAACGTTTGAATACGTAATAGCAAGAGATTGAACTCATCTCATTTTTAAAAGAACGCTCGCGCAACTGAAACTCGTATAAAAATTAAACAACAGATAAATAAAATATCTCCTCGTATTTGAGCAATAAAACCCCAATCGATTTCAGATTATCACGTAGAGTGTCTCATGAACACATCACATTGCACAAGAAATGTTAAAATTCATTCGCAAATCTATTCAACAAACTCTTATTGCGTCTTGACAGTCCAAAATGATATATCAGGTACCGAGACTACAAAGCTTCTTCTTTTTCCTTTTTTTTCTGCCTCTCACCCCGATCTCCTTCCCCACCACTACTCTCTCCCTCTTCGAATAGCAACCTATCAGAAAATCTTCAAGTCTCACTACCGAAATCAAGAAATTCAAGAATTATTACAAAATTTAGATAACTAACTACTAACAGTCTTTAACAACCTGACTAGGTGGCTCAATCTCCATGCAGGGAGCTCTTAAAATACCACTTATTCCTATTTTATCTCAGAGATCTACAACTACGCTATTTTATTAGATAATTAAACCAAACGAGACTCAAACTATTTCCAAATTCAGACCACAACATGTGAAAACATGGTCACAATGTTGGCCTTAGTCGATGCTCCTGCATCAACTTATCTCAACCGGAAGGAAAAATAATGCCTCGAATTTTGTGCCAAACCCAAAAATTGCATACTCGAAAATTTCTGTTTTTTTCACCCTCCTCGATTTGTGTTGTAATGACTGTACGACGGGCGTACAGACGGGTTGTACGACATGTCTATAGAAACCTGTCTCGAGATCTGTGCCGACTAAATTGCCTCGAGATTCGTGCCCCAATTTTTGCCTTGAAAATAATGATTGAATTTCTCCCTTGAAAAATGTGCCCATATCTTTGCATCTAGATCTGGGGTCTGAACAGAATTCGTACAGTACCACTTGTACGAAACATCAATAAATGCTCATGTTTTTGCATCGATTTTTGTGCCAAGCTACTTGTTGTTTTCTCCTCCTCGATTTGCGTGCCAACGAAAAATTGCTCCATCTGTTATTTTTCTCTCTTTCTCAGAAATGGCTCCCTTCTCTCTCAAAATGAAAAAGTGCCTCTTCACTTGGAAAACTTTCCTTTTAGGTAAAAAGTTAGGGTGAATGAAAAGCAATCTAATCCAAGGGCTCAGATTAGATTACATAACTGGTTGTGATTAAAATCACTTTTCTCCAAAAACTAAAATTTAATTCACTCACTTTTTAAATTTTTACTTAAAGTGCACTTTATTCTGTAAAGTGCATTTCATGCTAATCTCAAGTCATTAATATAAAGTCCAAGTGACTTAACCCCTTTTCCTAGTAACTTAAGCAAATGTCGCTTAGGTGAACAACTCCAAGGTATAAAATTCAACACTCCATCTTACCAAGAAAGTTGTTCTTCACCACACCCAAGTTGTCTCTGAAATAAATAAACTTGCCTCTTCCAACAATCTTCGTCAGGATATATGCAACCTGCTCATCAGTGGAAATGTACTGCAATGTCACTGCTCCTCTTTGAACATAACACAAATGAAATGATATCTAATCTCAATATGCGTTGACCTGTCATGAAATACAACATTCTCATAGAGATGGATGCAACTCTGATTGTCACAGAAAATCACAGTAGGCCTCGGCTTCTTATCAAATAAATCCACCAACAACTTGCCAAGCCACAACGCCTCGCAACTGGCCTGATTGGTTGCTATATACTAAGCCTCTGCATAACTCAAAGCAACAGACTTTTGCTCTCGACTAAACCACGACAGTACTGTCGAGCCCAAACTGAAGCAACATCCGAAAGTGCTCCTAGGCTCCACCATGAACTAACTAAATGTGTTAACCGCAAAACACAAATCTGGCCTAGAGTTTACCAGATACATCAAAGAACCAATGAGCTGATAATATAATGTAGGATCCACCAACTCTCCCTCATAATAGCTTCTTCCAATTGGTGACCATAGGCGTAGACTTCAGCCTGCAATCCTCCATCCGAAATCTCCTCAAAATATTAACTACATACTTTCCCGGTCCCAAGAAAATATGACCAAGCTCCTGCCAAACCTCCAATCCCAAAAAATAGTGCATCAATCCAATGTCTGTCATCTGATACTCTGAAGCATGATCTCTCATGCAAACTACGACATGTCTCTCTCCTCTTGTGATAAACAAATCATCCACATACAACAGAATAATGAGCGGACCATCTCCAACCATGATAAAGTAGAGATTCGGATTAGCCTCACTCTTCTGAAAACCCATCCGCAATAAGTAAGAGTTTGTCCTGGAATACCAAGCTCGAGGAGCTTGCTTCAGCCCATACAAGAATTTCTTCAGCTTGCACACATGGGACTCTCTCCCATGACTCTCAAAGCCTTGTGGCTACTCCATATAAACCTCCTCCTGTATGATTCCATTGAGAAATGTGGTCTTCACATCCATCTGATGGATCTTCCAACAGATTTCCGAAGCAATGGAAATCAATGCCCTGATAAAAGTATAACGAGCAACCGATGCAAACGTCTCATAATAATCAACTACCTCAACCTGTGATAACCCCCGCGCCACAAACCGAGCTTTGTACTTCTCCACACTACCATATACAGCATGTTTTAGCTTGTAAAGCCAACAACAATTCGCCAGTGACTTTCCCTCGGGTCTCGAAACAATCTCCCAAACATCATTCTTCATGACGGAATGGTACTCTTCCATCATGTCATCTCTCCTAACATGATGCTAAGAGGCCTCCTCAAACGTAGATGGCTCTAAATCACGAAGACTAGCAACCAATGCCATACCCAATCTGTCTGACATCTCTATAGGCCTCACTGGCTCCTTAGGCATTCCAAACTCCTTTGCATCCTTCAAGGTCTCCCGAAGCCACCTAGGTTTCTTCTTCCCTGAAGGTTGCTCCCACACTGGTACGTCCTCATCTGATGGTAACCTGTGAACCAAAAGCTGGTAAACGAACATCTTGTGAACCATGTGATACTGTAGCTCTATATGGTGAACCTGTGACCTAAGACCCAAAACTTGTCCCCGAAAAACCTGCTAGTTGAACCACTAAAACTAGAGATCCTGTGCCTAAACTCTGTGGTCTGATAACCCTGAAAGCCTATCAACCTGTCACCTACACTGAAGGTACCTGTGAAGCTACCTCAGTTGTGGGAACCTGTTGCTATCCCTGCTCTGACTTTCTAGACTTCCTAAAGGCCCGCTCCTCCTCAAATATCACTTTCCTCCTCACAACCTTCCTCTTGGAAGGAAGATAAATGCGGAAGGCCTTAGAAGTCTCGTCATACCCCACAAAGATGCCTCTCCTCTACTGCGAGCTCAAACTTCGTTATCTTCCCAGAAGGGACATGTGAAAAAGTCAGGCAACCAAATATCCGAAAATGACTCGCCTCAGACTTCTTGCCTGTGAAACTCTCTCCATATGTCTTATTCCCCAAAGCACGATGGGGACTTTTCTTAAGGTATACAGTTATACTACATGCCTCTGCCCAAAGGAAGAAAGGCAGTGATCAATCAAGTAACATGGCTCTCGCAGCTCCAACAATAGATCTGTTCTTCGTCTCTGCCACTTTCTTCAGCTCAAGAGTGTATGGTACCGTCAACTCTCTCTGAATGCACTCATGTCTACAATACTCATCGAACTCCTTCGAGGTATACTAACCCCTGTTATCTGATATGAGTGCCCATATCTTCCTCCCAGTTTGGTTCTCCACAAGAGCTTTTAACTCTTTGAACCTCTGCAAGATTTCCTCAGATTTCTTGCTCTTCGGAAAGTAGATGCAGGTCTTCCTGAAATGATCATCGATGAATGTCACATAATACTGAAACCCTCACAAAGAAACAACTGACATACGACCACACAAATACAGAATGTATCAAATCAAGAACTCTTGCTGACCTAATATCACTACTAGTAAAAACAGTCATGGTGTACTTTTCCAAAGCACATCCCCTACATACATCACTGTGCTATGTGTTGAACTCTAGCAAACCTATACCCATATACCTCAACATGCATAAAGTTGGATGATGCAAATGAGCCATCCTCCTCTGCCACAGCTCACAAAGTTCGGTGTTGCTGCTATGTGTGAAAGCATGTTGGGGCTAAGACAAGAGCTTGTACAGTTTCCTACATCTGACTCCAATGGTGTAAGATGCAGATGGTCCTGCGGTATTGGTAAAAACACGCACATGTCCATCCAAGAAGGACACACCAAAACCCCTATCCTCGGTCATGAAAACTGATATCAAGTTTTTCTTCAACCCAAGTACAAATAGTACATCTCTCAAAATCGTGGGACTCATTGACTCTCTCTGAAAAGTAATGGTCCCACTCCCAACTGCTCTGACAACTATGTCATCCCCCAAAACTTCCTCCACATCAACCTCTGCCTATGTAAGCTTGAAGAACATCTCTCGAGCACCTATCATGTGGCTCGAAGCTCAGCTATCAATATAACAAATGTTGGTGGTGAATGCACTTAAAGAATGGCCTGTCAACAAGGAATACTCCCTCTCAATATCAATATCTACATTGGTAATGATGGATGCTCTCTCTCTATCAACATGCCTAATACAGAGAGAAAACTCTCTCTCGAATCTAGTCGTAAACTCCTCCACCTCTGTCGAAGATGTTGTTTGTTGTTGCTTCTTCATCTTCTTTTGTGGACACTGCCAACATAATGCCCAAACATCTGACAAGCGAAGCACTTCACAGTGCTCAAATCCTTCGTTTGTCCCTCCTGCTGCGTAGCCCTGCCCTTATTGGGGCCCTTCTTGAACTTATTTTTCCCCTTTGCAATCAACGCCACATTCTCCTCATCCTCCCTCCTAGTAGAAGAGCTCCCCTCCAAAAGACCTCTCCGCGCCTCCTCCTGAACAAAGTCATCCCAAGTCATGTCCCATGTAGGTAAGGTCTCCTTGGCTACTATGGCCTCCACAAAATTAGCCCAAGGCTTTGAAACCCCATTCAAAGTTGTCTGCACTAGCTCTGAACTAGGAACAACCTCCGCCACTACTGCTAGCTCATCTCTCACTTGAGAGATCCTAGTAATGTATGAAATCACACCCTCAGCTTTGGCCATCCTTATACTTTTCAACTTCTCTCTCAAGACCATTTTCCTATTCTCATTTGAGCTTTGAAACAAACTGTTCAAAGCATCCCACATCTGATATGCAAGGGCTTACTCGAAATCTGTGGGATCACATGGTCTTTAACTGCATCTAGGATTATTCTTCTAGCCTTTATGTCCTGGTTGAAGGCAGAAAGTGTTGCTACACCAGTGGAAGGGGGAACAACAATAGGATTTGTTGTGGTGTTGTAAACCACTTCATCCCACAACTCATTTTCCTCCAATATCAACACTAGCCTAGCTTTCCATGGGACAAAATTCTCAGCCCCATCAAGCATATCCTCCTACCTAAGTCATGTTGCCATTTTCTCTGCAAATTTCAAGTTTCAACAAGGTGTTGCCCATTGACAAAAGAAATCATTGAAGTTTGAAATTTTTCACTGTGTAAAATTATGCCCTCGCTTTAACAAGCCTCTGATACCATGTAGACCCTACAAGCAGGAAGACGAGATACTCTTTGCATCTCATCAACTGATGAAGTAGTAGCAATATCTGAATGCTTCTTTCTGTTGTCAAACTCTGATCTACAAACATAATCTGAAATGGAAAAGATATATGTGCATACTCCTTCCAAAAGAGTACAAAAAATAAAGAAATTTATTTCACACACAATTCCCTGAATAGCTGCGAACTTGTGATGTGAATCACAAGTCAATATTACAATCTGATGTAGCACCTTTATAGATCTTATATGAGGCTGATAAAACTCTGATATATCAGAAATATTAGCATATGGAACAACAAAGAAAAAGGCTTCAGTGGCTCCATGAGGATATAGGGATAGACTACGAAAATTATGAGCAAATGGGGAAAACTGATAGGTGTAAAAATATGAATGTTGGATGTGTATAAGATTTGAACCATAAGTGTTTAGAAAAGATCCAAACATGTTTAATATCAGTCCAAATATTACTGAGGACATGGATAACCAGACACTGAAAGATAAGAAAGACTTCAAACCATGTAAGATAAATATCACTGCATAAGAGACCAATGAGGAATCAACTAGTGAGCTTGATATTTGTATAGTCTTTGGATTATTCAGAGGTATGGTATATGGTATGGATGGTGGTATTATATGTTTATCAACCTGAAAATATGCTTCTAAATCAAAATCCAAAGGATCACATATAAGCATATCAATAGACTCATGGGAATACACTAGTAATGGATCCTCTGTATGAAAGGAGGACAGAATGAGATGTTCAGAATCTGCAAGGAGGCTCTGAGTATTGATGCCAAGAATAAAGGAGGATATGCTGAAGCACATGAGATCAAGTAAGGGAAGTGGTATGACACAAATAAGGCTTGATTTGTCTAACCAAACATCCTGGAAATTACTGGGTTGCGCACCATCAATGAGAAAGGTATGCACAAGGTGTGAAGAATCTAGCAAATAGATCTCAGAATCTAAGATAGGAGATTTAGAGAACAATGAATGGGTTATAGGATCATAATCAACATCAATATCAGCAGCATCTCCATATGTTACTTCTTTTTCATCATTAGTATCACAAGAAGAAAAATCACCTTCCAGAGAAAAAAAAAATGGCTCTTCAATATTTGCTTCTTGATTGAAAGAGGAAGCATTCGAATCAAAGAGAGCAACAACAACATGAACTGCATGAGAAACTTCCTCATCATGATCAACTTCATCTTTGAATATAGAGGCCAAGAAATCTTGAGAGAGAGAACAAGAGGAGATGTTGGGTTCGCTCCATGCTTCATCTTCAATTTCCCGCAAACCAAAAGCTTTGTCCAAATTTTCCAAAGCTCAAATGGATACTCAGTAGTATCTATGAGATGATATATATTTGGAGACATTCACAAACACATAATTCCATAAGCTCTATCACAATTATTAAGCCAATCAAGCTTCTCTTCATAAGACTCAGGTTCGCTCAATGCACCAATGGAAACAAAAGAGACATTGCCTCTTCAAGTATGCACTCATCTTTGGCTTCCAAACAGTATAGTTGAAAGGAGATAGTAGAGAAACTTTTGAATTCATATTGAAGTTGTTGATATTCTCTACGAGATACTCTCTGCAACCTGCAAAACAAACTATGAGAAAATCTTGTAAGCTAGACAAGCTCTTCTTCAGAGAGGGATAGGACATTGGAAGCGCTCCTCAACTCTATAGAACTTGATCAACCTTGTAGCTCTTATACCATGTATAAATAATAGATCAATGCTATGTGCAATGATGCTAAGAAGATGCACAGAAAACAGATCTTGCTACTAAGAATTCTCACAAGCATACACAACAAAAATAGAGAGAAGAAAAGAGACTAAATCACATGAATGAAGAGATCAATATTGGTGTGTACCCTTCCATTGAATAATGATGAATAATAGTGTACATAAATAGTACATCCCTCATAGGAAAATCGAATTGTATGGAAACAACTCATAAAACCCAAGAAGGTTGACTTACCAAAATATAGTAAACCCCCATACGTGGTTAAAGCACTTCCCAAATCTATCAAGGACCTGACAAGTTGGCAAAAGCATGAGTGAGTTGTCAAGGAGATGAAAAAAACATGCTAATCCTACAAAATGGAGAAAAACTAATGGAAGATGGGTTGGAAACAAAAGCTACCAGTTTCCAAGTTGACTAGAAAAGCAAAAACAGCAGAATAAAGTAGAATCTGCTTTAAAGCGCTGTATACTAATTCTGAATGGTCAAAAGGTGGTCAAGATCAACCCAGAATTAGAAATAAATCATTCCTAGGATATAGATGGCATGTATTGACTTTAAGGTGCAAGCGGATGCCAACTAATTAAGCTAGTGGGCGAATAATTAATCAAATAATGATTAATTATTTTATCATAAGTTTTGAGTGGGTTTAATATATTCCAACAAGATTTAAGCACTAGCCAATTATTTTTCAACCATCCAAAATTAATTTTATTTTTTGTTTGGGTAGATTTGCATTTTCAGCCACCCATCTTAGAGAAAATTCAGACTTAGACACCCTATAATCCTAAGCAAAACTTCACAGAAAAATCTGGAAACTCTGTCCATTAAAACTCAACATTTTAGGCAGCGCAATATTCAGATTTTTTATGCTGTTTCATACTCGGATATTTCCAGAGCCTTTGTGGTTTGAATAACAGATTTTACCACTTGTTTTATCCTTGGAATAGCTTGCATTAATATCTATTTATTGGTTCAGACAAATCTGGTTGAGTTTTTTGCTTGCTGTTTTATATCTCTCCATTTTATTTCAAGCATTTCAAGCACTTTTCATATAATTTTCAAATCTGGAAAGAGGGGATGTTTGACACATAACATTCTCACTCAAACCCTTAAATGAATTGTATCTTTCACACACTTTAAAGAAAATTTGAAACTTATCATTTCAATCAACTTCGAAAACTTGATCATAATACCTTACCAAGTTGATTTAAACACTTGGCAACCTGAATCCATAAAACCCAAAGCATAGCGAAACTTAATTGCCCTTACAAACTCCTCCTTTGTTGCTAGAAAAAAACTATCCTCAAGAGAAGAAGATGACAAGATGTGGTGGCATTGGCCTCCCTTTTAATATCACTTAGATAGAGCCTTGTGAAACTTTGCACCTAGGCTATCATTTTGAATCAACTTAGAAAAGTTGATAATAATACCTTACCAAGTTGATTTAAACACTTGGCAACCTGAATCCATAAAACCAAAGCATAAGTAAACTTAATTGCCCTTGAATAATGATGATAAGCTGTGGTGGCATTGGCCTCCCTTTTAGGATCACTTAGCTAGAGCCTTGTGAAACTTTGCACCTAGAATGCTAGTTTTTCTGATAATAAGACTAAGTCATGGACCATTGGTGTATAGCTTGACCATGTCTCTTCCATATAAATTCATGCCCTCTTTATTTGTCTCCTTTACTCCATAACCCTTCGATTGGCACTAGATTTAGCAACCCACCTTCCACTTAAATCTAAAGTAGATCATAAATTTACTAAGGGAAAACTCCCTTGTGCTGGAGGAGAGCTGACCTAAAATGAAGGCAGGTTATATAGAGGCGATAGTGGATAGAACTTCAAAAAGATCCCCAAAGGCTTGTACTTGTAAGATTGCACTTATCTTGTGTGCAAATCCAAGAGGTAATGAATTGGCACTGTTGTTGGGGATAAAATTCCTTTCTCAAATTCAGTAGACATGGCTACAATGATGTGATGAGATAGACTTTGTTGAAAGTCTAGTTTTCTCATCTGATGACTCCATTGATGTGAAGACGAGTGAATTTTTTAGATTTCATATTAACATTTTATTTGGAAGATTGGGAAGTTAAACTGTATGGCATCAATCCTAGAAATGTTGCAGGATAGATTGCATGCCCCTTTTGATAGTGTTGTCCGCCGATTGCACACCAGCAGCAAAAATCTTCCGAAAGCTGTCTCCTCACTTGAGAAAGTGGGAGAAGTGTGAACTTGG
>LPNX011214775.1:0-47954 GCA_001517045.1 Pseudotsuga menziesii | reverse complement strand
CATGAGATGTCATTTAGCCTTTTACTTTACTAAATTTGGATTAATTTGGAGAGTTTTAGTTTTCTCCAAAATAATCATTTTTTTTAATAAAAATCATTTTATAATAAAAATCATTTTTTTACTAAAAATCATTTTTTACTCAAAACTGACTTTTTTGAGTAAAAAGGCATTATGTGTCCGATTGCTGATCTGAAAGTTGGTTCTGACTGGCTGGCTGATCAAGAATGATTTTTGGCTTAAGGTTAGAGCCTTCAATCACTGAATTCTGAGTCCGGATCATGAACGGGTTTTTTCCATTTAATTTATGGAAAAATTAACCCAAAAAACTTAGGAAAATAATTAAAAATTAAAAAATAATTTTTCACTGTTCGAAAAAAGATTTTTTCGAATTTTTTTTTATGTGTCCAGATGACTTGGGACATGACCATGATCTATCTAAATAATGTCTAGTAGGCTTATAACACTAAGTTGGGATCTAATAACCCCCCAAGGCCCAGAATTCAACATCGGGCATTCCAGCTTTGGAGGAAGCGGGAGAAAACCTCGTCAATTATACTCGGTTGAAGGCAAAGCATAATTGTCAAGGGCAAAAAACTCCCTGGAATACCCTATTTGCAATTCTACGTCTTAGGAGACCGAACCACTCAAAAATATCCTACTAGCACATTTTATTACAAACCCCGTGGGGCCATGGTCAAAATTATTCAAATCAAAAAGTGACTAGCCAATATTGGCTAGACAAGCAGACGGATCAACTGATACACTGGAATCAGACTTTGAACAAGTCTATCAACTGGCGGCTCCTTAGGTAACCCAACTTATGGTACAAAAAGTTGGATAACAGATAGTTTGGGTATTCTTTGATATTCGAACAACTATCCTGTTCCAGAAACATATTCCAAGATTTTATGGAGATGTTCATCTAGTTGCCCAACATGTTGCATCTTTTATGGATTTTATTTTAGACCATAATGTGGTCGATGAAGATATAAAGATCAGATCATCTGCACATACTCTAAGAGAAAATGCAAGAGATTGGTTTCAGGATTTTAGAAAAGGGAGATAACTTCATTTGTTGGGTTCTTGAAATCCTTCTGCAAGTACTAGGATAGTAGCTATAAAGAAGAAGAAGAAGAAAAATTGAAGACCTATGTGATGAATCCATGTTCTTGAATGAAGATCATGACGCGCATCAAAAAATGAGGAGCTTATGGTGGCATCACATTATGAGGGCTTCAATGAAGAAAGTGGAAAAAAATTCTATTATCTTCCCTCATGTTCCTGTTACCACTTGAATTGCACTCATTTGGATTTTCAAGTAAGCCGCAAAGGATCAACAATTACTCGTTCAAATTTCGAGTTGAAAAGTCCATTTAGGCCTTGCTAGGCCCTTTTTTTTTTTTTTTAACATGTTCATACCCCATGGAGAATTGTAATAAACTGACTTACCATGATGAATTTATGTAAAAGGTTTGTTTTCCTAAGACATAGTAATCAATACATTATTCCAGGGTGTTTTTTCCTTGTCAATTACCTATCGTTTTAAAACAATAAATAATTTTCAAGTTTTTCAATAAAGCCTCCAAAGCTAGAATAATTGTCTTGGTGGTTAGGACTTGGGATGTTATTAAAACCTAAGTGTCAAGGTATATTACCATGCTAATCATTGTTTTGAGTCATAATGAACATGTATGAAGTCCCTCGTAGCGTTTTTTTTTGTACAAAATTATTTTTTTCCATTTTTACAGGCTTATTTTTAACAAGTTAAATGTAAAACCTCTCTAAGTCATAAAGTTGGGCTAAGAGATTGTTTTTGCCATGGGGTTGCTCATTTTCTAACACAGAGCACCCACTTAACCCCTAAACCCACTTTACTAAGTTTTCAAGTAATTATTTATCTCTAAAATTAATTATTACTCGAAAAACCCAAAAAATACCAAAAAACTGTATCAAATGAAAAATTCAACCACTCAAAAAATAAACGAAACTTGCCGAAATCATTTTTTGTGACTTGGCAAAGTAAAGTGGGAAGTACCCAAGCAATTTTGGAATGTCAAAGCTTGCCATTTTTGAGTGAATCAAATTCTGGAAATTTTCTCAAGCAAGAGGGGCACATCTCTCCATGTGGGGGTGCAAGCGTTGAGGGAAATGCTCATTGTTTTAGAAAAAGTTTCAGGTTTGAGTATTCGCCATCTCTATCAAGTGATGTTACCACCATATACTTCATGTTCCAACCTTGCACCATTTCACAAACACCTCATCTGAGATTGACCCCTCTTTGAGCAAGTGCACCCCCTCTTGGTGATTGATTTTTCTATTTAAGCAAGCTCTCAGTCTATGTTTTGGCATCGAAGGTCCAACCTCTGTCAGTATGCGATTGTAATATTTGTTGATGAAATTTTGATTGATGCCAACATGGACTTCCATTGGCTCCACAGGTTGTCATTGATGCCGCCAATTCCTTTACAGAGTGGTTTTGTGCCTTGAAGCACCTTGTACCCAGTTGACAAGGTCAATGTACCCAGAAGGCTAGATCTTGTAGCCACCACCTTGTTGAAGATGTTGAAGACCCTACTAATGGTGATGAAGACCCTGGAGATGGTGTTGAAGCCTTTGTGGATGATGGTGAAGCCCTAGATTGGTTGGAGAAGCATTAATCACCCATTCTATGGTCATTCATGCTCTAATGGTGTCATGGTACTCCAGGAGAAGGTCTAGCAACCCCACAGCTGATGGCATGATGGATCTCGACCCTTGGAGGTCTCTTGGTGTGGTTGAGGTTGTTGAAGAAGCTTATGAAACCCCTTGGTTGATGGAGAAGCCCTGAAGAAGCCCTTGGACCCACATTTGATGGCTTAATGATCCTTAAAGGTGATGATGTAGTCATTAATGACTTGACAAAGACTTGGAACCCTTGATGAAGATCTCGATGCCTGTGTAGCCCTCGTTGGGGTCATGGAACCCTTGGAGATGGTCATTATGCATAAGAAGGTGTGGCACCCACATAAATGACAGCATGATGACCCTTCGACACTATATGATCATTTATGGTGCATTTGGAAATTATTTGGGTATTGGAATCCATACATATGGTGGTTTGGAAGCCCATTATTGTTGGAGCCTTTGATATGATGGAATCTTTGGTCATGATGCCCTCATCATTTGGCGATGGAATCCTATGTGATGGGCTTGAAGACCATGGAAAGTATCTTCTTTAAATATTATATGATATCTTTGAAAAAGTCCTTGAAACCCTTGCATGTGGTACCTTGGGTCTTGAACCCACACACTTGGTAGCTTCTTGACGGTGAAGTATGGTGCTCTTTGTGGTCATGTGGCGATTGCGATGTAGATGGAGGTAGAGACCATGGAAGTGCCTTGATATATTGAAGAAGGCTTTGAAGAAGACTTTGAAACTCTTTTTGTTGGTGGTATGATCTTTGGCACCCTCATGTGTGGGGTCTTCGACGTCCTGAGCATATTAAACAATTTAAGCGTATTAGACCAATAATTTGCAAATAAACCCATCATAGGGAGATAGTCCTCGTCAAGCCATTTTCGTCAATATGTAGAGCAGCTTCTAACTCCTTTACGGTTGAAGAGATATGAATTTTTTAAGTTGGTGCACCCCACCTCTTTGGGTCAGCCAACCAAACAAAAGAGTATTTAATTATTTGTAATTTTGAATTGCGTGTCAACCTAGTTTGAGGTACTAACTTTCCTCCACAACTTATGTAAATAGAATATCAAACATTCCATTTGTTCATCATCAATTCTCTCTGTATCTTCACAACTCTTGGAGAAAAGTGCGAAACTTTGTGAAGGAGAAATTTATGGGCATCTTCACTAAAATTGGCATAACATTCTCATATAGAATCGGAATTACAAAATTCTTGGCTCGTTGGAAAGCTTGTTACGAGGGCTACGTGGTGACATGATCTAGAGCTTATTTTGGTTTTTCTATTGTTTCTTCATCTCGTGATATTCGAAAAGGTATGGTTCATACTTTTGGGTTTCTCTTGTGATGGCACATGTTTCTCATGGATAGAGTTCATCTTTGATCTTAGTATGTGAGCCTCTATATTGGTATATATATTTGTAGTCATTATGGTGGCTATGATAATGATGTTGCATACCTTTATGATATGATACACTTGATGATGATGTTGCATGTGATAATGATGTACACTCTATGATGTTGATGCACTCCTATACAATATGATGTACATGCATACCATAGTGTGTTGATGCTCTCCTATGCACTATGATGTATACATGATGATGATTATACATAAACGATGCACACAAAGATGATGATGATGTCTATTTGATGACAAGGATGCATACCCTATGACGATGATGCATACCTATGATGATGATGCATGACGATGCATGCCTTATACTCAGTGAAAGCAAACCAAAATTACTTGTTTAGTAATTGTGTATAATGAGGTCTACTATGATGTGTACATGAGCAGATTGACCAACTTAACCAGCATTATTAATGAGCATAAAGAATGACGAACAATGATGAGCAAAGTTGATGTGCAGAGATACTTGAGCAACAGTGATGAGCAGCAATGATAAGCAATTGTGATGAGTAGCAGTGATGAGCAGATTGACCAAAGATCGATGAGCAGATTGACTAGAGATTAAAAGGTTGTGTTCACCAGCTGAGTGTTCAGTAGAGATTGATGTGCAGACCAAAGGTTGGTTCTGCAGTAGAGCCATATGATTGCTTCCGAGAAGAATCTTGCACTTGAGAATTAGACTCCTCAAACCCTTCTTAGTTGGAGCTACGAAAACCAAGTTGGGTTATGTTATGAAAGTTGGTACTATTTTCATCAATTGGTGCTGATTGTAATCGAGAAGATTCGTGTCTTCCATGTACAATAAATAAAGATGAAAATTCCATATATTCTTGTCTCTTTTTCTGTGATGTTATGCTTATGACTCATGATGAATTTGATGATGCAATTGATGACATAATGATTGATATGCTCTGATGAATTAAAAGAATGTAAAAAGTTTAAAATTGCTCACACACTGATTCACCCCCCCCCCTCTTTGTGTGGACATTGTGTCCAACAATTGGTATCTGAGTAGGCCTTCGTCACAAGCCTTGTAAGCTTGAAGAAGATATGGAGACACAAAGGAAGAAAAAGCAGAGTCATCAAGCAATGGCGTGCCTGTACTTGATGTTACAGACTATTTCGATTGGAGGAACAAAATGGAGACATATCTGAAGAAGTTTGGTGTTTGGGAAATTGTGATCAATCTACCCGCTCCTTCAAAGAAGAAAGGCAAGGCGACTGCATACAAGGAAGCAAAGAAGGACAATCTACAGCCTTGAAGTTCCTCATGGATGGACTTCCCATCTCAGTGAAGTAAAGTTTAGGGGACTACACTTCAGCCAAAGACCTATGATTCAAGTTGGAAAGTGAGCATCAAAAGGCAAACAGACAGATCAAGAATCAGAAGACAAGCCCCCAGAACAGGTCAATCCAGAAGAAGACAAGCAAGAAGAGGACTTCAGTAAAGGTATCGACTCTTGTGATTGTAATGATCGCTTGTGTGATGAAATTGAGAAACTTCTTGCAAATGAGGAAGAAGGGCTATCAAAGGCTGCACATGAGATGCATCTCACGTAGCTGAATATTGATCTCAGAGCAAACTGGGTCATGAAGACAGTAAATCTGAACCATAGTGAATTCACGAAGTTCAAAAAGAAAATCTTGGACTCTCTGAATGAAAATCAACAAAAAAGCGTGACAATGAAGGCGTTGTTTGTAAAACTCAAACACAAGGACAAAGAGTTGTGGGCTCAAATGAAAGACAGGAATCTCCTCACTACAGTTTCTTGTGTACTCAACATAAGGGTCCTAGAAAAGACCCTCACAGACCTTGATTGTTAACTTGGATGTGAGTTATAGACTTGTTGTTAAAGTTGAATGCACTATTTTCAGTTCAACTCATCCACTCGTGAGACACCACCATTCCCTATTGTTTATCTATCATGCATATGTCACTATGGTTGTGTGTATTTGTCCTCATTCAGAGAGATCATATGCTTATAGTCAATTATAAGTCATTTCCATTTTCCCTTAGCCTTGTTTTCCACCTTCACCTAGCATTAGCAAATTGATTAAACTTTGTAAGTATGGCATATACAAGGGAATTCTAGAAGATTCAAACATTGTTCAACGACACAAGTATATTTTAATGATTATTATTATTATTGTCACCATGATTGTAATTAGCATGATTTAAGTTGGGTTTTAACATACATCTTGGAGCAGTTCTTACCTTGGATGCATATAGGTTCAGCTCAGTTCAGTATCTCACCTTTAGTTTGGGTATTTTGACCTGGTCAACCCAATTGACCAAGTCAAACACGTTTCCGAATGCAATGACTACAAAAATCAACAATGGTTATGTTTGCTCCAAACATGCCAAGGATAAATATTGCGGTTCCAGTTTTCAAACTTTGGCCTCAGATTGCACATTCAGTGATTATTATTAATTTATTATTGGCCAGAATTTATTATTATGGTAGTGATTTTGGTTCTCCTAGAGCATTGCAGTGTTTCAACGGGTATGAGTAGTCACTTATACCATTCCTCTATGTCTCCAGATCATCTAGTGCAGTCACTTTTCCCCAGTTCTCAGCCTGAATGAAGTTATGATGCTTTTTATTATTTTCAAAGGTTGTACTATTAAAAATGAACTATGAAAATCATTGAGGAAATCGATTTGGCTTGGGTGGTCAAGGAAATGGCAAGGGAATGTTTCCAAATGATTAGTTATGGCTCTTTGGACATATCTACAACAATTTCATCCATTTTGATGTTGCGGGTTATTTTTTGAGCTCTCATAGGGAGAACATCCCCCATAGGGAGAAATTGGACAAAATGGCCAAAATAAAAGTGCATAAATCAAGTTGTATCTTTAGAAATATGTATGGGGCGACCTCCTAATGAACCCCTCATGGTCCCTAAGTTTCAAACTTGCAAAAATAATTATTTATCATGTTGTAAAAATGGGCTTTATGAGGTAATCTCCCCTCTCTTGACTTAGTCATCTTCATTCATGTATTAATCCACGTAAAAGTAATCTCCATCGTAAATGATATTATAATCTCAATTGTTGTATGAAAAAGTAATTTAGGGTTTGCGTCTTTCAAAAGCTATATAAAGGAGAGACCCCCCTCATTGTATCCCATCGAAAAATTTGGCCCTTGGCTATTTGAATAGAGGAAATATTTTCAAAGAAATCTTGCCATCTTTGTCATGTATTGTTATTGTGCTTGATTGCAAAATTATTTCCGAAGATAATCCAGTTAATTTGTGCTTGTTCCAAACATATTTTTGTGAGGGTCGTGTTGTCTACGGGAAGTTGTTTTCTCTTGGGGCGTTTTTTGTGAGAGATCCAACTCTCTCTATCCGAAAACACTCACAATCAAGGGATTCTTTTCTAATGTGTCTTTGATCATTGGTTACCCTTCCTGATTTATCTTGCATTCGTGGTTTCTTTTTATGTGGATCAATTCTTGTTTGACGTAGGTTGTTCTTGCAGGAAGAGGGGCGCACCAGCTCAACCTGGGCAATTCGATTTAGCTTGGAACTTCATCAAATTCACTTGGAATTGCGTAAAACCGGGGTAAAGTGTCATTTCACTTGGCATCTACAAGATTTCCAGGTATTTATGTTAGTATTTCTTTTGTTTTAATTTCCAATCCACCCGACGTATAATTAATACCGTCAAAAAATCCTCTGGGTCATTCTGTTAGGATTTTTTACAAAACTTTTCTAGGTTTTTTCACGTCATCAGTAGGGACTCAATCTTCATTCTGGGCAAGGCACTGATCTTTGAGAAAATCGCCCTCCTGGGGTTCCAGCTAATTTTCATGTTTTATGATCCATTTTTTGTTTTATGCTTTTAGATGCACCTAAATCCCTCCCCAAAACATTATAGTCAAGTTTTAGATTTCATTAATTGTTAATCAAACTCATCATTCTAGGCATACTCTCATTTTCCACCTTCAATCCCCCCACGGTAGTGAATTTGATCATTTACACTAGCACTTACTACTTATATCTACACAATAATTATACGAACACCGAATATAAACTTTTTGGGCCACATTTCTATAATCTAAATCTTTATTGTCCAAAACATCATTTTCGGTGGCTATCTTCCTCGGATCTAGGGTCTCTCTAACTACTCGCCTTATGTATTCTATTGCTACAGTTTGATCTGGTATGGTAGCTTTAGGTCTTTCCTTCTAGGTTAGATCAAGGTCTTCCCCTTTGTCACTTGGCATATCAGTGGCATAAAGTGAGGGGTGTCCTAACGGCGTGCCAACCAATCCATATCTAGGGGTTGGAATACTCGTAGTTCAACCCTCTAGTTGCTTGTCCCCTCCACCGTCCTATATAGGATATCAGTTGTGGGTCAACTACAAGTTGTGAGATAACAGGTAGAAGAGGGTATGTTGCCCCATGAGTTGCTCACCAATTATAGGGCTTCGTAACTCCCCTATCTCCTACTACATTATAGCCTCCAAATCTCCCAGTAGCAGTGGAAAACTCTACCAAGCCCTCCTCCACCTCATCAAGTAAGTCTCTATCCTGAAATAAACGCCTAAATGCTATCTTCCTCCTCTGTGAAATATCTCCATCCATGTGAGGAGGGACTCTATGTGAGGGCCCACCACTGAGTCATTCCTGACTGTAGAACTTGGGGTTCAAGGATTGGGCCACGCAATGCAAAGGTGTGCAATTCTTATCCCACCTAGAGATAAGAATATCTTGAATGGTGGACCAAAAGTTCTTTGTCGATGTCTCATACTAAGGACACTCATTCTCCATAACAATGGTCCTCATGGACACAATCATGGAATCTCGCCCCTCATTAACATCTCTGTTAGGATGGGCTAGTCCGTGTCTGCAAAACACAACAAAGAAATGAGTGGCTACATGATCTTAATGGTAAGATCTGCCCTCTCCCACCAGACATCATCTTATACCATGCCCTTCACCTTTTTTGAAGCACTTAGATCCATCATTCTCCAGAGAGAACAATACTCTGAAATCACCATGGACGCAAGAGCGGTTTTGACCTCCCTCAACCTCTTGTGCATGATGAATGTGGAAGCAAACCAAGTATTTGCAATCGTCAACAATGAAATATGTGTGTAGTCTTTGTAGATGGTTAGAGCATTTGTCCGGTTTTGTACAAAGTTATGAATATGGCATGCAATCTCAATAATGTTACAAATCCATGTCACATAAGAAGCAATGGATTACAGTGCAAGTTGTCCAAAAAATCTATACGAGCAATAAAAGCAAGTATAAATGACTTTACAACACTAACAACTCAAATCATTAAAATGACATTTCCTCTAGATGAATCTTGTAATAAATTCAAACAATGAGCAAATTAGCAATGTAAGGTGTCCAAAATGAAAATACCTGTGGATATTTAGTTTCCACAATCATCCTAGCGACATTGCAAACAGTTGCATTGTCTCTGATGATTTGTATACAAGATATTTAGTTTCCACAATCATGCCAGCAGCCTTGCAAACAGCTGCAAAATTTTGAAGATTCAAGCCATCTAAGAACTTTTGCACTTGCTACTTGTTCTGTGGGCGTTTTTCAAGAATCAAGTTTGTAATTTCTGTGTTTCGTATTCTACAAAGGAACACAAATCTTCATTGTAATCATTATAATAAAAGAGAAATAGGCAGCCAACCAAATGCCTGCACCCCATCCACGCTTTTTTTCATTTTTTTACATTAATTAATTATCTTCAAGCATTTATTTCATTACTTTTAAAATTAACAAATACGACTGTCTTCTCGAAAACAAGAGTATCGGTACTGAGATTTTTAAACAATTCACATTTAGTTTAAAATCCTTAAAATTGACAAGGCTTCAATTCTCGTTTGCTCTTGTGAACACTGTAGGCCTCTGGCTGGAACAATGGAACAATCAGAAAGGGATTGGAGTGACTAGTAATTAGTTTCACACACCAATTAATTCTCAAAAATGAAAATCTGGCACTCGTTCATTATTATGAAGTTGTGGACAAATTCCTCAAGTGAAGCGAGAACTATAAAGTGATCATGGAGCCCCGTTAGGCTACATCCATGTTGGTGTAGTGTTGAACACAACCCCACGGCTCCATCTAGCCCATATGTCACTATGAGAACAACTTCCCGGTAAATACGGACATATTACCTATAGCCCTCGAGTATATCTAGAATACCCTCTTCCGCTAATGAGCAAATCATTTACCTTTTTTTTAAATAAAACTGATCTATAATTGACCCACTTCTTAATTCACTCATTTTATTAATTTAAACCTTACAAACTAAGACAATTACAATACTTCTTGAGACATCACCTGCAACCCCCTAACACACAAGCACTCCATTAGCACTGGTCTATTTTGCATCATTGATTTATTTTTGATATTTAAGTTAATAGTTGTGTTGAATGGAATATTTATTTTATATGTTGATGACATAAGTTATTAGCAGATATCTTGGTTTCAATAATTTATATCATCTTATTTTCTAGATTAGTTGTTTTCCTTTTATAAATTAAACGACCTTAGTTTATTTTAATAGGGACCACCCCCCTTGGCTTTCCTAGGAGAGAGCCTAGGTGTCGAAGTCAAGATCAAGTGACAGCACTTGACTCTTGCTTGGTGCACTTCCTTGCTTTCCACTTTCTTGGCTTCCTTCGATATTCTTCATCATGGAAAACTTCTTATCATTGATGTCTCATCAAATGCAGTGATATTCTTCCCAACAGCTATAATGTTGATTTGACCATACTCTAGGTAGTTTTGGACACTTCTAAGAGCCACTTGTCAACTTTAGCATTAGATTAGACTTTGTCTCACTACAAAGGATGAATCCCTTATCACATAGACAAGTCATTTCAAACTTTTAAAAATAGATCACTCTCATTACAGAACACTACCCCACAATGAGCACGCAATGTGACCTTTAGCCTACTACCACTCCGATCACACATTAATGGCCCTAGGCTAAGCATATGAGCCCTCTATAGTCATAGTAACCACATGACTAACCAAGGCTACGAAGGGGCCATTCTTTCCATGGGTCGCAAACCACTAAGACAATGATCTACAAAATGTTTGCGTGATGTCGGAACTCATGAGAACATTAACATATTTAAGTACAATATGTGAATCCTTAAAAGATTCTTTACCTACAACTTGTTTCCTGTATGAACTAAAAACATATCTCTTGTTAAAACCTTGACTAACCATTTACTTTCTCTCATTAATTCAACTTAATATAAATAATTACTTTTGAATCGTGATTTTTTTTATTGTGTATTATAAATTATAAAAAATATATTTGCATTTATTTAATATATTTTTTAATTTTTAAGTTATTGTTCTAATTTTTATTATTTTGTAATACACATCTTTATTTCATTTTTTGGAGAAAACATCTCCATTTTTTTGGGAAAACATCTCATTTATAGTGGGACACATCTCCATGTTGACCTACAGAATGTCTCAGAGCAATATTTATTTCAACCACCAATATATGCCTTGTGGATTAAGAATTTGTAAAGTACATAATATCTGCTTTTGTTTTGCAAGGTTTATGACTTTTTGATGCAAGAAACTTAAAGCTTAAGAAATTTCTCGTTGAAATTGTTACAGATCAAGCACATTTGCTGATATATGTGCATAGCTCTTAGAAAGTCCTGGACTGTAGATGCGATATGATGTCGATAAGATAAGATAAGATAAGATAATGTTATTAATGTCCAACTAATGACCACAAAATAGGTCTACGAGACTGTTGGTTACAAAGATGTGCGTACAAGTGCAGAGGACTGAAAGGTCACCCTTTAAAACAAAGAAATACAATGCAGAAAGTAAAAGTGAACAATGTGAGCTAGGCTAAAGTTTGAGAAAGCTCCAGTCGCAGCCATAAATCCAGAACCTGGCGATGGGATGTTGGATCCCGAGGCAGCGAGAGCTCTATTAATGCTAACATCAAAGCCCAAGTGAGGAAGAGTGAAGGAAGTTCAACAAGGTCTGTTGGCGTGAGGAGGAGCTGGTAGCGGGTGCAAGTCGTCCGCTCAGATGCCGCCGGGAAGGTCGTGTATGATGTTGGGGTTTAAAGGACCTAGTTTGTCTTTCAAAGGTATATCTGGTACGGGTCAACTACTGGAATCTCGAGGGATGAGATACAGTGTCGTGGATCTTCACTGATATAGAAACCGGTTCAGTATCCGTGTGGGTTGGTCTCTTGGACCCATGGCTGGTGGGAGCGTGCTGAGAAATGTCGTGATCTTCTGCATGGTGTTTGATCTGATGGGAGGTTGGAGAATATTTGCTCGGAACCTAAAAGTCTCCTACATATACAGTGCTAAGCATATCTAGTCAAGATACCAAAAAAATCAGCTAGGGTCCAAGGACCTTTGAACAAGCAATGGAAACACCCTTTGATCTCGTAATAGATGGGGAATCTGAAAAATAAAGTGCATCTCGTTTTCCACTTCCTGTAGATGACATACTTGGCAGATCCTATCTAGTCTTTCCATCTGGTGATCTGTCTCTACCCGAAGCCTATGGGATCCCACTTTGAACTGTCCAAGAGGGATGCAAAGAGCATGCCTCCAGTGAGGAAATGTGTCTTTTGGCAGGACAATGAGCCTGTCTCTTATCTCCAGGAAGTTCTCAACGTAAAAGGCCATCTTTGGGCGCAACCCTCCCGAAGGATTGACCCAAGTAACCTGTACAACAAGGTTGCTCAAAAGATCGTGGATAATTCATTTCTACATTCATCTAAAAAGGACTCTTTTTGATGAGTCCCTCTTGTTTTGGTTTTTTGCAAATCTTATGTTTGATTCAACTAGTTCAAGATTAATTTCCCTTCACATAAATAAAGTGCAAAATTATAGATTGATGTTAAAATAGGGAAGTCGTCTTATATCGAAACTGTAACTGAACAAGTATGCGAAGGAGTTGTCACTTCATCAATACCTTCATGTTTGATATGGCCTTAGGCATGGATAATCGGTTCTCAAGCATCTATTTTTCAATTTTATTTTCTTTATTGCCCATTCAGTCCATACCATATTGCAATGGTTAACAAAATTACTCTACATTCTAGGACCTATGTTTATTAGATTCCTTAATTCAATAAAAAGTACCTTGCAAGTGGTCTCTGGTTATGGTGGTTGCTTGTCTTGCACTGGGTGTGAATACAGATGCAAATTGGGCAGTCATTATGATTTGGGTTTCAGCCACATTATCTGATACAAACCTAGACAATTTTTTGGTGAATCAAGCACATCATTCCATCCGTCTATTGCCTTGGTAGACATGAACAATTTGTTTGTGAGTCCGTTTTGCTCTTGCCTGCTGGCAATTGCCCACAAGAAATTGGTGCCACTAAAATGCAAGGGACAATAGGACAGATGGTTAAGTTTTTTTCTCTAAACCCTAAACCCCTTGAGTTTTAGAATAGGCAACCTAAAGTGAGAGGGGATAGGTGTAATGACATTGGCATGTTCCATTGGTTCCCCTCGGGCTAGTATGCATCTTTGGGACTTTAATCACACATGCTAATTTGGGAGGTAACATTTTTTTACTGTTACCCTAAACCCTTAATGTGTAGGGGTACCCATGTTTTTTCTATAATTTTTTAGGTTTTCGGGGAAAAAATAAATGGAGAACCCAACCATCCCGCTCTTTTGGAGTGCGGCACCCAACATCCTGCTTTTTGGGTGGGGACACCTAGAAGCCCCCCATTTTGTGAACCGCATCCTGTATATTGGCAAAACATTTCATTGTGTACTTCACAAAGTTTCACAAAATCAGAGCGATTGCAAAACATTTTGCCAACAGCCCCCATCTCAATGCTGTGGAAACCATACGGTGGCACACCCCCGATGCGACCCTACAAACACATCTCATGGGATACTGAAAACAAAAGGACCCCATTTTCCTTGCTCTTGCATATCATAACATTTATGGCTATATAAAAAATGATTTTATGGCGCATTATTAATAGCATGATGAGAATCACTCAAGATCCCAAATCAACCTATCTCAGAAGAGGTAAGGATCTCTACAAAGTAAGTGAGAAAATTCATAAAATTGACCAAGACTCTTCTTGCATGAAAATGTTTAAGTTCTCTGTAAGAAAGAAATAAAGCTCATCTTAGTATCATCCTGTATGGATCACATTCTTCACCAATTAGTCTACAATTTCAGCATTCTTCACCAATTAATCTATAAGTTGAGCATCTTGACATGAGTTACAAACGTTTCTGTCTTCTGTATGGACCAAACTGGCCAACAGAGGTCCATGCTGATTATATTCACGATGATGGACTTCAGATTTGTCTTAACCATTTACCAAATATATGCTTGATGTACCAAATATTGTGTAGATATGTATCAAATAGAATATAACTAAAACCCAACAAATCAGAATTCAAAAATGCCCAGCTTCCAGCAATATTGACATTGACTAACTACTTGCAACATGGGCCCTAGACTGTAAGCTGATTTTATTAAATCCAATGCCATATTGTAAGGCCTGGGTGGGAAGTAAAAAAATGGACACAAATTGAAAAAGGAATTCTTGATAACAGATCCTTCAAGACCTTTACTCATCACAGTATGTATTCTGATACTATTCTCTAATTCATTAACATGAAACAGCTTGACTGATAATTACGTTCATACCTCCTATATCCAAGTTCAAGGAGAGAAAGCATGCATTTTCTACCTATACCCATCGTCAGGAAGAGAGTGCATGCATTCTCTCCGTTGGCGTGTATAGGTGATACCCAAACATGCTGGAGACACAACAAAATACAGTTTTAATCATACAAATTGATGATACACAATTTGCTGTGAAAGCCTTGATCACTTTTTAAAAACCGTTTTAAAAAGATATATTTTGGTAAGAAATAGCTATATTTTAAACAGAATAAGAAACTATAAAACAGTAATAACTTGCAAGGTTAGTTTGAATAGTTGAGTGCTGTGAATTGTGAACAAAGGGTCACTAAATATTCTGTGGAATAACTATCTCACTAAATATTCCTAGCAAATTGGTTTACAAAAACTTAGGTTACCAAATATGTTAAAAATCTTGGATTACAACAGATCATGATCTTCAAAGACTCCCTTCATGTCATCAGACAAGTGAGACATCAAGCTAAGAAGCACAATATAATCCAAAGTAAGATATATATAGCAGAATCGCGTAGAGAAACAAAATACTGGGATATCAAAAGACATAATTGTTGTCGCCTAATTCGCACCTCGGGTCACATGGCAGAAATTTTCAAGCCACTGGGTGCGACCTTTGGGGGCAAGTAAGAGTCAAGTGTTGTCACATGATCTTGACTACTTTGGCTAGGCTTTCTCCTAGCAAATCCAAGGAGTGTGGTCCCTATAAAAATAATCTAAGGTTGTTAATCCATGAAAAGAAGAACAACTATTCTATAAGTTAAGAAGAAATGAATTAAAATAACACCCACCAATCATTGCCAATAAATTACTTTAGAAACTTAGCAAATATACAAACCATTCAAGCCACTTGCAAAATTGATTTATGCATAAAAAATATAGACCAATGCCAATGAAAAAATTGTTTATGTATAAGGGTTGCTAGTGTGGTCTTGTTGAAAGTATTGCAATGTCTCGGTTGGTAAATTTAAGATTATTGAATGAGTGTAATAAAGAATGGATTTATTATTGAATAATTTTATAAATGTGGGAATGATCTAATTATTAAGGGGAGAAGGTATTCCAGATATACCCAAGGGGTACGACGAATGTGTCCAGATTTGCTTTGAAGTGGTTCTCACAATGACATTTGGACTAGATACAGTTGTGGGGTTGTGTTCAACACTAAACCAACAAGGATGTATCCTAACAGGGGCCCAGAATCACTTTTTAGTTGTTCCCACTTCACTTGAAGACTTTGCCCACGTCTAAACAATATCGAAAAAAGTGCCGAATTTTCGCTTGAGGATTAATTGTAAGATGAGCCTAATTACGAGTCACTCTAATCCCTTTCTAAACAATATCGAAAAAAGTGTCGTATTTTCACTTGAGGATTAATTGTAAGATGAGACTAATTACTAGTCACTCTAATCCCTTTCTAATTGTCCCACCTTTCCAGCCAAAGGCTTGCAGTGTTCACAAGAGCATACGGACAATAAAGCCTTGTTAGTTTTAAAAAATGATCAATTGTGTAGTTGCTTAAAAATCTCAATACCAATACCTTGTAGACACTGAGAGGGGGGAGGTGAATCAGTGTAAAGCAATTTTGCAACCATTTCTAGCTTGTCACGATTAACTACAAATACATCATTCCATTACTCTCCCATAATATCATAAATATCTTTCATATCATCATTCAGATAGCATAAGCATTTAGATCATCAGGAACCATAAAAAAAAAATACACAATATAATTTTGTAATCTTTTTGTATTATTTTTTGTCCGGCTACAACCGTTAGGAAAAATCAGCACCTACTGATACATAGAGCACCTACTCTCGATCCAAGACCCTGCCTAGTTTTCTTAGACCCTGCTAAGAAGGGTTTGAGGTATCCTAACCTCAGAAGCAAGACAAGCTTGCTTTTCATTAAGGCTCACTGTCACATCAACTCATTAATCAGCAGACAACCATAACATTGCTCATCATTCATCTACTGCTGCTTAACACTGCTGCAGTAGTCTCAATCTCTACTCAAACATCTGTGCACATCAACCAGCTATCATAGCTCCTCAATACACTGCTGAGTCATCAAGTCAGTAGCATACCCATCAAAGTTTATTTGCACAATGCTGCTCATCAAAGGTCTGCTCATCAACACTACTGTTGGCCATTCATTCTTCACTCATCACCATCATGTCATGGATGCACTGCTGTGTATGTAACACCTCAAGAGTGTGTAAATTTGTTGCTGCACAAGTGAACCAAAACCAATTCTGTGGTGTCCTCTATCAAATTGTCATCTAGCCATTCCCTTCAAATCATTGCCAAGTCAATTACCTCTGTCACTGCTTATGTCATCAAAATTCTTATGAGTCAATCACTGTATAATTGTTGTTGCTGCACATTATGTTTCTACCACCATACTACATCAACATATATGTATATATATTATATATATATATTGGATACAAGTTCATACAACACCACCAAGATATCCTCACAATCAATTTCCCTTTGTTAACTGTGTGTATATCATAGTATGTGAAAGGCATCACCGTATCATGGTGTATCAATTCATATGTCACAAATACATACTTCAGCTTGCACCTATATTTACACACTAATACCACAGAACATACCTGAATGTTCATACATACCTCTACACTTCTTTACCTCAATCAATATATGTCATTGCTAAACATATTCCTGTGTAAACATCATCTCACTTGCAAAGCCAAACTTGTGACTGTGTAAATCCTCTGCTGCTTGTTGAATTCTGAACTTAAAGCTTTACTGTGCATACCTTTAACTATGAATGCTGTTACTGTATGTGTTCTGCTATAATCTCAATCTTCAACTGTGTTAGGGATGCCTCAGTATTAAGACCTAGCCAAAGCTATAACACCCCTACTGAGCCTTCATACTTCCACTTCAAAAGCATCTTCAAAAGACTGTCCTTGATCCTTTTCTTCACAGCTCTTCACTGTTGTTGCCTTCATGCATGAACTGTGTAATCAGCCATGCTAGGGCATCATCATTGGACTGTGGATGTTCGCTTTCAAACCAGGTAAAAACTCAGGCATAGAAGATTCGGAACTGTCACTTAGCAACAAAAGAACATCAGAATTAACTCAACAATAATGTGAACCTCTTTCTGTTGAGATCATTGGATCTGAGGCTGCCTCAGGTATGTACAAGATCAGAGGTTTGATCTGTCATTATCTTTCTCAAGATTTGAATGATCTTTGTACCAATAAACACAAAGAAGCCACTTATCTCAACCATTAACAAATCTGCAAATTCTGCGAAATAATCTTGCTCATTCTCAGCAAAAACTCCAACATAGGAAACACAAGACAAACTCAGGCTGAACAGCCATACTTAATACACAGACATTTTATTCGATTTCTGTGCATAAAAACAGCTTCTTCTCAGGTATGCGTGCTCTCTTCAACAGCGGTGATTTTCATTGAAATTCTTGCCCATTCTGTAAGGTAACTCTTGCCCACTCCTTGTCATCATCGAAGTGCACAGTATATGTCTTCAAGATCTGAACATGCATATTGCATCCTCTCATTACCATTCAACTGTGTAAAGACTTCAAGAATTCAGGTTCATATTCAGACTGTTCAAACTCATTCTTTCAATCCTTAGCATCATCATCACCATGCTTCAAACCTTTCACAGTATCTCTTAGCTGCTGCAAATTTCCGATGCCTCTATGAAAACTCGGATCTCAGTCAACAAATCCATCCTCTTTGCAAATCGGGACTGTTCATGACTGTGGAAACCCTCCAACAGTCAAACTGTCTAAAACAAGTCCAAAACCGGACTGTTCTCTCTCTTTAAAAAAAAAACAATTCTCAACAGTTACCAAAAAGATGTCTCTATTAAAAACCCTCGGCTGCCTGCTCCCAAAAATTTCCTCGGTTGCTGTTGCTTTCCTCAGAGCTCCACAAAATTTTCTTGCAAAAAATGAATACTTTGAAGGGTATTTATATTATTTTTCACATCCTATTGGGGCCAACTTGTAAAAAATCAATTTTTTTTATTCTTATTTTAAATTAAATTCTGAGCCGACTTCTTATATTTTCATTGGGCCGACACCTTAATTTAAATTGAAGCCGACTTTGGAGCCGACCTTGAAGGAATAAAATAACTCCTACAAATTTGAAAGAAGACAAACTACCTTGTACAGAGTGTTGAAGGCAAGGCCTGCAGCTTCACGCACTTCTGAAACACTGTCACAAAGAGCTGTTCGAATAGTGGGTATAAGATCACCCATGAATGTTACAAGTTGATGCTTTCCAGCACTGGCCATCACTTCACTCAATCCACTGCATACACCCTGCAGTCTTGTGCCTGTTTGCTTTAGTATCTTTTTGCATTGTTCAAAACATACACATATCGATTGGCATCTGACTCTAGTAATCATGGACTTTAGATCGACTGATGTTAAGGGCTTCCATCTATTACCCTTTTTGGATAGCACCATCAATAATTGCTATATCTTCTTCTTTGGAGGGAGCAACAGTTAGTTGAGAGTCTTTCTTCAATACAACAACTACCCATACTCACCAACAGCCAGGTTGTGCAAATCTAGAGTTTCTCTCAACTCAAGAATAAAGCTGCTATAAACTGTTGCATTATTTTTGGTGAGAGATCTTTGAGTTTGGAAACTTGTAAGACTGTGTTATGGTTGAATGCGCATGAAATAATTAGTACCATTGCATATGTCAATTGCATACTAGTTACATATCCCAGTCTGATATTAACCAGCGTGAATAAGCTACCATTAACCCACCGAATACCATATTACAATGGAAGGAGGAACCTACAATGAGCTATATAGACATCACTGCAAGACCTCGTTGGCATCAATGACAATTTCATCAACAATCTCCCCCTTTGTTATTGATGACAACAACTCATGCTCCCCCGATGAGCATGCTCCCCCTTTTGTCTTCATCTCTCCCTTTGTCTTCATCTCTCCCCCTTTGGCATCAATGGCAAAGGATGTCCACTTACCTGTGTCTGAGATATCTGATCACTGCTGACTACTCCCCCTATCAATATGCACGATCCTAGGACCTGTCTGTATGCCTGGAGTGCCCATCCTTTCTCCTTTAAGTTCATTCTCCAGCCTCATGAACTCAAAGTGTGCTAAGGTCTTTGAGAGACCTTACACTTGGCTTGCCATATGGTAGCCATCCTCCCTGCTCTGATCAGCTTCTCCTATCTGCAACGGCTCGGTCTTCCTCATCCATACCTGCTTCTTGACATCTGTTCTTTGAGCATTTGTTCCTTCATTTGTACTGGCTTTCCTTGATGAGTTGTCTAGGTAACTTCTCAAGGATTGTTTCCGTGTACTCCAACAATCTTGAGCTTTGTGCCCAAGGCCACTGCAGCTATAACACCTCATCGTACGACAATGTGCAGCAATGTGACTGACAATGTTGCAAGACCAACATCTGACTGAGCTGTTGAAACTTCCAACACTTCTTTGATCAACTTCATTTCTCCATGCCTAAGAGTGTCCCTGATTGTAGACATTTATCCTCTGATCTTCAAATCTTCTTGTTGATGTGTATGGAGTACTCCTTCTTGCTTGACTTCTTTGACTGGCACATTCATGGGCTTTGTGTCCAAACCCACTGCAGCTATAGCATCTCAATGTGTGACATGTGGCAGCAACATGTCCGACTTGATTGCATGTCCAACATCTCACTGAGTCATTGGGGCTTCCAGCACATGAAATAATTAGTACCATTGCATATGTCAATTGCATACTAGTTACATATCCCAGTCTGATATTAACCAGCGTGAATAAGCTACCATTAACCCACCGAATACCATATTACAATGGAAGGAGGAACCTACAATGAGCTATACAGAGACCACTGCAAGACCTCGTTGGCATCAATGATAATTTCATCAACATACCCTTGTTTTCGAGAACACGATAAGATTTGTTAATTAAAAAAAATAAAAGATGCAGAAACTTTAAATTAAAAATTAACCAAGAGAAAGAAAGCAGCTACTCTAAAAAAATCAAACCACAAAAAAAGACGACATGGCTCCCCCGTAGAGGAGATTGGGTGTGGGCGCTTGACTGCCCATTTGTTTCTATGTTATTAATGATAATTACAACGATGAATAAATACTTGTGTTCCTTGTAGAATAGGAAACACAAGTTTACAAATTTTTAGGCTTTAGAAACGCCTAAACAAAAGGTAGAAAGAAGAATGACTCCTTCATGGCTTAAATCTTGGAAATTTCGCCAAAATTCCTCTCTACCTGTTCGTCAAATGACGCAAAACGCCCAACAAAGTTATGCCAAATATACTAGGTTGATCATAACACACTACTCAAGTACTTTAAATGATATGAAAATATAGAATGCAAGTACTTAGTTTTAAGAGTTAGATCAATGATAATAAGTCTTTTAAAATCAGATCTAATCTTGCAAATGCGTATATAAATCAGATTGGCTTATCATATTTTTTATGTCCTAAACTATTTAATATTGTTGAAAGCAACTAGTAACCAGAAGAATTCAATTTTGATAGTGAAGGAAAGAGAGAAGAAAATGACTGAAAGCTTGGGAACTTTGTGTCGTAGAGTTTGCTTTGGTGGAACAACGAAGGACTATGTCTTTCACAAGAAATTGAAGATGAAAAGGATGCAAACAAGCTCAACCCCTTATTCAAGTGAGATCGCCTACAAACTTGGAAATCCTTGCACAACAATGATGAAAAGCTTGGTGCTACCTAAAGCAAAAACTTGCAAAACATGAGCATTCAACAAAATGAACATGTCTTTTTAAGAGAGCACCTTGCAAATGAACAATAAGATTATGGAGCAAACAAGCTTTTCTAATTGTATCCTACTAGGATACAGCTCCCCTTCAAAGGCCAAATTAAACCAACATTAAGCAAAGAAAACTAGACATATTATATCTCATAAGCACTTGACAATTACATTCCACACATGAAAAGCATTATACCATAGATTTGCCTCCAACGCCTTTTTTATTCCTGAAAATATTACAAACTGCAAGAGCAAAGCTTTAACAGCCTTCCGATACTTTGACCGTCATGGGAAAATGAGAGGCCAAGCCTTGCTTAAATAGAACAGAGCAAGTTCAAGAGAGGGCGCACTTCCTAAAGGAAAATTCTAACTCGAATGGAAAGAGCTAGGAAGTAGTGCTTTATGGGTTTGGTAATGGTAAGATCAAAAAATCGAAAAGCCAACAATCAAAACTCCACACAATTCCCAAAAAATGAAAGCTTTTCTTGCAAAATGTGCCTCGACTCTAAGAAAATTTCCATTGCTTTGATTTACTCGAAAATAGCATGATTTGACATTCCAAAATGCTTAGGATACTTGCCGCTTTACTTTTCCAACTCACGAAAATAATTTTCGGCAAGTTGCGATGTTTTTATCACTTTCTGAATTTTCCACTTTTACCAGTTTTTTACTCTTTTTTTATTTTTCGAGTAATAATTAATTTTGGAAATAAATACTTACTCAAAAACTTAGGAAGGTGGGCTTTGGGTTAAGTGGGTGCTCTGAGTTAGAAAATGAGCACCCCCATGACAAAAATATCCTCCTAGTCCTACTTTTATGACTTAGAGAAATTTTAAAAATTAACTTATTAAATATAAGCTTGAAAAAATGAAAAATGAAATATATATATATATATTCCGAAAACTAAGAAGAAACCTATGGGAGAGTTATTGCATGTTCATACGACTCAAAAACAATGACTGGCATGATAATATACATTGACACTTAACTCGATGGGCAAGCTCAAGTGGTTGAGTGTTGTAAGTTGTGAGCAAAAGCTCTCGAGATCAAATCCCCGGGTGGCTATAAATTGATATATAAGGGCCTCACTTGATGTTCCCATCGAGATAGCTCCGTAATCAGAGGGAGTGGTGAAGCCCCTTCGGGTGTGCCCCCCGTGATTTCTTCCCATGGATGTTGTAGCCCCTTGGGGGGTTTTTGAACCACACTTAAAAAAATTTATACATTGACATTTAGGTTTTAATAACCTCGTAAGGTCTAACCACCAATATAATTATTCCAGCTTTGAAGGCTTCAATGAAAAACTCAAATTATAAATCGTTAAAAAACAATATATCATTATCAAGAAAAAACAGCCAAGAATAATGTATTCATGACTAAGTCCTAAGAAACCAAACCTTATACATAAATTCATCATGCTAAGTCATTTTATTACAAATCCACGTAAGGGTCTGAACATATTAATAATAATAAAATAAAATGGCCTAGGACGGCCTTATTATCACGAATCTTGTAGTCGACCCGTAGGATGATCCTATCCAATATGGCAGAGGAAAGGCAACTAGGATACAGCTCCCCTTCAAAGGCCAAATTAAACCAACATTAAGCAAAGCAAACAAGACATATTATATCTCATAACCACTTGACAATTACATTACACATATGAAAAGCATTACACCATAATTTGCCTCCAAAGCCTTTATTATTCCTGAAAATATTACAAACTACAAGAGCAAAGCTTTAACAGCATTTCGATACTTTGACCATCATGGGAAAATGAAAGGCCAAGCCTTGCTGAAATAGAAAAGAGCAAGTTCAAGGGAGGGCGCACTTGCTAAAGGAAGAGTCTAACTCGAATGGAAAGAGCTAGGAAAAGTGCTTTGTGGGTTTGGTAATGGTAAGATCAAAAAATTGGAAAGCCAACAATTAAAACTCGACACAATTCCCAAAAAATGCAAACTTTTCTTCCAAAATGCACCCCCACTCTGAGGAAATTTCCATTGCTTAAATTTACTCAAAAATAGCATGATTTGACCTTCCAAAATGCTTAGGATACTTGTCGTTTTACTTTGCCAACTCACGGAAATCCTTCTCGACAAGTTGCCATGATTTTATGACTTTCTGAATTTTCCGCTTTTTCCAATTTTTTACTCTTTTATGTGTTTTTCGAGTAATAATTAATTTTGGAAATAAATAATTACTCAAAAACTTAGGAAGGTGGGTTTCGAGTTAAGTGGATGCTCTGAGTTAGAAAACAAGCAACCCCATGACAAAATATCCTCCTAGTCCTACTTTTATGACTTAGAGAAATTTTAAAAATTAACTTATTAAATATAAGCATGAAAAAATGAGTTGTATGAACATGCAGTAAGTATATATATATATTTCCGGAAATTAAGAAAAACCTATGGGAGACTTACTGCATGTTCATACAACTCAAAAACAATGACTACCATGGTAATATACATTGACACTTAGCTCGGGGGGCTAGCTCAAGTGTTTGAGTGTTGTAAGTTGTGAGCACAAACCCTCGAGGTCAAATCCTCGAGTGGCTATAAATTGGTATATAAGGGCCTCACTTGATGTTCCCATCGAGATAGCTCTGTAATCAGAGGGAGGGGTGAAGCCCCTTCGGATGGCCTTATTATAGCGAATCTTGTAGTCGACCCCATAGGATGATCCTATCCAAGAGGGCAAAGGAAAGGCAACTAAAGTCGCGATCTACGATATCCAAGGCCTCAAAAAGAACTCAGATGCCACACCAGTCAAGGATACAGACACTTCGGACTCAGTGAAAGTCATAAGTCCCAGGGGCGTCCTTATAACCAAGATGACCCTAAAATTAAACAATGGAAGTGGATAACCTAGGGAAACTTGATTAAATCTCTTAGTAAGGTAGTTAATTAGATTTTTGCATAGTTACTAAGAGAAGATGAGTATTTATGCGAAAAGCCTCAATTTTACCTTAGGGTTTAAAACATGAAAAATTGGATCTAATTGTAAATGGTGAAATTGATCAAAAGTAGACACTTGAATTGATTGTTATGTGTAAGATTAACCAATTGGAGGTGAAACTACCAATACCTAGTTTGCATTGCTAAAAATACCCACTTCTCCCAAGGAGGCATTTTCCCCTAGAGGAATGGCCAATGCGTTAGATGGGCAAATGGAGTCCAATGGTCACGAAAATTTAAACTGTGGGGTTTTAACTTATTTCCAAGGTCAATTTTAAGTTTTAAAGGAAGCCGCAAACCAGATCCTCTAAATCTAAATTCGCCCAACAATTTTATAACTAATGGAATAGAAATTTAAAATAAGAGATTATGAGTAGATCTTACCTAGAAAATCTTGTAGATGCCTTGATAATGATGATTTATCTTGTCTCGATCAATTTGAAGTGCTTTTAATGAAGTACCAAGTAAAAAGGATACGTCCAAGTGAGGTAGCGCGCCCCTTTTACGTGCACAATCAAACTAATGAAATTGAGATTTGCTACGCATGAAAAAGGCACTAGAGACGCAAGAAAATGAAAGCGCATATCAAAGATCAAAGATATGATTAAAAAACCTAGTGATTGTGAAAACGTCTTCAAGAAAAACGAGTTGGGAGATCCACAAAAACGCCCCAAGAGAAAACGACTTTGTGCATGCATAACACTATCTTCCAAAAATATTTGATACGCCGGAAAATATTTCAAATGCTAAGCAACATAAACTTTCAAATCATAGACAAGAACATCCCACAAAATGTTGATGAAATCGTCATTGATGCCAACATGGACTTGCAGTGGCACCACAGGATGTCATTGTTGCCACCAAGTCCCACCTGCAGTGGCTTGACCCCTTACAAAGTGGTTTTGCATCTTGCAGTGCCTACGACCCCTTACAGAGTAGGTTTGTGCCTTGAAGCACCTTGTACCCAGTTGACAAGGTCCCTGTACCCACAAGGCTGTATCTTGAAGCCAACACTTTGCTGAAGATGTTGAAGACCCTACTGATGATGCTGAAGACCTTGGAGATGGTCCTGAAGCCTTGGTGGACGTTGGAGAAACCCTAGATGGGTTAGAGAAGCATTAATGACCCATTCTGTGGTCATTCCTGCTATGATGATGTCATGGTACCTCAAGAGAAGGTATGGCAAACCCACATGTGATGTCTTGATGTATCTCGACCATTGGAGGTCTCCCGGTGTGGTTGAGGTGGTGGAAGAAACCCATAAAGACCCTTGCTTGATGAAGATGCTCTTAAAGAAGTCACTTGAAGTGCTTGGACCCACAAGTTGGTCATAGTGTGTTGAAGCCCACAAAAGTTTGAAGAAGCCCTCATACTTGCATGGAGATTATGGTCCTCTTGCACATGGATCACTTGTGTGTTGATGGGGTATTGAAACCCTTGAAGATGGTTTGCACCCTTCATCTTGGGTTTTGGGGAACATGAAACTTAGTGGCTTGATGCAGCCTTAATCCTTCATGATGTGGAGGACACCCTTGATCAAACCCTTAAACTGAAGTCATTTTACATTTCTTTCAGAAGAAGCCTTCAACTTGCTAATGGAGCCCATTGACTTTGTTGTGGCATAAAGCCCTTGTTGATTGAATGTTGGATAAAGCCCACAAGCAAAGTCGGTTGTGATGATGAGGAATTGAAAGCCTTAAGGGTAAGGGTCCATAGCCCTTACAATATGCAAAAGGGTCAACCCAACTTAATAAAAAGGGAGTTGGCTCAGCCTAAAAAAAATTATATATAATTAATAATAATTTTATTTTAAAAAATCTCCAAATAGGTCGGCTCAGAAATAATGAAAAAATGTGTATAAATAAGTCGTGCCATCATTTTGTTTGAGTGAAAAAATTCGGATGAGGATATCCACTCTAAAATTCGGTGGTCTGACTGAGGTAAAACTCGGGTAGGAGGAGCAAAATGCAATTCGTTGAGGCATACTGAGGAAATTCGGAGGTGCAGACAGAGAGAAATTTCGAACTATCCACTGAGGAAAATTCGGGTGCAGCAGTGGACCGAAATTTGTAGCAAAGCTCTGAAGTTTTGTTTTTGCTAATTGTTTGAGGAAATTTTCAGAGGAACAGCAGTCAAAGTCATTTTTCGGATGGTATTTAGGATTTCTTTAGTAGTGTCTTTCTCAATTCGCAGGCAGCAGTGGATCCGAAATAGAGCAGACAAGAAGTGTGAATGCTGGTGTGTTACTGCTCCAAAGTTTGAACAAACATTTGCAGCATCCCGTGTTTGAATTGTTCACTGTAGCAGCTCTACAGTATATCTAACAAAGTGAATGTGGAAGATAATAAGGGACTAAAAGCAGAGTTGAAAAGCTTACTGAATGACAAGTCTATGGCTCGTTTTGGTGTTGTTTTGGTATATTTTTAAAGTCTTTTTGTGACTAGATCTTGCACAGATTCGAAGGCAACAACTTGACTGGATTTGAGGACTGTCTATACACTTTATGAACTGTTTAGAGATTGTTCTTGAAAGATTGGTTAAATTTTGTTTTTGTACAGTCCTAAGGACTGATTACTGAGGCAACACACTCTGATTTTCGAGGAGAGCAGACCTGAATTTTGAAGGTTAACATTTTCCTTTGGCTAGTCTTGGAGGCTTTCCACACTTGCAACAGTCCATATTAAATACTTTGCAGACCTAATTTGACTGTGGACACACAATCCGAATTGTGACAAGTTCTGTGTTTCATGCACATTGGTTGCGGTTTCACTGTGTAAAGAACATACACAGTCTTAATCTTGACGAAGATCGAGCTAGTAGAGCAGTCCGAGTTGTTTTCCATCTCAGACAAGGAACTAGTCAACTGTACTAAACTGACAGCCAACAATCTCGAGCTTTGAAGGAGCTAGAAGTCTTGAGGTTGGAGCAGGTCACATATTTTTCATCAGTCACAGTCTAAGGCTGGTAAAAGCAATCCAAGTGACACACTTAGCCAATGAATGAGGTACATTCAGACAAGACAAGGTATGTACAGTAAGAAAACTCAGTAAGGTATGTACAGATTAGCAAGTTACAAAGTAAGATGAGGTAGCAGTGACATATGGATGAACAATGTAGATAAGGTAAAATGAAACATGGATGTACAGTATAGATAATGTTTTGTGAAGTACAATGTATGTGGCGTACAATGAAGTGAAAGATATATACATCCACACATATGTGGGAGAGATGACAATGCATAAGACTTGAAGTTGCCTCAATGATATGCTCAACTTAGTGATATCCTCAGCTTAGCGATGTTTACATAGTGATATGCTCAACTCAATGATGAGTGAGGATATGTGATAAAACAAACCCTATGATGGGATGCCTACCTTGAGGATGCACTGTATGATGATGAGGATATAAGATGATGATGCACCTTTACAGACTATGTTACATAACCTATGATGATACAGAGCTGGATGGTGATAGACCTTGTTGATGATAATGTTGCAATTTGTGATGATAAACTAGGTCATCTACAGCAGTGACTTCTTTGGACATCTGAGGTTACTAACGGTCCTCTGATTGCTTGACACACAACCTAAGTATGAGATGTTTCAAAGATAAAGCGTTATAATCAGTGGTGTATTTATGAAGGTTGAATTTGCATGATAATTCCATATTGATGCATACTATGTAGATGATGCTTTGATAATGATACAGGATATAATGATGAGAGCAGACATATATGCACACTTGTACATGATGATGAATGCCTTGTTCTATGATGACGCCTAATTATACATGCATGATGCACCTGTTGATAATGATGATTTGTTGATGAACATGATGCTTGAACAACATAAGAGCAGACTAGATGATGGGCAGACCATTGTGCTTGACATCAACCTTGAGCAGTACAATTGATGATCAGTGTTGACTAGTAAAGTTGACACACTTGAGCAGAAGAGTGTTGCAGCAGTATTCATGAGATTAATGAGCAGACTTTTGTGATTGAATGTTCAGATGTATACAGACCTTGATGATGACATGCCTTGTGCACTTTGATGAAGCATACCCTATGATGATGTTAAAGACCCTGTTGGTGATCTTATGCTTAGACAGACCTTGATGCATGCAGACTGACATAATTGTTGATGATGTTGACAAGCAGCAGAGCAGATTGATATGATGTGTATAAGGATGATTGTATGATGCTGACAGCAATTTGATGGACAGTATGATGTATTCATGGTTATGGTTAGAATGATGTGCCTGACAGAATGATGATGAACAACTGATCAGACACTATGTTAATGCTGATTGAAGAGGTGCTAGAGATAAGTGCTGGTGTGATTTGACAATGAGCTTTAACTGTAAATGCAAGCTTGACTTGCATTTGAGGTTAGGATACCTCAAACCCTTCTTAGCAAGGTCTAAGAAAACCAGGCAGGGTCTTGGATGCAAAGTAGGTGCTCTTTGTATCAGTAGGTGTTGATTTTACCTAACGGTTGTAGCCGAACCAAAACTAATACAAAAAGATTACAAAATTTTATAGTGCTATGATCTTTAGTGTTATGGTTCTTGATGATTTAAAATGCTTATGCTATGTGAATGATGAAGTGAAAGATGTTTATGAAATGATTATGCAGTGATGAATTGGTAGTTAATTGTGACAAGTTAAGAAAAGTTCTAAAATTGTTTTAACCTGATTCACCCCCCCTCTCAGTTGTTGACTAAATTGTCATTGATGCCAACAGGTGTGCGTTTTGGTGCTCCTTGAGGAGCCTCCGAGGGTTGAGTAAGTGTCAATGTCAAAGGAGACCTTTTGACTTTGTCCAAGCCCAAGTCTGAAGCCCTTGGAGCCCTTGGAACATTGCCAAAAGCCCTGTAGTGTGTTCAAGTACCCCTAAGTTGGTTTGATGATTCCGAAATTGTGTCATTGGTCCCTTAGCACCACAATCATGCCCTATTACCCTATAAACACTTAATATTTCCTTAACTAGTGCAAAGTTGCCCTAACATAAAATAAGCAAACATAATCAAAATAATATTAAGAATTAAATTAAACTTGTTAAAACCCTTGAACCTCAAAGTAATTTTAAAAGTTAAAATAATTCTTAAAACATTAATAATTTTTATTAAAATTAATCATTAAAAATATTTATGTTTAAAAACCTTAAAAAGAATGTATGAATATAATTAAAATAATAAATAAAATACTTTTAAAGAATTCTTTCTCTTGAAAACAAGTCGGTTCCCAAACTATTAACAAATCTTAATAAAAATAATATAATAATAAAACAATTTAAATATAAACAATATAGGTTATTTTCCATCTAGTCGAATTTACCTTAAGATATTGGCCCATACTAAAAACCTTATATAAAATTACTTTCAAAATGTCAAAACCAAAAAAAATATCAACGAGTTAATGGTGTAGAAATTTCTGAGTTTTACTGCTTGCTGGTTTAGATGAACATTTCGTGGTTTTCACTTACAGCCGGTTTTGCATTGGCTGTAAGTTACTTAAGAAATTATACTGAACAATTTAAACACACAGTAAAAATACTAACAGGCTGAAAAACACATGCCAATAGTCACACCATAAATTTTAACTCAGAGATTTTTGGCCAAAATAAGCCCTGGAAAAACCCCCACGGGGAAAACCAGTCAGAGAGAGAGATATTATTATGCTCTTCAAGAAAAAATCAGACATTCATTTACAATCAAAATCAACTTATCTCAACCAACGCAAATCACCCAACAAACTGTCTTGGTTTCCGTGCTAATGCTGCCTTGATTTCTGTGCAAATCCCTTCTCGAAAAATGTGCAGAAATAAGTCACTAACAGTCCTCGATTGCTGTGCCTAAGAGCATTAAATGCAGCCCTCGAAATCTGTGCCAAAACAGTCAACGACCGTACTGTACGAACTGCATTAAATGCATCCGTACGTCCTCAAAAAACGTGCTGTTTTTCTTGGGAAAAGTACTAGATTTCTTCCTCGAAATCTGTGCCTGATATTCTTGAAAACCGAGCCCAAAAACCGTACAGTACAGACCCATACTTTCTTCCTGAAACTCGTGTCTGCAATAAATGCAGCCGTACCTTTCTGGAAATGCGTGCCAGCAATAAATACTAGCTGTACTACCTCGGTTTCTGTGCAAGAGTAATGGTGGCTCCTCGATATTCGTGCCAACTAAAAATCACTCACAGCCCAGTCTCAAAATCGTGCCCTTCTCTCTTCTTCTCTTCTTCTTCACAAAAAAATGAACAAGTGAAGTCTCTTTGCCTCCCTCAACCCTTTTTGTCTAAACCCTAAGTGGGTATCTAATCCAACGGTGGAAAAAGATCCAATCCAATGGATGAGATTCAATGAGAGTAAAAATCCCTTTTATTTAAATCACTTAAATAAAATTACTCACCCACTTAAATTTATCAACAGGTGACTTTAAGTTTATAAAGTCTCGTTAAGTGACTTTTAATGTTCAGGTCACATTTTTCCCCCTTCTAAGTGACTTAGGCAAAAAAGTCACTTAGGGAACAACTGCCTAGGTACAAAAACTAACAAATCGCTGAACGGAGGATATTTGCCGTGTAACAGTTTTTGGTCTGAGGTAAAATCTAATGGGTCGTAGACGAAGCTCCCATGAAATCAAGTTAGCTGCCAGCCAACCGATTTTTCTGAGACACAAAAACCAGTTTTGCAGAGATTTTTTTTCTTCGTTGGCTTGAAGATTTAGCTCTGAATTTCGTGGGTGAAATAACTCTGCAATTTCGGATTAGTTTGAGGCAGCTACAATGAAATTCGTGGATGAAATGTTTTGGGACTGAGTTTTTTCTTTCGCTGGTCTGAGGAAGATTTCATGGGAATAACACAACAGCAAAGGAACCCGATTTTTCCACAGAGACAAATGTTTTGGGACTGAGTTTTTCTTTCGCTGGTCTGAGGAAAACTCGTGGCTAATACAGACTGTAGCAGCAGCTAAAGATGAAGCTTTAATCTCTGAAATTCGTGGGCTGAGGCAAGTGAATTCGAAGGAGCAGACTGAGATTTTTTTTTTGTGCCTGAAGAAGACAAGTTTTGTTTTTTCTTTTCTTTTACCAAGGAGAATTCGAGGCAGCTGCTCTAGGCAATTTCGGTGGGCAATTTTTGTGGCAGTCCAATTTTGGGTTAAGACTTTTATGACAGAACCGAACTTTGGTAAGGGTTGGTATAGACTTTTTTTTTTTTTTTTGCAAATTTCGTGGGGTAAATACAGTCCAACAATTCCAGCCTACACCCGAACTTTTCCACATAGACAAGTTTTTGGGGTATAAAATAGTGATCAGCCTGAGCTTTATCAACTGGTACAGGCCGAGTTGTGAATTCATAATTGTTGCTGCATCCGCTTGTTAGATCCGAACCTTCCTGAAACAGTCTGAGTTTGTCTGTTGCCTTTACGAAAGGTCATCCACAGCATTGGTTTTGAAGACAGCTAAGGCAAATGCGCAGTCCTTCACAGTACTCAGTGACAAGGCAACAAAGGTAGCAGAACAACAGTTTCGAATGTGATAAAGGTCAAGAGTCCGAATTTTCCTGACTACTGACAGTCTGAGCCCTGAGAAGCTTCCAGCAGTGATACTTTCACGTTTTGGAAGGTAGGCATTAAAAGTCTGAAGGCATGACAGACCCAAATTGAAGTCTACCTAAATTTTCTACAAGCATACTATCAGTTCTGAAATTGTTTCAGCAGTAAGGTTTGACTGAATGTCTTCTACAATATATATATACACAGTCATAAGCTACAACAAAGGTATGTTACTATACTTACATGAACAGTGGTATGTATGAAAGGTGCAAGTTTATAATTCATGAGATCAAGTCATCCTTGGTCCAAATTTGCAGCAGTCCGAATTTGAAAGAGTCAACAGTTATTGTTTGGGATTAACTATTAAGCTGAAAGCCTAGAACCTTTTGTGATAAAGTCTGTGTTAATGTTGAACTGTGGTGAACTTGACAAGTGATAAAATTCTCACAGTGACATGATTTGATAGTGTTGAATATACTATGATATGGAGTGATATGTTTCTTGAGATATGCTTGATGATGCTTACACATTCTCAGTGATAAGTACAGTACTGTCCAAGGTATGTTGACATGATGACTGTTTTGTGTGAACAGAATTAAATGAATACAGTGGTATGATGATATGTATGCTATTCACTCTGATTTGATGATATTGATGGCATGATGCTTGCCATGACGTGATGACATATTTCTATGCACTATGATGTGTACTTATTACATAAATATTACTGATTGATGATAGTTCATACTTGATGACATTGACGCAATCTCTATGATGATGAATGTCTGATGATTGTGCATAGAGCAGTGTGTGTGGCAGTGATAAGATTGACTTCACAATAACCAGCAGTGTTGATGAGCAGCTTGACCAACAGTATTGATGTTTGATATGACAGTCTGGGCAGAAAGATGATGTGACAGTATTATCTACAGGGATGATTTGACAGTGACTAGAGTGCAGAGATTATCAGCAACAGCGTTTGGTGTGTGACAGGTCCACAGGTTCAACAATCTTCCTCTTATCAAGGTGGCGGGACGGGGCAAGGAAAGGAGGTCGTAGCCTCCTTCCAGTAGAAGCCGGAAAACTAGGGAGTGGCAGCTTCCTTCAGGTCATAGCCTGTAAATCAAGGGGGTCGTAGCCTCCTTCCAGTTGAAGCTGGAAAAAATTGAAGTCTATATAATAAGGGAGTTGTTCCTTTCATCTAGTTATTTCTGGACAACTATTATTAAAAAGGCTTTCGAGGTTTTACCCCCAGAACTTGGGTTTCCACGTTAAAAACTGTTGTGTACTGTGCATCTTGCTGTCTTTATACATATTGATGTTGTGCTGTGATTGGTGATCAACAACCCGCTTTTGATTAAAGTTTTAAATTGTACAAATATTGATTCACCCCCCCTCTCAATATTTCAACATCAGTGTCTAACAAAAAGAAGATCCAAGAATTTCTGCAAAAATCTCTTTATTCAAATATCAAGAGCCAAGAGTGCAAAACTCCCCCAATGGGATACAATGTGGGGACCACGATTCTTAAATAGATCAAGAGTGTGTCCACATTCTAACCAACATCAATCCAAAGGTTGAGATTAAAATATCATCAACGATGGAGATCTTTTAATTTACATTACATGGATCAGCTTAGACAAATACATTTGAGGGGGGCGAATTACCTTATAAAGGCCATTTTTACAACATGATAAATCATTATTTTTACAAGTTTGACACTTAGGGTACATGGAGGGGTCATTAGGGCGTCCCCCCACACATATTTCTAAAGATACAACTTGATTTACACACTTTTATTTTGGCCATTTTGACCAGCCCAAAATACCCAAACTGAAAGTGAGATACTGAACTGAGTTGAACCTACATGCATTCAAGGTAAGAACTGCTCCAAGACGTATATTAAGACCCAACTTAAATCATGCTTATCAAAATTATGGTGACAATCATAATAACAATAACCAGTAAGATATACCTATGTCGTTGAATTATCTGTGAATCTTTTGGAAGTCCCTTGTATATGTCATACTTACCAAATTTAATCAATTTGCTAATGTTGGGTGAAGGTGAAAAACAAGGTTAAGGTAAAACTAAAATGACTTCTAGTTGAGTTTGCCATATGATCTCTCTGAATGATGACAAGTACACACAACCACGGTGACATATTAGACCGATAAACAGTGTTGAATTATTGTAACTTCGAACAATATTCTAAATATATTTTGCGGTCCCCAATGTTCCTATCGAGAGAATTACTTGTATTACTTTATACCCCGATGTTCCTATCGAGAGAATTACCTAGAGTCATGAACAAGTCCCATCCATTGTAAGTCGGGTCACTAGTACCCCAGTTGTGGTTACTCGACCCTACGTAACTGAATTAGGATTACTCGAGCCTACATAACTGAGTCTTATATTAGGTGAACGGAAGAATATAAATAGAGGTGCGGCGCTCCTCATTTGACACACACACACACTCACTTGTGTAGCACATGAGAGAGAAAAAGAAAGAGTTGTGGCTGGAGAAGAAGGAGGATCAATCTTTTGGGTTTTACCTTTTATCTTTTGGGGCATCTATATTGAGGAAGCTTTTGCTGGGTTTTCCCTTTAGGCTTTTCCCAGGATAAATCTGTGTTGTTCTTGTGATACTGTTTCTTTCAGTGATCCTGTTTATATGCTTTTGTTAAGAAATTGAAATTAAATGTTGAAGATCTAGCTTAGCATATGGAATTTTAACATGGTATCAAAGCTAACTTGAATAGGACAGCTTTCACAAGGTGAAAAAGCCCTCTCTCTCTCCCCGAAGGAAATTAGGGTTTCAAAAAAAATTTGATTATCGAAAAACTGCTTGCATAGAAAGTTGCGCCCTCCCAGAACGCATCTTTGAGCCTGGAATCAAGGTTTTTGGGTGAGTGAGTCTCTAGGAAATTCATATTCTAGTTTGACAGTTGTACCAGAAAACAGCCGAAAGCTGCAAAGCTGAATCTCGCAAGTCTAATTGGGAAGGTGAGGACTTGAGATCTCCAGAAACCAAGCACACCAGTCAACTCACCTCAGTCAAGCACATCTCCTAGTAAGTTCAGTTTTTCATTCCGCAGAATTTCAAATTTCTATGATTTTCTGACAAGATGGCCCCAAGCACTAAGCTTGAGGACAAGCTAGAAGGCATAGAGAATTTCCGAGCATAGGAATACAAGATTGGTCTCATTCTCCAAGAGAATGATCTTTATAAATATATCAAGGAGGAAGTTACAAAACTTGAAGAAGTTGAAACTAAGGAGAAGCACAAGAAGGATATGATTCGGGCAGAAAGGATTATTGCTGACTCTATCAAGGATCACTTGATCCCTCAAGTGTCATCCAAGAAGACTCCAAAGGAAATGTATGATGCCCTATCCAGAATGTATGAGGGTAGAAACATCAACAGAAAAATGAATCTAAGAGCTCAACTGAAGAGCACCAAGACAAGTCATGGAGAATCCATCAAGGACTACTTCACAAGGGTTTCTCAGATCAAAGAACAACTAGAAGCCATTTGAGACAAACTTGATGAAGATGAAATGGTTATGACCGCTCTAAAATGGTCTCACTAGACCCTGGGATTCATTCATCCAGATGATGTGTGCCAGGAAGGAAAGCATGAAGTTTGATGTTGTGTGGGAAGACTGCATTCAAGAGGAGACTAGAGTGGCAAATAGAGAAGCCTTACTAAAGTAGGATGATCAAACCCTTGCCACTCATTCCAAGAGAAGAAGAAGTCAACACTACTTCAAGAAGGGAAACAAGAGGGAGTATCAAACTACCAGGAAGTTCCAAAAGACAGCAGAAAGTCTCCCCGATCAGGATTACTCTGGCTTTCAATGTTTTCAATGTGATAAGATAGGACACATTGCCATAAATTGTCCTATGAAGAGACAAGAATATAAGAAGATCAACAACAACAAAAGACATCATGCTCATCTAGCTGAAGATGAAGACGAGGAAGAAGAAGAGGAAGGACCTCCAAGCAAGCAAGCAAGAGAAGAAGATGCTGAAGAGTATGTATTACTCTTAGCACTCTCTAGATCTATTACACCTGAAGAAGATACTTGGCTTATTGATAGTGGTGCTTCAAAGCACATGACAAGACAAAAGAAGGCTCTATCAAGACATGAAGAAAAGAACTCTCCTCAAAAAATATCTCTAGGAGATGACTATCAATATCCGATCGAAGGAATTGGGGAAGCAAACTACAAGCTTGATTCAAGAAATCCCCTAAAGATGAAATAAGTATTATGTGTACCAAGTCTGAAAAAGAATTTACTTTCTATCTCAGCTTTAGATAAGAAAGGATTCAGAGTTGCATTCATAGATGGCCAAGTACTCATGTGGCCCAAAGGAAAGAATATTGAAGATGCAGTTATCATTGGTAAAGAAGAAGGAGGCCTATATAAACTCAAGGGACATTTAGAAACAGCCCTTGTTCACGAGTCCACTGATCCTAGTGAACTATGGCATAGAAGGCTTGCTCACGTCAATTATAAAGCACTACCTCATGTGAACAAAGTAGTGACAAGATTACCAAACATGAAGATCAAACATGAAGGCATTTGCAAAGGATGTGCGAACAGAAAGAATATCAAGAATCCATTTCCTAAGAGTGAACCAAAAACAAAAGGTACGTTAGAATTGATTCATTAAGATGTTTGTGGTCCAATGTCCTCCACATCTTTAAGTGGTTTTAAATATTACATTACATTTATTAATGATTATTCAAGAAAGACATGGATATATTTCTTGAAAGCAAAGACGTAAGTGTTTGAGAAGTTCAACGAAATAAAGCCTTGATAGAGAATCTCTTAGAAAAAAGGGTCAAGACACTCCGATCAGACAATGCAGAAGAATACACTTCAAAAGAGTTTGAAGCCTTTTGCAAAGATGCTGGAATCAAGAGGGAACAAACTACTCCCTACAATCCTCAACAAAATGGCGTTGCAAAAAGAAAGAACAGGACTATCATGGAAGCAGTGAAGACAATGATATGATCAAGATCTTCCAATGCATCTATGGGTAGAAGCATCCAAAACTGTTGTATATGTATAGAATAGAATATCTCACAGTGCTCTTGGATTCAAGGCTCCATAAGAGATATTCACGAGAAAGAAGCCTCAGGTAAGTCACCTCAAAATATTTGGTTGTCCAGTCTACGTCCATATACTGAAAGAGAAAAGAACCAAGTGGGATCCTTCCAAAAAGAAGGGGATATTTGTTGGATACTGTTAAGTATCCAAGGCATTCAGAATTTACATTCCTGGATTCCATCACATGGAAATCAGTCGAGATGTGACATTCGATGAAGAAGCAGACCTCAAGAGATCCAAGAAGTGCCAACATGAAGAAGTGTATGAGGAAGAGGCACCTCCCAGAAATAAAGAAACTACATGTCCCCCTGGAAATGAAGCTCCTGAAAAACATGACATGACAAAACCACAACAACCTCCTACGATGGAGATGTCACAAAAGAGAAAGCTTGCTTGGGCAAGAGAGATTATACAAGAAGCAAAAAGATATGGAGCTCCTGAAGGCTCCACAAGAGTAAGTAAGAGGCCCAAGACATTTTCCAACTATGTAGCTTTGATGTGTGATCTTGTAGATCAAGAACCTAGAAACTACGAAGAAGCAGCACAAAAGAAAAAATGGGTAGAAGCAATGACTGAAGAATACCAATCAATAATGAGGAATGATGTATGGGATATAGTTCCCAAACCCAAAAGAAAAGAGTGTAGTATCCTCCAAATGGATCTACAAGATAAAACATGCAGCTGACGGAAGTATCGAGAAGTATAAAGCAAGATTTGTGGCCAGAGGTTACTCTCAGAAAGAGGGAATTGATTATGAAGAGACTTTTGCACCAGTAGCACGGTATACTTCAATTAGAGCTATCATGGCACTTGCATCCATGGTGAAGTGGGACTTACACCAAATGGATGTGAAAACAGCCTTCCTGAATGGTGTGATTTAAGAAGAAGTATACATAAAACAAACACAAGGATTTGAAGTTGAAGACAGACATACTCACGTATGCAAGTTGAAGAAGGCTCCGTATGGCCTAAAGCAAGCTCCCCGAGCTTGGTATGGAAGGATAGATAGTTTCCTGACAAACATGGGTTTTGCCAAGAGTAAAGCCGATCCTAACCTTTACCTCAAGGTTATAGAAGATGAACTTGTCATACTATCACTATATGTGGATGATTTGGTTCTGACAAGGAATGAGAAACAGATTGTGGAAAGCAAGAAGAAACTCGCTGAAGAATTTGGGATGAAAGACCTTGGGTTAATGCATTATTTCCTAGGTCTAGAAGTATGGCAAAGTTCAGAAGGAATCTTTCTCAGTCAAGGAAAGTATGATGTAGAGATATTGAAAAGATTCAACATGTTGGAACACAAAGCCATGGCCACACCCATGGATTCCAACCTGAAGTTGTTAGTTGATGATTCATCAAAGTTAGTGGATGTGACTCAATACAAACAGATTATTAGGTCATTGATGTATCTAACAAATACCAAACCAAACATTTGTTTTGGTGTGAATACCTTGAGTCAGTATCTGGTTCAACCTAGAAGTTTTCACCTAATAGCTGCAAAACATGTGATAAGATATTTGAAAGGGACTATAGACATTGGTCTATACTATGATGGAAGCCATGAGTACAGACTGTATGGCTATACGGATGCAGATTGGGCTGGAAGTGTATCAGACAGGAAAAGCAAATCAAGTGGATGTTATAGTCTGGGATCTCCTATGAATTCATGGCTTAGCAGGAAACAGTCTAGTGTTGCTCTTAGCACAACTGAAGCAAAATATATAGCAACTTGCTCTGCTAGTTGTGAAGCCATATGGCTTCGACAGCTGACGTCAGGTTTATTCAACCTAGAATTGGATACTACCGTGATTCTATGTGATAACCAAAGTTGTATAAAGATGACAAAGAACCTAGTGTTCCACAATAGATCAAAGCTCCACGATAGATCGAAGCACATAGAAATCCGGTATTTCTACATTCAAGATATGATGTAGAAGGGAGCCATAAAGCTCCAGTATGTATGTACTGATGAACAAGTTGTTGATGTGTTGACGAAGCCTTTGTCTCGGGTAAAGTTCGAAGACTTTCGAGACAAGCTTGGTGGTGTTCGGAAAGACCTTCCTCGAAAGGGGGAGCAATGATCTTGCAGTGGGATTTTATCATCCCTGGACACTTGTCCTAGAGTGATCCAATGACTTCGGTCCTCGAGAATGAAGAGGGATTGTATCATCCTGGGACATCTGTCCGTAACGGAACCGGTAAATTCGGTCCTCGAGAATGTGGTGGGATTGTAACATCCCTGAACTTCGGTTCAGAACGGATCTGGTGACTTCAGTCCTCGAGAATGTGGTGGGATTGTATCATCCCTGAACTTCGGTTCATAACGAATATGGTGGCTTCAGTCCTCGAGAATGTGGTAGGATAGTATTGTCCTTGAACTTTTGTTCAGAACGAATCTGGTGACTTCGGTACCCTAGAATGTGGTAGGATTGTATCATCCTTGAACTTTTATTCAGAACGAAACCAGTGACTTTGATACTCGAGAATGTGGTAGGATTTTATCATCCTTGAACTTTTGTTCAAAGCAGATCTGGTGACTTCGATACTCGAGAACGTGGTAGGATTGCATCATCCTTGGACTTAGTCTTAAAGTGATAGGGAGTGATTATCCCATAAGTGAATCCGGTGACTTCGGTTGTCAAGAATGTGGTGGGATCGAATCATCTCTGGACTCTGATCCGAAGACTTTTGTCTTCGTACTATGGATTGCAAGTTTTTGCTGATGATGATGATGTTCCTGATCAAAATATCAGAGTGTGATGATGATGATGTTACTGATCGAAACATCAAAATGTGATGATGATGATGTTGCTAATCAAAAGTTCAAAATATGATGACGATGATGATGCTGATCAAAAGTTCGGAGTATGATGATGATGATATTGTTGATCGAAAGATCAAATTATTGTTGTTGATGATGATGATGTTGTGAATCGAAAAGTCAAAGTATGATGATGTTGTTGTTGATCAAAAGATCAAAGTATTGCTGATGTCGATAATGATGGTGTTTGATCAAAAGATCAAAGCTGATGACGATGATCTTATTTGATCGAAAGATAAAAGTATTGATGATGATGTTGCTGACGATGATGATGTTGCTGATCAAGAGATCAAAGTGTTGATGATGATGTTGCTGACAATGATGATGTTGTTGATCGAGAGATCAAAGTAATGTTGATGATTTTGCTGATGATGTTGCTCAAATTATTGTTGATGATGATGATTGCTGATTGAAAAGGTTAAAATGTTCATGATGATGTTGTCGATCGAGCGGTCAAAGTGTTGTTGCTGCTGAAGTCTGAAGATGAAGACTATATGTTGTAGATGATGAAAAGCTTCGAATGATTAATAGATGCATTACCTTGATGATGATGTTGATGATGAACTCCTTCTCCTACTGTTGTTGTTGTTGATGTTGTTGTAGAATACCCTTCTCGTTAAGCGGGAGTGTTGAATTATTGTAACTTCAAAGAATATTCTAAATATATTTTGGGATCCCCGATGTTCCTATCGGGAGAATTACTTGTATTACTTTATACCTCGATGTTCCTATCGGGAGAATTACCTAAAGTCACGAGAAAGTCCCTTCCATTGTAAGTTGGGTCATTAGTACCCCAATTGTGGTTACTAGAGCATAGATAACTGAATTAGGATTACTCGAGCCTACATCACTGAGTCTAATATTAAGTGAACGAAAGAATATAAATAGAGGTGTGGCGCTCCTCATTTGACACACACACACTCACTTGTGTACCGCATGAGAGAGAGAGAGAGAAAGAGGTGTCACTGGAGAAGGAGGATCAGTCTTTTGGATTTTACCTTTTATCTTTTTGGGGCATCTATATTGAGGAAGCTTTTGTTGGGTTTTTCCCTTTAGGGTTTTCCCAAGATAAATCTTCGTTGTTCTTGTGATACAGTTTCTTTCAGTGATCATGTTTATATGCATTTGTTATGAAATTGAAATTAAATGTTGATGATCTAGCTTAGCATATGGAATTTTAACAAACAATAGATAATGGTGGTGTCTCACAAGTGGATGAGTTGATCTGAAAAAAGTCCATTTAATTTTAACAACATGTCTACAGTTCACATCCAAGCTAACAATCAAGCTCTGTGAGCATCTTTTCTAGGACCCTTGCTTTGAGTACACAAGAAACTGTCGAGAAGAGATCCTAGGGAACACTTAGAATTAGTTTTCCCTGACTCCATCTCACACCAAAACCTGTAGGCTCTGTGAGGAATTAATGATTACTTTTCAATAAGATGGCCAGTAGTGTTTAGATTTAGCATTTATTTATCCACTGCTTTATTTGGGCCTTTCTCAATTTCATTTCATAGCATTGTTTGAGTTGTGTCTAAAGACACAATTTGCGACATTATTTAAGGGCTTGCATTTTTCAGTATATAGCATATAATACATAATGCATGCAATGATGGTAGACATATTGCTTCAAGTTTTAGTTGACAATCTTCGAGAAACTAGGAGAGAATATCCACAATCAGGACCAAACATCGATGTCAACTGACGAAAGATGTCAAGGCTTCAAAACCCAACTCGCCTGAGCTCCGAAGCCAACACCAACGAGTTCAACTGGCCCAAAAGGATCAAGGCATCTGTAAGTTTTATTGCACAACTCAGAGCCAAGACACAAAACAACACGAGAACCATCATGCATAAGGGTCAAAGTGGGGAAGATGATCTTCAATCTCAGAGGTCTCAATCAATCATAAGTCATGGGTAAAATCAATCTTGAATGATACTGGATGGATGAAGACAAGTGATACATGAAACCAGCATAGCACTAAAGTTTAAAAGTTGTGTAAAGCATGGCATAAGCAATGGTCTTCAACATCAGATTCTCTAATCATTCTCAACACAAGTAAATCATCAGTGGAACACATAATACGAGCATAGGTCACCATAATCATCATACCATAACAAGTCAAAGGTGTTAATATACATCATAGAGAAAAATCCTACCAAGGAGCAATATGCTTGAAAACACCATGTACATTCCTCTACCCGATATTCCCATATGTGAATGGTGTACCATCTTTGTTGCTCTGCTCGAATGAACTAAGTCATCACTGAAGTCATCTCAATAAACAAGGAGATCCTAGTGCTGGCAAGGAAATACTTTACATATGCTACTAAACAAGGCTCTAAATGGCTCATGTTCTAATGATGATCCATGTTGTATACCATCAATATCTTTGGCTCAGAGAATAAAGAGAAAGTACATATGTTGCATCTTAGTAGCCCAACTACAATATATGTGATAACAGGCCTGAATGGACATTTGAAATCGGAATTTGAACAAGTAATTCTTCATCCTTGGCGACTCACTTGAAATTCCAACTGAGTGCAACTCAAGTGGTAACAATAACAATAATCACATGAACTAGCTTTCAAACAAGGTGATCAAGCTTGTCAAAGGAGTGTTGGTTTGAATAAAAGTCCTCCAGAACACCAATTGTTGCCGTGAATTTATTGAGGATAAAAATGGCATTTGGGGTTAGCATAAATATGAAGTTCAAAAATAAAATTCATTATACTAATCAATGGAGCCACTCGACGTGTGGCCTCCAAATGGAGGTTATGTGCCATGTATCTAATGCATGGAGGTTATGTGCCATGTATCTAATGCCAAGTCTCATTGCATTCCATTCAAGCAAGTGAACAAATCTAGTGTTATGGCACATATCTCTGGTTCCCATAGTTTTAAAAATAAGAATCGGTCGAGGGTCAACTCGAAATCGGTAATGAATCGGTCGAGGGTCAACTCAAAATCGGTAACGAATCGGTCAAGGGTCAACTCGGAATCGGTAATGAGACTGTCATAAGTCGATCGATTTGAATTTAATGACTCAATTTACTAAAAATAATACTTAAATATTTAAATTTTAAAGAAAAACAACATTTTCAAGATATTAATCCATGATTCCAAACCATTAGAGACTCCAACTTCCAAGCGCCATAACCACTCCATAAGTGCCAACTCCACAACCAGTATTCATTGTCCAAAGTGCATACTCCACTGTCCACAATGCACACAATCCACAGTCCATAAACTCCACACTGCACAGGCTAGTGGCACTAGCTACAGCCACTGCACTAACTTCGAGTCTATCCACTGCTCCACGAGTCCACAATGGCAACTACACAATCCACTTAATCCTCACAGTTCAACACAATACCCAAACTCCCACGGTTGTCTAGACTCTCTCACTATTCACAATCCACAACTCCTCACAAGAATCAATAGAGAATGGGTGTAGGAAATAGAGGGGGGATCAATAAATAGGTCGTTGCATAACTGTTAGGATTATTAATCCTCCCTTGTCCAAATTTGGTCATATGTCTAAATTGGGAGTCATGTCTAAATCGGGAGTCCATCCAGTCTATTTATAGTCATTAGCACCATTGGTTAAACTTAACCTAATTGGGGAACATGTTTCAGTTACCAAAGTGTGGGGAACACTAATTGAGTCTCACTGCCACTTATTGCACTTGATTGCATAAGTTTAGGAGTCTCCTAGATCAATCCCTACAATTTAGGAAGCAACTGGGAGTGCCGAAACCAACCAAGGTCAGTTAACTTCAGTTGATGACTAGTTAAGCCAAGTTAGGAGTCAGTTACATTCAGTTCTAGCTCTCTACATTCAGTTAAATAATGGTTTAATTAATTGCACACATGTGGGACGTTTTTCTCACCTACCACAGTCAGTTAACCATTATTTAATACTAAATGTAACAGTTGGTTGTGTTTTAGAACTCCGGTTATGATTTAGACAAGGACAGTTAACTACTGAGTCCTTAACTTCAGTTGATGACTAGTCAAGCCACGTTAGGAGTCAGTTACATTCATTTAAATAATGGTTTAATTAATTGCACACATGTGGGGTGCTTTTCTCACCTACCACAGTCAGTTAACCATTATTTAATACTAAATGTAACAGTTGGTTGTGTTTTAGAACTCCAATTGTGATTTAGACAAGTCTTGGTTACCTACAGTCAAGTAGAGTCATCAATTCGAACTTCCTCATGTGGATTCGAATTGCTTGTGGCTATTAAAGCCATTTTACATCATTGTAATTATTATCTGGATTACTTTTTTTGATTAATGAAAGCATTCACAGCTGCAAGCCTTTTGCACTGTTTCATTCTTCAATGGCTGAGTAAATTGTGAGATCTTCTTTGTGAGTTGTGTGTTTGTCTACAGATCTATATGCTCAAATTTACAATAACACGTTAGGGTTCGGTTAGGTTAGGATAGGACAAAACCCAACCAAAAAGGATTTTGTTGTGGTTTTTTAAGTCCATAGGCCCTAAATGCCTTTCCCGAAAAAAATAGACCAAATTTTGACATAGATTCGTCAATATGACCAGTTCGATACTGAGCCAACCGATTTGGTGTCCAAGTCGGCCAATTTGATATCGAACCGATTAACCAAACTGATCTAGTAACCGATTTGACTCAGTCAACCATCAAACCAATAAATCGGTCGAAACTGAAACCAATTTTTAAACTAAAGTATGTGCACCAATATGGAGAAATAAAACTCTAGCAAATCAATTTGGGGCTCTCTGCATCGTGGGCATTCCAGGTAAGGTGTTTCTGTTTGGCTCTGTGTTAGCCAAGGAGTGGAAATTTGTAGTGAATCCCATCTACTGATCTTAATTAGCTTAGAGGGAAGCATGTTATACTACTTTCCCTCCTCCCTTGTTGATTGTTTTGTTTTTTAAACGAGGATGTACTAATTTTCACTTCAAGTAAACTAGGACTGAAAAGGGCAAACACTTAAACTAGGGCACGAATGTGGATATGACCCTGAGTGAAATTACTAATTACAGATATAAAGTGGATTCTGACAAGGTTGAAGTCTCAGGAGGAGGGAATGGAGCACTCAATCAAACACACTAACAACCATATTGAGCCATAGGATCAAAAACATGATAGGTTTGAGACTAAAGTTGAGAAATAGATAGAAAAGATAGATAAGCTTATTAGTGAAATTGAGTTGCATTTTAACCTAATTCTAGACTTTACGAAGGGAACTAGTCTTGCGTTGGGCATCTCACTAACGCAAAGGATCTTGAAGAAGAAACAGTTCAAGAGACCGCTTTAGTAAGATACAAATGCCAAAGTTTCCCGATTCATAACCAAATTCAGGTGAGCAGTCCATGGAGGAAGGCCAAGATGGCCATTTACATAATTATGTTAGATTCTTATCTATTTTGCATGGGAACTCATCCCCCCCAAAAATAGCCACCTACACATCGTTCCAACGTTTCAAGGACTTGGGAACCCCTACAAAATGTCCCTAAACTGCTAAGAACTTCATCAAGGACTTGGGGACATGGTAGTCATACGCAAGACGTTCACAACAGGTTTTAGGGACGTTCCAAGCAAATTTCACGGACCTTTCAAGCAAATTTTAGGGACATTCCGAGCAAATTTCAAGGGTAGTTTGGGCATGTATCTTATGTATTGACAATGGACGTTGATGATTGGACAATATGATCATTTTTCCCATTCATATCTTTTGGATTATACTATATCTAAATATGAATATGTACAAGTTGCAAGACAAAAAATGGGTTTTGTATGATGAGTTTTGATTTAAGTTTTCGGTGAATAAACTATTGTCTTTTCAACAACAGCTTTACAACAAGTGAAGCCTAAGACCATGTCGACAAACCAAGAAATGCAAGATCTCAAGGCCAAATACTTCTGGTTGTTGCTTTTGTTCCTCTCATTTTGGGGGTCATTATAGCTTTTACATAGTGTATGTGGGTGTTTGGAGTCATCCAACTACAATTCTTCCACCATCCCAACTTCAAGCTTTGTGAAAACAACTAGATCGTAGTGACTCGAATTGGGTACAAAATGTTCGAAATTCCTATTCAATCACTATGTTAATCTGAAATACAAATCTAATCTCTTTACATAATGCTGTAAAAAATTCAAAACCTTTTGAGAAGGGAATAACTTTGAACATAATCATCACAAACAAGAAATATGGTGAAGCGTTGTCAATAAGATGGGAGTTTGTCTCGTAGAGACTTCATCTAAGTTATATTTTGCTCATATCCAAGTGCTGTTGAATTTTCAGCATTAGCATAAACTTTAAAAATTTGCAGATCAACTTAAACAAATCAGCAATGTAGTAAAAACACATTCATCACATCAACACACATGGACACAATATTTTTCACTAGGGAAACCTTCAAAGGACAAAAACCCCAAAAGCATTAATAGCTCATCTCGTGAATGATATGACTCAGAAAATTCTTCAAAAAGTTACTCAATTCCAAATCTGTAATTTCCATAGTACTGTAAAATTTATCAGTAAAAATCAGACTGATAATTTTACCCACGATTTCCAGAATTACAAAAAAATTCCCAAATTAGGGCTTTTTAAAAAACAGAAATTTTCTCTTATGTCTGGAAAAATCAAACTGTCCACGTCAAATCTAAAAATACCTTACTGGTAGCACCTTGTCGCCGTACAATTGTAGGGGTCTGTACGGATCTGATTATACGGATGCAGGAAACGTCATAACCCCCCCCGTACCAAGCTCGTTTCCGGTTTGAAACGCCGAAACGCGTGTGATACGCGCTTGAAACGCGTTTCCGACTGGACGATACCGTACCACGATGGTGAAACGCGTATCGTACAACTTGAAACGCGTTTCACACGCATATCACCTCCCTCACGCCGCGTTTCACTCTCAGATTCGGGCAAAACCAGACCCAGTTGACATTTCGGGTGTCTTTTTCGCCAGTTTAAATGCTTAGGTCGAGTTTAACGACACCGAATTAGCCTGCTCGTACAAAAGAGAATTAGCCTGCTCGTACAAAAGAGAAGAGTTCTTTTGTCTTTGTTTCTTCGACACTCTGAGTCTTTGTTTCTTCCACACTCTGGAGTTTTTGTTTCTTCCACACTGTTGCACTCATTTTGAAAATGAACACGACATATAACAATAAATTTCACAGGAAAGGAAACGTGAGATTGCAATGAATGGGGGCAGAAATTACGGTTTCCATTTCCAAATGTAAGCTGGGCAGAAGAAAGACGAGGACTTGAACTGTTACTTTTTTCAATTATATATTGAACAGAAAGCAAGTATATCAGGTGAGATAGAAAAATAATGAAGTGATATGGATGTATATAAAACAGATATTTACAGTTTCCATGTCCACACAACCTTGAATTTGATTGAAACATTTCTGATAATATTATCAATTTAAAAAAAATTGATAAACAAGTTCTACGTAGAAAGTCTGCAAATTAGATGATTATTCCATTTCAACTTATTACCCAACACCTTCTGACCAGTAAGACCGATAGAGTATATGAAATTTCTGAGATTCAAAGCTCTTTGTATGTGATATAACCACAAAATGGTACATCTGTCGACAAACTACTATTATATATACTCTGGATAGTTTCGGGACTCTCTGCTTGCCGAGAGAGGGAGCGAGTCGGGAAGCAATGTCTTTTCTTTGGATAGGAATTTAGTGAGGAACCGGGGACAATCAAAAGCTGCCGCGAGTAATGGACAAACTTTTTAAACTTTTTATTTGACTGGAGTTATCACTTTTGTCCTGATTCTCACTATCTCACTATTGCAGTACAAATTTCTCCTTAGAATTGATTGAGTAATGGAATTAATTGGTGTCTAATTTTCTATTTTTTTTTATAGCCGACATAATATTATGTAACGTTACGTAACGTTACAAGATCTACCCCAT
>LPNX011214764.1:0-44263 GCA_001517045.1 Pseudotsuga menziesii | reverse complement strand
AGTACACAAGATTTTTACGTGGAAACCCAAGTCCTGGGGGCAAAACCACGGAAGCCTTTTTAAAATAGTTTTCCAGAAATAACTGGAAGGAGGCAACACCCTCTTATTACAAAGACTTCAATTTCTCCAGCTTCAACTGGAAGGAGGCTACGACCCCCTTGATTTACAGGCTACGACCTGAAGGAAGCTGCCACTCCCTAGTTTTTCGGCTTCCACCGGAAGGAGGCTACGACCCCCTTGATTTACAGGCTACGACCTGAAGGAAGCTGCCACTCCCTAGTTTTTCGGCTTCCACCGGAAGGAGGCTATGACCTCCTTTCCTTGCCCCGTCCTGCCACCCTGATAAGAAGATAGAAACTGAACTACTGAACCACAAACTGCACTGATCCTGCTGACCTGCTATCCAACACCTGTACCACACTGCACAATCTAAACCACACTGCACAACCACTTTCACTAGTCATCAACTGACCACTGCTCATCAACTGTCCACTGCTTATCAACTGTCCACTGACCATCAACTGTCCACTGACCATCCACTGTCCACTGACCACTGCACCACAACTGCTCCACACTACTCATCAACATGCGCAATCTAGCTGTACCAATCTAGTTGTTGTTCACATCATCTGAATCAATCAATCTGAATTCAACCAACTGTGTACCAGACCACCTGGGTCAAACCAACTGCTCATACTACTCAGCCAATATGAGTCATACCAAATGCACATGTAGTAGCCTGTGCTAATGCTGCACAACTGAACCAATGTACTCACTCCTAATTACCACTATTCATCATTGTACTATATAATTCCATATCATCACACATTGTGTTTTCATCATACATCACTGAGTATCACTGTGTAAACATCACTGAGCACATCATGTGTAAACATACCTTGAACTTGAGCTGTGTATGTCAGAGGCAAACTCAAACTTTTTACCTTGCTGCTGGGCTGTGTATGTCCAAGATGAGAACCAAACTGTGTACCTGTGTGTGCTTGAAATTAAGACTCAAACTCAGCCTGCAAAAGTGGAGCTGTAAAGGTCTGGAATGAGTGAATCAAAAAGACCAAGTAATTTGTTTTCTCTGTTATGTTCAGGAATCTTCCCAGCTGCTTTAGTAACAAAACTCGTCTTAAAACAACTTCAAATGCATCTTCCTGTCATGGACGCATCTCCAGGCTGAAACATTTTTCCCGAAATGCTTGGGCGTTTGTGTCTTCGATAGAACTTCTATTCTTCGACTTCTAGGGCAAAATCGCAGAAAACAAATTCTGTTCTGCTTATTTACGATCTCACAATTTCTCTGGACATACTCGTAATCTCTGCACTTTTGCAATTAGGGCTTTTCTGGGCTGATTCTTTGTTTCTGAAATTGGAGCACATCGCAACGTTACACAAAGCTTGGTTATATACGATGGTGTATTGACTCTAACCGAGACCTCCTGCCTGGGAATGATGGATGATAAACTGGTAAACACATATAATCAGCCCCTGTTCACGCCAAACTCATGCAATGTGGCTGAGAGCTTCCAGTAGAGAGCCCGCGAACTTCCAAATGTCCTCTGCTTGTAGACAAGTATCGTATTGCACCTGCTGGGATTCTAGCACAACCCTTGTTGCATCAATAACAATTTGTCCATTTACATAATGCCGCCGGCACACTGACATGTAAATGTCTGCACCACCAACAACTTCAGTTTTTGTATCTCCTGTTTTACGAAATGTAAATGATGCGGCCTTACCACATAGCTCACAACGTGATTTCAATTTAACTACGAAATCGGCTAAGGGTATTAACTCAAGAGCTGATCCAAAGCTCTTCCTCAAATTATTCCCATCAAGGCCAGCAATAATGACAGTTTTCCCATCTTTATCAGCTGCTACCTGACAAAAACTATACAGGTCTTTGAAGAACTGTGCTTCATCAATACCGATCACATCTAATTGCTTGTATGCCGTGAATTAAAAAACTGTGTATGCCGTGAATTTCCAGAAAACTGTATGTGCCTTGAATTTCCACAAACTGTTTGTGCCGTGAATTTCCAAATTAGAGAGAGTCTTCAAGAATTTTGCACTTTACTCCTGCGGCTCCTCAGTCTATTAGCTTCATTCGAAAATCAGGTATATCGCATTTAAAAGTTCTTCTACCTCTTGTTGCGGCTATTTTCCTTTCTCACCACCGAAAATCAGAGCTTAAAAGATCTTCACATTTTTTTTGATGTCATATGTTCATATATTTATATGACACAATTAGATAATTGGTTTCCTTAATTTACTGAGTATATTTTTCATTTTTTATTTTGAATGAACATTTTCCTTATTTTAATGAATTTATTATTGAATAAAAAGTTACTTTTAAACATTTAAATTTTTTTATTATTATTTATTAAACTTTTTTAAAAATTAATTATTTTATTTATTAAAACTCTTTAAAGTTTGACTTTAGACTTTTCCATGTTTTAATGAAATTTTTTTTTATCTATTCAACTATTTTAAAATGTTTTATTTATTAAAACCCCATTTTTTTAATATTTGATTCATTAACAAAACTTTTTAATTAAAAAATTTATTTATTAACCTTAATATTTTGATTAAACCAACTTGATCACTCTTCAGGAAGTTCAGGGCTTTTTCCATTGTCCCAAGGCCTCCAAGGGCTTCAGACTTGGGCTTGGGCAAAGTCAATAGGTCTCCTCTTGACACAGACAACCACAAAACAAACACTAACCCTTAGGGGCTCCACAAGGGGCACCAAGACTCAAACTCAACTGTTGGCATCAATGACCAGGCACTGTTGGCATCAATGACAACTTAATCAACATACAGTTCCCTGTTCAGGACAATACAACGTGAAGGCTTTTGGTGATTTGAATGATTGACAGAGGTTCAAGGGTAAGAGCTATCACGAGTTTTAGTTCAAATTTCGTTGGCATCGTCACTCTGTTGGCTTGTAGATTAATATAATTACTATTAGCACAAGCATAAATATTATTAACAGGCCATATGCTAGCATGAACTGAAGATTTACCACAGAGTTAACTGCAGCAGTATGTATATGCTTTTATCTGAGATTTAAAGCCTATTGGGTCCACACATCAAAGCTGGAAATCCTTTAGGGTTTCAAATGTCGAAGGCAATTGACTAGGAAGAGCCAGAGGTGGTCGTGAAGAGAAGGCCTGGAGGGTTCATTTGTAGGCTAGAACCGAATAACACAGATTGGATCAAGCAATTTCCCAGGTCTGCCAAGCTAATGCAAAAGTCTGGATGGTTCAATTTTTGTGAAAGACTACAGGGTTACCATTCACAATTGACCATAGCTTTTATTGAAAATTACAAGGATGAAAGGGTTCAATTACAAAGTTTAACTATTAGGGTTAATGAGGAATTTATTGCTGAAGCAATAGGTGTCTCTGCACAAGGAGAAAAATGGTTCAAACAAAAAGATTTCCAAAGCAATTTTAGTGAGTTTTTAATTCCTGGAGGTGAAAAACTTGAACGGAAAAATGGAGTCCACGTTAGCAGAGTGAAGCCAGAATGGAAGTTGCCTTTGGAGGTGATTCAAAGTTACATTACTTGTGATGGAAGATATGACAGGGTATTGAAGTGCCATTTAAAACTGTTAATGCATATTCATGGCAGCATATAGGTAAATCTTCCATTTTACCTGTTAAGAAGCCTCCAAAAAATGATTGCTAAAGTTCAAAACCATCCAGCACATACAGCCTGCTTGGTTTATCACCAAGGATTGATCAAATTGTTGATTTTAACTCAGTTACAGAAGGAGAAAAGAGCATGGGCATCCCTGTTAGCAGAGTTAGGGTTTAGGGATAACCCTAAGGAGAAAGGTAAAAAGATGTTTGATGATGCTAACCAGCAGGCAACGAGCCCTAAAAAGACAGGGCAGGAGGTTGAAAATGAAGAAAAGAATGCTGCTGGTAAACATACCCAAGAAAGCTTATGCCCTGAGACACCCTGCACACATGAAAACCCAGAGAAACTCAGTAATATGATGAAAATCATAGCTTCAAAAAAGAAGATTTGTAAACAGTTATGCAAAGAAGACAAGCCAAGAACCAGACTGAGGAAAATGATGCAGATGGAGGAAAGAACAACACAGAAAGAGGGCATGGATGTTGTAATAATAGAAGATGCTGGTAGCGAGGGAACAATACACACAACAGAGGACAGGTATCATGAAGATATGGAAAAGTATATTGATATGCAGGGTGTAGTAGGCTCCATACCAGCAGTTTTCTGCTCAGACAAGCAAGACCATCTTGATGAAGGTTCAGTATCAAAAAATTTGCCTGAAGAAGGAGGTTACATAAGAGAGGAAGATTTGGATATCTCCCTAGAACTAAGCCAGTGTAAGAGGTCTCTGCAAACCTATAAAGAACAAACAAAATACCTCCAAGACATAAATGAGAAACTGATGGTGGCTAACAAAAGGCTGCGTGAGGACATGGAAGACAAAGAAGCAGAATACCAAAAACTGTTGGTGATTTCCAAGGATATTCTCAAGGAGAAGCGGGCCATTCAAAGACAGCTGGAACAAGGAAAAGGATAAAGATGCTGAATTCGCTAGACTTCAAAGGCGTTCTCAGGTTCTTAGTGACCTAGCTACATTAGCAGAGGCTTCTAGAAGCCTTTAGGAGTTAAACTGTTATTTGATTTTGGAACTTATGTTGTTTATTTTGACACATGTATTACACTTGTAATCTAATACTTTTTAAGGGGATTAACTGCCCTATATTAGAGGAGGTTCGATCCTTGAATATAGGATCTATGGTTAGTTTATGGATAGCATTTTTTGTATAGAAGGAGGTCTCGATTAGGGGACTAGAGGTTGGCAGTTTTGAGATTATGGATGCTCAATTGTAAGCACTATTTGTGTAGCATAAGCACTCTGCAGCTTCAGTAACAGGTTCTATTTTTGAATGAAAACATGATGATGATTTGCCTATGTGTTTTATGAGTTGTTTTTCTAGTGATTTTGTTATGCACATGGTCCATTAAATCCCATTGCACTAATTCTTACTATGAAAAGCAATTATCTTTATATTTTCTAGAAACAAGGCAGTTTCACTTCTTGATTTTATGATCATAGTGACCTTGATATTGAATTTTGTGTTTGATTGTGTTATACAGTTCTTGTTGATTCTTTTGTAGCTCTGGTTGACCTACCAACCTACCCTTTTGATAACTCTGTGATTATTTTATAGTGTTCATAATATACCAGTATGTGCAGTAATAATTGTTTGATTTGTACAGACAGTCTTGATTTCATACCAGCCTAGTTCTTTCATAGTTGTGTGATATTCCATTAGCCCTGGTGTCATACCAGCTTATGTTTTCAGTTTGATTTCATTTGAATTGTACATTTTTGAACAAGATTTCCTTAAGCTTGAATCCCGTAGTCTAGGTTCAACTTTAGCGATAACAGGAACAAAACCCCAAAAGAAATGTTTTCCGAAGAAAATCCTGAGGTAAGTCACCTAAAGATATTTGGTTTCCCTGTGTATATTCATATTCCCAAGGAAAAAAGAACAAAGCTAGATCCTTTAGGAAAGAAGGGATTGTTTGTAGGATATAGTGAACAGTAAAAATCCTATTGAATCTACACCCCAGGATATCATTAGATTGAGCTTAGCAAAGATGTAACATTTGACGAAGACACAGCTTTCAGAAAGTCCAAGAAAGATAGAGAAGATGAAGAGGAACATGAAACTCCCAAAGATGTAGAGAATCCTAAACCAGTTAGGAATGAAGAAGAAAGTCAGATACTTGAGGATCATGTCATGATTGAACCTCAGTTGCAAGAAGAATTTCCCAATGAAATGATTTCTCGGAAGAGAAAGCCTGCCTAGGCCTGTGATGTAATTGAAGAAGAAAAAAGACTTAGTGTCCCATAAGGAACCATTACAGAAAGAAAGAAGCCAAAGTCATATCCTAGTTATATGGCTTTGATGAGTGATCTAGTTGATAAAGAACCAACATGTTTTGAAGAAGCAACAAAGCAGAAGGAATTGGTTGATGCAATGGTCAAGGAATACCAATCCATAATAAAGAATGATGTGTGGGAAGTAGTCCCAAGACCAAAAGACAAATCAATGGTATCCTCGAAGTGGATCTTCAAAACAAAGCATTCCGGAGATGGTAGTATAGAAAAGTACAAGGCAAGATTCGTAGCTAGAGGGTTCTCCCAAATGGAAGGAATTGACTATGAAGAGACCTTTGTTCCAGTAGCTGGGTACACTTCAATTAGAATTGTCCTTGCCTTGACAACCAAGATTAAATGGAAGTTACATCAAATGGACGTGAAGACAACTTTTCTAAATGGCTTGATAGAAGAATAAGTGTATATCGAACAACCACAAGGTTTCAAGACTGACGATCGGGAAGCTTATGAATGCAAACTTAATAAAGCATTGTATGGGCTAAAACAAGCACCCAGAGCATGGTACAGAAGAAGCATGGTACAGAAGAATAGATGGGTTCCCGATGAGTTTAGGCTTTACTAATAGTAAGGTAGATTCTAAGCTTTACTATAACGTTGAGGATGATGGGCTTATGATATTGATTTCATATGTGGATGACTTGTTCTGAATAGGAGAAGATAAGCCCATCAATGAATGCAAGAAGAAGCTTGCTGCAGAATTTGAGATGAAAACCTTGGAATGATGCACTACTTTCTAGGTCTTGAAGTTTGGCAATCCCTAAATGAGATTTTCCTAAACCAAGGAAAATATACGGTAGAAATTATGAAGGGGTTTGGAATGTTAGATTGTAAGGCCATGACTACTCCGAAGACAACAAACTTGAAGTTATTAAATGATGATACATTGGAAATTATAGATGCCGCCTTGTACAGACAGATAATTGGTTCACTGATGTACATAACCAACACAAGACCAGATATATGTTTTGCTGTAAACACACTAAGTCAGTGCATGGTGAATCCCAAGCATATTCACCTGATAGGAGCAAAACATGTGATGAGGTATCTAAAGAGAAATTTAGATTATGGGCTTAGATATACATCAGACAATGAGATCATATTACATGGGTTCACAGACTCATATTGTGTAGGAAGTGCTAAAGACAGAAAGAGAACCTCAGGTTGCTGTTTTAGTTTGGGATCAGGCATGATCTCACGGTTCAGTAGAAAGCAAACCAATATTGCACTTAGCATAGTAGAAGCAGAATACATTACTGCTTGTTCAACTTGTAGTGAAGCAGTATGGCTTTGAAAGATGTTGGCAGGTTTATTTGATGAAGAGATAGATGTTACTGATATCCTTTGTGATAATAAGAGTTGTATCAAGATGGCAGAAAATCCATTTTTTTATGATAAGTCAAAACATATTGAAGTGGGATATCACTTCATTTGAGGCATGGTTCAGAAAGGAGCTATAAAGCTCAAGTATGTTCCTACAGAGGAACAAGTGGCAGATGTGTTGGCTAAGCCTCTGGCTCGTGTAAAGTTTGAATGCTTTCGAGAAAAGATTGGTGTAGTTCAAAAGGACCTCTCTCGAAAGAGGGAATGACAATAGATGGAAGAAGGATGCAGTGGTGAGTAGCTCAGTCTAGAGTATGGTAAGTATGTCTAGGACAGTTTGGCCCGAAAGGGTTAGTCAGAAGAGGCTTGTTGATCCTAGGGGGATTAGTATGTCTGGCTAAATCAGTTTAACCCAATTGGGTTTGTAAGCCATGACAAGGCTTGTTAGTCCCCAGGAAGATCCATCCGTCTAACTAGGCTTGTTGGCTCGAAAGGGGTAGTAAGTTAGACAAAATGCCTGGGTGGATCTACTAGAGAACTCACCGTGATGCTGCTCCAGGATAGTTAGAGGGAAGGATGTTCATTACAGTATTGCTATACTATTGTTTGATGAGATGTTTGCTTTCAGTATTGTTATATTGATGATTGCTGAGATGATTGGTTCAACATTGGTATGCTGATTGTTGAGATGGTTGACTCAGTATTGTTATACTGATGATTGATTGAGATGTATGTTTTAGTATTGTTATACTGATGATAGTTTCAGTATTGTTACACTGATGATTGATTGAGATGTATGCTTCAGTATTGTTATATTGATGATAGTTTCAATATTGATTATACTGATGATTGATGATTGATGAGATGTTTACAGTGTTATCACACTGTTGATTGCTGAGATGATTGTTGAGATGTTTGCAATGTTGTCACATTGATGATTGTTGAGAGTTGATTGCTGAGATGCTTGACTGATGATTGATTGATAGAAGCCCGAGATGTTTATTGAGATAGTTTCAGTGTTGTTACACTGATTGATGTGATAGTTTCAATATTCCTATACTGATGTGGCAGATTCAGTATCTCTATACTGATGATGATGTTTATGATGTTCCAGCATCTCTATGCTGGTAATGCAGATGATGATCTAGCACTACAGATGATTTGGTTTTTAGCACTAACATGCTATTGATGTTGTTGATTGTTTCAGTATTTACATACTGTTGATGCAAATGATGGTGTTTCAGTATTTCCATACTGAAGATATAGATGATGATATTTCAGTATTTACATATTGTTGATGCAGATGATGATGTTTCAGTATTTCCATACTGAAGATACAGATGATGATACTTATGATGCATATGATGATGTTCTCAGTATTCACATACTGGAGATACATATGATGATGGTTTAGTATTCACATATTGAAGATGCAAGATGATGACGGTTTAGATGATGATGTTACAGATGATGGTTCAATGTTTACACACTGATGTTGGCCAGTGGATGATTCAAAAGTTGTTCCAGTATTCACACACCGACACTATAGAAGATGGTTCAAAAGATGAAGCAACTGATGATGATGATCCAGAAGATGATTCAACATTCATATGCTAATGCTGCAAGAGATGTTCCAGAAGATGATAAGAAGATAATTGAAGAAAGATGATTGCAGAAGAAGATCCAGTTGAGATCGATGATGAAGATGCATAATGATGTACCAAAACTTTCTATGACATATAGAGTCTCACCAGTCAGTTGTATAGTTGTAATAGTAGCAGTTGCTACTATGGTTGAATACCTTCCTAGTTAAGAGGGAGTGTTAAAATATTGCAACTTTGAAAGATATTCTAGTTGTATTGTATTCCTCCTTCCAGAGATGAGTTTGGTCTTGTTAGAGTCATCGAAGGATGCAATGTAAACCTCCGAATGTAAGTCGGGTCAATAGTACCCAAGTGTCAATATAATAAATGCTATTTGTGGTGTCCAGTTGGACAAGTCGGCACTGACAGCTAGTGAGATTGGCCCCACCAAGTTAGAGGTCAAGTCAACAGAAGACTCTAAATAGGGAGACGCTCCCCTTCATTTGTACTCACTCACTCGAGCATTTTTGCAAGAGAGAGAAGAACTAGTGCGCCAACAAGAAGATAGAAGCAATTGTCTGGGTTTTACACTGCTTTGGTCGAGATCTATACTGAGGAAGCTTTGCGGGGTTTTCTCCCTTGCGGTTTCCCTGAGGAAAATATTTGTGTTTTTGTGTTCTTATGTTTTCTGGGCATGTTGTTCTTTTAGTGATCTTCTAGTAATTTGTTTTAAGATATCATCTAAGCAAATTGATAAAAATTAACATAAATAAACATCAAACGTGGGTGGAGATGGAAGTTCAAATTTTGGAGGTCATGATGGTTTCTCTATCCTAGTGCACAGTAGTGCCTTAGAATTCAAGCTAAAAGGTTTGAAACCTAGTTTTTATGTAATATCCGTTACTGTTGATATAATTAAAATATGAATTAAAATATTACAAGTGATTTGAGTATTTTCTTTGACAATGAAAAACACAGGCAATGGATGAATCCAAAGGACAAGTTTGGAGACCGAGAGTTCAGATCCCCAAGCATTTGGATGTTGGGCCCTTTTAGGTTTTGAGCATCAACTATGCCGAAGTCTGCTCCCAGGCTTCTGGGTGTCCCAACTGGTGCAAACTGAGATTGAACAATTAATTCCAATAAACCAAGGCTTACGGAAGGATTAAGGGAGTTTTCAATCATTGTTTAGGAAACAAATATCATTTGAACATGTTTATAATAGATATGGAATAGTTTGAAGAAGTTTGATGGTGTTTGGGAAAAAGCTAGGATTTTGGCCTGGGGAAAGCCTACGCAGAGGAGGCCACTCAAACCCTGTACTAACCCAACGAATTATTAATCTGTAAGTTAGGTTGGAGTTTGGGGTGAATTTATAACCTACAAAAACTTACATAATGCAATTTGAGATTACAGATATTACATAGCATTGAAAATTGTAAAACTAGTCAAAATGGACTAGTTAATGAGCAGGGGTAAGAAAACAACAATGAATTTCAATGTTGTAATTTATTAGACCTGCAACTAGAGATTATTAGTGATTTATATGACATGTATTATGCATTAGCTAACTTAGTTATATGCTTATAATGGCCATGTTATCACAAATCTTGTAGATTCCCTGTGAGATGATCCTATTCATGATGACAGAGGAAAGGCAACTGAAGTTGTGACCTATGATATCCAGGACTTTCAAAAGAACTCGAATGTCACACCAGTCAAGGATACCGACACTTTGGACTCAGTAAGACCAGACCCCAAGGGGCGTCCCTAAGACCAATAAACCCTAAAATTATGGATATAGAATAGACATACAAGGGAAACTTGGTTGAATCTCTTAGTTAACTGATTAATTGTAGTTTGAAACGAAAACTGAGAGATTCAGAGCATCCAGGTAAAAGCCCTAAATTTGCCCTAGGGTTTATGCATGAAAATTGGGATCTAGGGAAAATAGGTGAAATTAAGCAAAGTTGGACACTCGAAATGATTGTTGGGTGCAAGATTAGGCGATTGGAGAAGAAACCAACAATACCCACTTTGCGGTTTGCTGAAAAGACCACTTTCCCCAAGGGGGGCATTTTTCTCTAGTAGCTAGCCAGTGCTTTAGATGGGTAAATGGAGTTCGATCAAGCCGAAACTTTACATCTAGGGGTTTGATGTTAAAATAAAAGTGGGTTTTTAATTTCGTAGCTCATCGCAAGTTAGAGCTTATGGATCTAAGAAACGAGGGTTTTAACCTTTATGGAATGATGAGAAATGCATGTGCAGAAAATAAAAGAAGAGGAATTCACCTGGGAGAAGTACTTGGAATCCATATATGGATTGAGAGATGACGAGGAATGCCGATCTCCTGTCAAAATAAACTTCCCCGAGCTAGATCTTGGTGTAGCTATGTCCTAGTCAATCACCCTTGCACCCCCTTCAACCTGCTAGATCAGAGAAACATCAACCGATCAGACAAATGAATGAGATCTGCAAAATACAGAAAGGAAAAGAGAATAAAAGGTCATAAAGACAAAAATACTCCCTGAATCGAACACCCCGGAGCCGGGACGGAGGTGAGTTTCCCCACAAAATCGCTCTTTCTCTCCTAGCGCGCCTCCTTCTCATGCAAATGAAATGGGTAAATAAAAAAGTGCAAGATCTATCCCAAATGAAACTCAGTATGGAAGAACAACAGTGCCAATCATCAAATCAAAACATCCATAAGATACACAAATCAATAATCCCAAGCAAAAATCTCTTTATAGATATTCCGGTGCCAAAGCTCATGAATTACAATGGGGGGGTCACCTCTCTTAAATAGTTTGAAATAGACACAAATATTAACTAACTTTATCATCCAATGGTTGAGATTAAAAGATCATCAACGGTGGAGATTAATACATAACTTATCACATGGATCAAGTGACTAAGTCAACCAAAGGGGGTGCACTTTGCTCAAGGATGCCTATCCTAAGTCAAAATCAAAATATAACATAAGTGTGATACATCAATACATCGAGGGGGGTCACTTAGGGGCTTAATTCACCCTAGGCCCCTTTACAACTTCAAATCATAAGATATAATCATGAAATATATCAATAGCCAATTAGAGGGGGTGCCCCATGGGGGGTTTTCCTCATTAACTGAGCCATAACTAAATAATCTGGACATCTGGTGACTGAAAGCTACCGAAGGACTGTCCGGGATGTTGAGAAACATCATCTGTCAAAATTCCACACCATTTACTTGACCTAGGAGGCCAAATCGATTTTTTCAGTGAATTTCTAGTTCATTTTCTGCTGGTACAATCCTTGAAAATTGATAAATCGATCATAACTCACTTCAGGCTGAGAACTGGGGAAAAATGACTGCTCTGGATGATCTAGAGACATAGAAGAATGGCATAAGTGACTACTCATACCCCTTGGAAGACTGCTCTGCTCTAGGAGAACCAAACATACTGCCATCTGAATAAAAAATAGGTCATTTGGCCAATAATTAAGTGATAATAATTTTTTTGGAGAACCAGACCAAACTTTGAAAAATGAAACTGCAGTATTGATCCTGGACATGTTTCGAACAAATATAAACCATGTATTTTTGCGTGACTGCCTTGGGAAACGTGATTGACTCGGTCAACTGAGTTGACTAGGTCAAAGTACCCAAAATCAAGGTGAGATATTGTACCAGTATGATCCCACAACATTCCAAGGTAAGCCATGCTCCAATGGTGTATATCGGAACCCAACTTAAATCAGTTATTCATAATCATAGTGACCAGACATAATAAAATATACCTTTGCTTTTGAAAGATCTTAGAGTCTTTTGGAAGTCTGCTTGCTCATGCCATACTTACAAGGTGTAACCAATTATGCTATAGATGGGTAATGATGGAAGATCTAGGTTAAGGCAAGGGACATGACTTTGACTTAGTGATCTATCCGACTGATAACTAATAAACTCTACCAAGGTGACCCATGTATGACAGATAGCAATAGGGGATGGAGGTGTCTCACAGATGGGTGAAGTACTTGGGTATGCTTCCCTTAAGACTATAGCAAGTTTTGCTTTGCAACTTTATTGCAAATATAGGTCAACCTTCAAAGGCAGGTTCCTTGGAAGCCTTCTGGGCTCCAGTACTGACAAAGACCCAATCTTTCCTGACTAGTCTCACCCTGTGGCCCTATGGGGACCATTGAGCCGAACACTATAGAAGGACTGAGTGCTCATCCTTTGACCATTAACCTTTCAATGAATTTCATAATTTCATAAGATAATAGCCAGCCTACAAGAGCAGGTGCCCTCAAAAGCCTTTTGGGCTCCAGTAAACGACTATGCTACCCACTGCCCGCGAGCAGTCCATAGTCCCAACAGGTTCGCCTCTCCCTGAGGCCCATGTAGAGGGAAAATTGAGCCTTAAATTATACAAGGAATGGGTGCTCAATCTCTTGGCCACTGACTACCTTTTTCAACATTTTATACTTTTGCATCCTTTAGATATAACTTTAATGCGTTCTGATGCTTTAGTGTTTAGCAACACTGTTATGGTGGAGCACCTAGCCACACTGGCCAAGATACATACTTCATAGCCCGAGACACATAACAACATGGATTTTGTCACACATAGTGGTCAGAATGGGGAAGGGGTCTTCAATCTCATAGGTCTCTATCAGTCATAGTCATGGGGTAGAAGAAACATGGATGAACTGGATGGACGAATGTAAATGTAATGGGACCAACCTAGCACTAAGGGTTACATTTGTTTGAGCATGGAATGGGCAAAAGTATTCACATTGGATTCCTCAATCAATCATAACAAAGGTTAGAGCAAGAAAGAACATATAGCATAGGCCACTATGATCATCCTAACATGACAAGTACAGGTGACCTAGATACATCACAGAGCAATAACTAAACCAAGGAAATACACCTGACCTCATCATGTATACCTGTCTCCAACTAATAAGCCCCTGGATGTGTGTGTACCAACTCTTGATTTGCTTCTTTGCTGAAATGAACTAGATCATCACCAAAATCATCTCAATGGACTCTTGGGTCTCAGTCTTGGCAAGGAAAACATCAAGAACAAGGCTCTGAAGTAAAATGAAGCTATAGAGATCCATGCTGATACCCCATGTAAAAGTAGCCCAAAATACAAAGGGACAAGTCTGCATGCTGCATCATGGAAGCCTAGATGAAAAAATGTATATGTGATAAGAAGCCATTGCATCACATTTAATGCATAGAACGCACAAAAATGCCCCTTAAATGGGCATTGGAAGAGTTCTCTCATGAAAATTTAGCATTATGAGCTTGAACAAAATTCTTATTATATATCAGACATTAGAAAGGTGAGAAGAATATGTGAAGTTTAGAAGGAGCTTGGAGGAGTTGATCTCCCCCAATGGTGCCCAAAACTAAAGAATAGTGTATTGGAACCAACACCCGACACCAATCCGACAATCTTGAGAGCATAAGTGAAGTCTCCTTCACTTGAGCTCGAATTCCATGGTTGGATGGATGATATCAAAGTTCAAACTTGGTCATCGATGACTTATCCTTGTCTCTCTGTGGCTGCACTAAAGAATGGGAGAGAAGAGAAGAGAAGAGAATGAGAAGTTTGGGGTGCATCACCCAATGTGGCTGAGGCACATCACTCAGACTAGAAGCTTAGCTTCACTCAACAACAAAACATTAATGATCAAAACTATGAAATGGATTTGGAAGCATCCCTTTATAGACTTGATTGACTTGTTTAGCAAGTCATCCACCTATTAAGCAAGTTACCTACTTGCAAAGTTTAACCCTAATCCATGTAGGCACCCTCCTTGAGGAAAATAACAAGTCTGGCTCTTGGGTAATGTTTCCTTGTTTGTATCACTCAACCCAAAGTGGAAATTCGCCTTCCTTGAGAAAAAAGTTTCCTTCCTTATGACTGATGATGTTTTCTTGCTTGCATCCTTTCACCAAAATGGAAACTGCTTCCTCCTTGACCAAAGTTTCCTATTTTTGCACTGACTGCTTTTCTTGCACTTTCTGCTTTTGAAACTTCCTTCTTTTCCTTGCTTTTGATAGTTTCCATATTTTTCTGATAGATTGTTTTTGCTTATCTTTTGGACAATTGCTATTTTTCATCCTAGGCAAGTTGGGTTTCCTAATGCGCCCTCCTGACATGGCAACTCATTCCCACATGTCATTATTTTGCATATTAATTAAATATTACATAAAAATAATCATAATAAGAAATTTCCATAGTACATGCCTCCATAGTTTTAAATAACCAAAATTTCCCTAGGCATAATTTAATTAATTCAATTTTTAACCACTAGGCTCTTGACAAGGTCAACACTTTCAATGTCATTCCAAGAAGGGACATTATATTCCTCCCTCCCAAGTCTGCTTGTCGTCAAGCAGAAGCAATCTAGGGTGCTGCAAAATTTGTTCACCCAAAGAAGTCTTCCCCCATGTAGGAGAACTGGAACATGATACTACATATATGAACTCATGTGAAGAAAGGTTGACTTGCTCCATCAAGCCATCATGTAAATAGTTGCTCAAAATACAAGCAATGCCAGAGTCCCATTGCTTGCATTGCATCCCCATCAGTGAGAACTCCATCCAACACAACTCCTCATACAAAAGTATGCCTGGATCCCATTTCCTCAATTGCAGGTATCCATGTAGTAGTACCAAGGGTGGAAACTTGACATCCCAAGGAATTCCAGGATCCCACTGCTCGATGTGCATCCTCCTAAGCATCATCAACATCATGCAGGAACCACCATCATGAAAGGTACTATGAAGGATGGCAATAACATCATGAAGAATGTATGAATCATGCAAGTGACAAGGGTGGAAATTCCATGTAAAACCCCAACAAAGATAGGCATCATCCAACAAACAAGGATGCCCAATTTGCTCACAATGAAATGATATATCCAAATCATCTCTGAGAATGCAACCAAGAAATACAAACATGTTCCTCCTCATCCAACGAGGGAATGGAATGACATTCAAACCAAATATCCATGTGAACACATCCAATGGCTCAACTCTCTGCCACTGGTCAAAGGGTGCAAGCATCCATGCAAATGTCTGGATTTCCTCCACAGAGGCCACCTTTTGCAAGATATATGTTTCAACAACTTCTCTTGGTAGTTTGCTTGCTTAGCTTCCTTCCACTAATCATGAGCATTTTTTTTTTGCAAGAAGACTCCATGTGTGACATGTAATCTTCCACTCAATTCATATGTGGATGAATGGCAGCAATATGTGCCTATACTTCTCCATCCATGAGTCTTTCTCACCTAGAGAAATCTTATGATCTCCCAAACATGGAACTAGTGTACAACTCTAATGGGTCAACTCTTTGCCATTGGGTCCACTCAATGGGTGCAAGTGAATGCCTAAGTTGCTGCTAGGAAGAGAATGGTGCATTCATCAAGTCATCATGAACACCTATGGGAGCCTCCTGCTCCTCATGTGGCACCAAGAACGAAAATTCCTTCTCCCAATTTTCATCCCCACTTGATGTGGCTGAAATAGAAGTGCAGGGTGAAGAACTATGAACCAAATCTGTACAATACTCATCCATCTAGCTAATGGATGCACAAATTCCTCCATTGGTTGTCTTAGTGCAAGTGTGATCATCTTCCTCCTTCAAAACTGTGCAACCGTCTTCTAAGGGCAGTTCATAATCTCTTTGGCAATGAACAAGTGCTTGGTTTCCATTTTTTATTGACCTCAAACTCCTCAAGCACAAGAAAATCAAAATGCACCTCATGTACATGTGTATGGGAGGTATCTAATGGCTACAAAATAAGTCTTTGTTGTTGTTCACATGTCAGGACAATGTCACAAATTTTTTTTTATTGCAGAAATTAAAGAACCCTTTACCTCCCAAGGATTTCATTTCAACGATGTCTCTATCCACCCAATCAATGGATGAATAAGGACTTTTATTTGTTGATCCATATGGCATGTCCTTATCCATCTTTCCCATAGCTAAGAACACTTCATCCTTCCTCTCAATCTCAATGAGTGATTGGCCAATATTTTCTTCATCATAGCTTTTCACAAGCATTTCTAAATCTGCTCCTTCCTCATGTTTGTCCTCCACATGAGGTTCCTCCAGCACATCCAAAGTAGTTCCTACCATGTGCACATGATTTGTTTCCATGCAAGATGGAGGGTGTGGTACATTCAACTCCCTTTGAAGTTTATCAATCTGCAACCTTGACTCTTGAAGAGCTTCTTGGGTTCTCTTCAAGGAATCATATGTAGCCTCCCATCTACTATGGATCCTTTCAGACTCTTCTGTTTCCTTTTTGAATGCACAGTGGTACATTTCCTTCACCATGTGGAGACGATCTCTTTTAGATAGTAATTCCATATTGATCTCCTTCATCTTGGCCATGCCTTCTTCAAGTGCTATGCACTCTTCCAGAAAGGTTTCTCCTTCCATCTCTCCTCCAGAAGCTTTCCAAGAACATCTTGTCACCAAGGCATTGATGTCAACAAATTTGTTCATGGATGCCATAAACTTATCTCTGTCCTCCTTTAGTGATCCACTAAAATGATGCGACTCACAAAGAATATCCTCTACCAAGGTTTCTCCTTCCAATGGCTGACAAACAAGACTATCTTTCTTGTGGTATGGATCCACAACATGAATCTCATTCTCAGTGTACCGATCAACTTTAGAATTTTTTTCAAAGTCACTTCCATGATATGATGTGGAGGGTATCTTTGAAGGTTCGAATGAAATGTGATCTTTGCAAAAATAAAAAAGCACATGATGCCTTGGCATTTCATCTCCATCATCTTCTTGTAGGGACACTATGGTGGCTTTCTCTTCCACCAAATTCTCAGGTTCACACCCAAGTGGCGTGGCTTTGTTTTCCTTTTCATTATATGGCTCAAGAGGTGACTACAAATCTAATTTATAAACTTCTTTTGGATCTGATCCAAAACACGTCTCACCACCCTCACATGAACCAACATCCTTAGCAGTGATCCGGAGATCACCCACAAAGAAGTTGGAAGTGCATTCATCTTCCCTTTCTTCACCTATGCAGTCACTTTAAAGTGACTTGAACTCCACCTCAGGAATCTCTGACTCTACTTCATTTCTATTATCCTCCAGGAAACTTGAGACTTCTCTATCTTGAATGGTACTCATGTCACAACTTTAGAAGCTTTGTTTGAAGAAACCCAAACAATATTATAATGATTGGACAAGCATATGGCTTTGATGGATCTTCACGTTTGGCTCATCTTTCTTCTTCTTTACTCACAAAGTTGAAACAACTTGGTTCCTCTACGGATGATTTGCATCTCTTGAAAGAATGCTCATCAACATTCTGAGACCAAAATCCATACTTGAGATAGACATACTCCTTGAAAGTCGTGACCGCACCAATATTCTTGCCCAAAGCTAGAACTCCTTGTAACAATGAGGCATGTTTTCACATGTTTTCACATGCTTTTATCATCTTTGTGAACTCTTTCTTAACAATGGGAGAATCAAGTATGATCTAATTTATATTTGATGGCCAATAGACTTCATCATATTCATCTCTTGGTAGGCCTCCATCAACATAGATAATTTCTTCTTCTTCACACTACTCATCATAGTCATCATCGGAGTTATAGGACATGGCTGCAATTTCTTCAACTTGAGAGAGTACTTTCCACAGGGGTGTAGGAAAGTGTTATGATACCACTGCAATATCCCTAATCTGAATCAGATCAAAATATTATCTCTTACTGATGATATAATTAAAATATGAATTACAATTTTACAAGTGATTTGAGTATTTTCTTTGACAATGAAAAACACAGGCAGTAATGACAAAAACAACTGAGTATGGCAGAGGGTAAGTGGATGAAACCAAAGGACAGGTTTGAAGATAAGAGTTCAAATCCCTAAGCACCTAGATGTTGGGCCCTTTTAGGTTTTGAGCATCAACTATGCTGAAGTCTACTCCCAGGATTTTGGGTGTCCCAACCGGTGCAAACTGAGATTGAACAATTAAATCCATTAAAAAAAGTATTATGAAAGACTTAGGGGAGTTTTTAGTCACTTATTAGGCATAAAATATCATTTGAACATGTTTACAACATATCTGGAACAATTTGAGGAAGTTTGAGGGTGTTTGAGAAAAAAACTAGGATTTTGCCATAGGGAAATCCTGCATAGAGGAGGACACTCAAACATTGTATGATCTCATCGAATTCTTAATCTATAAGTTAGGTTTGGTTTTGGGGTGAATATATAACCTACATAAACTTACAAAACACAATTTGAGTTTATAGATCTTACATAACATAAAAAACTGTAAAACTAGTCAAAATGGACTAGTCAACGATTAGGGGTAAGAAAACAACAATGAATTTCAATGTTGTAATTTATCAGGTCTGCAACTAAAGGTTATCGGTGATTTATATGACATATATTATGCATCATATAACTCAGTTATGCTTATCATGTCCATTACATCACATTTAATGCATAGAACCTACAAAAAGACCCCTTAAATGGACATTGGAAGACTTCTCTCATGAAAGTTAAGCATTATGACCTTATTGAACAAAATACTTACAGTATATCAGAAATAAGAAAGATGAGAAGAATATGAGAAGCTCGGAAGGATCTTGGAGGAGTCGATCTCCCTCAATGGTGCCCAAAACTGAAGAATAGTGTATTGGAAGCAACACCCGACACCAATTTGACAATCTTGAGAGCATACGTGAAGTATCCTTCATTGGAGCTCGAAACCCATGGCTGGATGGCTGATATTAGAGCTCAAAATTGGTGCTCAATGACTGCTCCTGGGCTCTCTATGGATGCATTGAAGAATGGAAGAGAAGAGAAGAGAATGAGAAGCTTGGGGCGCATCACCCAAGGTGGCTGAGGCACATCACTCAGACTAGAAGCTTAGCGTCACTCAACAACAAAACATTAATGATCAAAACTGTGAAATGGATTTGGAAGCATCCCTTTATAGACTTGATTGACTTGTTTAGCAAGTCATCCACCTATTGAGTAAGTTACCCACTTGCAAACCCTAACCCTAATCCATGTATGTGTTAGATTTTCACAAAATTATAGCAGTATATCTTAATTTCATTTATCAATAGGATTACTAGAAGATAGACAAAGCACAAAACAATAACACAATGATTTCTATTCTAGGAAACTTAATCCAGAAAAACCCAGCAAACCTTCGTTTAGAGATAATGATCTTCTGAGAACAAAGAGAAGAAGAGAGAAAGAAAATGTCTCTCGCAGATTTAACCCCATGAAAACACACTCCTAGACTGCTAGAGCGCACCTTTACTGCTCAACTGAGTAGCTGTGAATGTGTGTTATAATGATGAGGAGCGCCTCCTATTTATACCGATTTTCCACTAGGAAAATCATTGGGGCCGACTTCTCTTAGGGGAGCAATAAAAATATATTTTATAATTTTATTTTTATTTCTTTCTTTTGCTTGCTTTTCACCCCAAGGTTTACAATGAATAATTACAACAATATAATCTCTCGTAGGAGGTACAATACGAGTACAATAAGAATAGCTTCTGAAGTTGAAAAAATTCTAACACCCCCTCTCAACGAGGAAGGTATTCTTCAGATATGGTCATTATCAACATCATGATAATCTGGGTCTCTTATGTACATCTCATCTGTCTCCATCATCTCTATACATATTGAAGGTCGTCAACATGTCATTGTAAGGTATTTTCTCTTTTGTAGTTCCATTTGCTACCTGTCCGTCTCATTTGCCGATGGGATCCTCCCATACCTGCCTTGAGAACCTGGACGAGATAATGTGCACGACCATCTACTATATGTTCATCTCATCTGCTGATGGGGTACTCCCATACCTAGCTGAGAACCTGAATGAGTAGAGGCACATGTGCAATCACACGACCATCTACTTTCTGTCCGACTCATCTGTCGATGGGATTTATCCCATACTTGACTGAGCACCTGGACGAGTAGAGTCACCTATGTGAAACCGACCATCTACTACCTATCCCTCTCATTTGCTGATGGGATTTGCCCCATACCTGGCTGGTAACCTAGATGAGTAGAGGTACCTAGGAAAAATAATGATAAATATATGTTAGTAAGCTCTTCTTAAGGAGGGATACATTCTTCTCTACTCCAAGTCTTCCTCAAAAGTATTCCAACTTCACTCTGGGAAGAGGCTTACTGAGAACATTTGCAGTCTGGTCATCTGTCAGAATATACTATAACTCGACCGCACCTTTCTGCACCATATCACGTATGAAGTGATATCGAATCTCTATGTGCTTCGACTTGTCATGAAATACATGATTCATTGACATCTGCACACAACTCAGATTATCACAGTGAATCACTGTTGGCTCTAGGATTTGGCCAAACAATCCTGCAAGAAGTTTACGAAGCCAAACTGCTTCTCGGGCTATTGCGCTAGCAGCCATATACTCGGCCTCTGTAGTACTTAGAACTACCGAGTTTTGCTTCCTATTTCACTAGGAAAGTACTGCAAAACCCAAACTGAAACAACATCCTGAAGTACTCTTCCTATTTGCGGTGCATTTGACCCAATATGAGTCTCTAAATCCTTGCAATTTCAAGTCACAATTTGAATCACATCATAGACCGTATCCCACAGTGCCATGTAAGTATCTGGGCACATGTTTTGCAATAGTCCAATGAATCTGCCTTAGCTCGCACATGAACTGACTGAGGGTATTGACAACAAAACATATTTATGGTCTGGTGTTCCTCAGATACATCAAGGACCCAATCAGCTGGCGATACATAGTGGGATTGATTAAATTTGAATTTGAAGTAGAATCTCTCAACTTCTTCAAATTTGCATCTATCGGAGTAGGTATGGACTCGCAGTCCAACATTCCGAATATCTTCAGTATATCTATGGTGTATTTTCCTTGACCTAGGAAAATCTCCTTCTACCTATGCCATACTTTTAATCCCAAGAAGTAATGCATCAATCCAAGATCCTTCATTTCGAACTCAGAGGCGAGTTTCTTCTTACACCATATGATAAGTTTCTCATTTCCAATGAGAAATAAGTTATCAACATATAGTATCAAAATCAATGGCTCATCATTCACAACCTTGTAGTATAGGTTGGGGTATTCATCACTTTTGGTGAATCTTAGATTCACCAGGAATCCGTCTATTTGTCCATACCAAGAACAAGGTGCTTGCTTGAGTCCATATAGAGCTGCTTTTCAGCTTGCATACATGAGACTCCTTCCCATGGACAACAAACCCTTATGGTTGTTCAATACATTCTTCTTCCTCAATAATTTCATTGAGAAAGGTTGTCTTGACATCCATTTGATGCAACTTCCATCCCATAGCTAAAGCTACAGCGATGATTGATTTGATGGAAGTATATCGAGCCACAAGAGCAAATGTCTCATCATAATCAACTCCCTTTTTCTGAGAGAACCCTATGGCAACAAATCTAGCCTTGTATTTTTCAATGCTTCCATTGGCTCCATGGTTGATCTTGTATAACCATTTGGAAGTCACAATTGACTTCTCCTCAGGTCTAGGCACAATATTCGACAGATCATTCTTCATGATGGATTGGTATTCTTCCACCATGGCATACTCCCATACTTCCTGTCTAGATGCTTCTTCATAAGTTGTGGGTTCTGAGTCAATGATGTCACTCATTAATACCACATAACTGGAGAATCTCTGAGGTCTTTTACTTTCTCGAAAAGTACAATGTGGGGCTTCATTCCCTTCAACATCTTGTAAGGTCTGATGTGCCCATCTAGGTATTTTTTGGCTTACTGCCATATCTTTGGGAATATTAACTGTCACAATTGGATCAATGGGATCGATGGGTTCATCTTTCTCTGCTAACTCATTATGAACTGGAGGGGGAGATGATCTCATCTCCGTTTCCTCATCGTCGATCTCCATGTATGATCCTCTGCCTTTCCTGACAACCATCTCTTCTTCAAAGGTCACATCCCTGCTAACTTCAATTTGTCTGGATCCTGGGATATAATTCCTGTAGGCCTTTGAAGATTCACTATATCCCACAAAAGTTCCCTTGTTTCCTAAAGTTTTCTAACTTTGTCCTTTTCTCCTTGGGCACATTTATGTAGACTAGACATCCAAAGATTCAAAGGTGACTCTCTTTAGGTTTTACTCCTGTGAAGGCTTCTTCCGGAGTCATGTTATTCACTATCTTATGCGGGCATTCGTTCTGTATATATACAACTATTCTGGATGCTTCTTCCCATAAGAACATTGCTAGACTCTAGTCATGTATTGTGGCTTTGGCTGCCTCCACAATTGTTATGTTATTTCTTTCAGCAACCTCATTTTGTTGGGGGTTGTAGGGAAATGTGAGCTCCCTCTTAATTCCTGCTTCCTTACAGAAATCATTGAATTCTGTAGGGGTGTATTCTCCACCATTATTTGATCTTAGGATCTTGATCCTCTTCCCTGACAAAATTTCCACTTGTGCTTTGAATTCTTTGAACTTGCTGAGTACTTCTTTGGATTCCTTGGTCTTGAGAAGTTATATCCAAGTCTTTCGTGTGTAGTCATTGATGAATGTTACATAGTAATGATATCCTCCCAATGAAGCAACTGTCATTGGGTCGCACAAGTTAGAGTGCGCTAGATCCAAGATTTCTCATTAGAAGAAATTTCAACTCAAAATGGGCCTTTCAACCCTAATTCAAATTCTATGTCATCATGTGTTAGCCAATGAAATTGCTTTAAATTTGAAATACCGTATAGGTCTTAAACAAACTTTTAATATAAATTTGGGGATATGTATCATAAAAAAAACTATTTTTTTTGTTCGTATTTTCGACATATCTCCCTGTGTTCTTACTCAAATTTCGATCGGGAGAGCTCATTGGACGTGGAATTAAATTTCGCATCAAACGAGTACCCATCGGCATACTTTTGATGGACCCCGCTACCCTAGAAATAAGAAATACCTGAAAAAATGTGATGATGATGTCATCGTCACGTTTTTTCAGGTATTTCTTGTTTTTTGGGGCAGCAGGGTCCGTCAAAAGTATGCAAAGTGGGTACTCGTTGGATGCGAAATTTAATTCCGCATCCAATGAGCTCTCCTGATCGAAATTTGAGTAAGAACACAGGGAGATATTTCGAAAATATGAACCAAAAAAAGTAGTTTTTTCTTTTCTTCCTCCAAAATTAATAAATATTATTTTGTTATTTTAACTATTATTTTATTATTTTCCTTAGGAGGCCCATTTTGAGTTGAAATTTCCTCTAATGTTGGATATTCTCTCTCTATTTGGGAAGCATTTCTTGGCATTCTTGCCAAGTGCACATCCTCTACATGGTCTACTTGTAGTACGGGTATACCTGTAACTATGTTCTTTACTGTTAGGAGAGCTCTGTAATTTAGGTGACCTAATCTTCTATTCCATAACTCACCCATACGTGTCAAGTCATGGACTAGGGCTTGGATTGGTAGAGTGTTCAGTCGGTACAAACTCTCCTCTCTCATACCAATTACCTTGGTTGTATCCATGCTTGATTTCTTCTGCCAAGCAAGTACTTTTCCATCTAAAAATGCTACTTTGTATCCTTTGTCTTCTAAGGCTGAGATGGAAACAAGATTTCTTCTCATACTAGGTACATAGAGCACATCACTTAAGTGTAGAGTATCATTTTTACTCTAGCTGAAGGGAGGTGGCCCCAGATCCCTTCACAGTGTAGTTAGCATCATCTCTAAGTACAACACAGAGATGAGAATCTTTCTCAACTACTTCTGAGAGTTTTTCTTTATATCCCGTCATGTGTCTAGATGCACCACTATCTATAAGCCAAGTATCACTAGTGGTGGGAACAATACTTGATAGAGATGATATGAAGAAGAATTATGTATGATGATGCAGGAGCATCGTGGCATGCCAACAATGTGATGAGTTGGTCACATGTTGTGGCATATTTTTGGTTGTTTTCCTGAGTCATAGCTTGTTAGCTAGTTTTCTTGAGTCAGAGTTTGTTAGCGCTGTTAGGAATGATGGCGGATCATGACTCCCTGTGAGGAGATCAAGCTGCAAGTTGTTTTTGTGATAGGGAGATTTCATCATGCATTGTAGTTGTTTGTTTATTTTCAGTTGTAGGACCACTCGGTGGGGGGAGGAAGTGTTAGGGGTTCTGTTCTTTAGTGTGAGATGCAGAGAGAAGGATAGACCTACGTCTGGTTCCACTTGTAAATATTTTGAGAAGACTGAAGAAGGAGATCCGAGCTGTGTGTTTGTTCTATTCCTTAATAGAAGGATTAGTTGTGTGTTTGCAATGTTTTTAGCCTATATGCATGTGCTGTTTTGAACTATGTATTTGTGCAGAGCGGACTTCAGCGGTTTTTTGAACATTTGTGTATATCTGTGAAATTTGTTGATTCACGCATTAAATTGTTGCTTGAATAGTTGAAATAGGTTGTAGATGCATGCATAGAAGTGTTAGGCTAATGAATCTTGAAGATTGTAGGCTGGATTGATCGATCCTTTGATCAATCAGCGGAGAACGCAGATTTTCTACGATTAAAAAGTTTTGCAGAGAATGAATGGTGGGGATTGAGTCCACAAACAAAGATCTGACAGTACAGGAGAGATCCGCAACAGAAGTTGCGAGGGCAAAAACAGATCTACAAAGATCTGTGAGATTCGCATCAAAGAGTAGATCAACGGTCGTGGAGAAGGCTGCAAAGATTTGACGGTTGGGAAAATTGTGGAAGAAAAGTTGCGGGGAAGCAACTTTGGAAAGTTGACATCCCGCATCCCACAACCCTCTTATGGAAAACTTGTTGTGGAAACTCTATTCCGGTAATAGATTTGCGGGAAAGCTTGTTGTGGAAATAGAGTTGTAGAAGCAGAATTGCGGGTAGGTAATTTTAGGGCAGAGTTTGGATGAGGGCTAAATTTGGTAATCCTGCTAAGTGTAGGAGTCACCAGATCCTGGAGGTGTTGGTTGGGTTGGTTGTGGTTGATCCCACCTGCACCACTTTTGGTATCAAAGTAAGGAGAAGCTCGTGTGAGAGAGAAGTGTAGCAGTCGAAGCTTGGAAAGAGCAAAGAAGAGAGCTCGAGAGGTTCTAGATAGAGGACCAACGTTAACAAAAGACCAAGCACAAAGAAGGGGCTTGGTGAGGTAAATTGTAGCAGTGTGTAAGAGAATTGTTATTGCAGAGGCTTAGCGCAAGAGGATTTGTACACACGTAGGCAGAGCAAGAGGTCAGGATAGAGGTCGACCAACGGTGAACGCAGAAGTTATGGAGGAAATGAGGGAGCTACGAGCACGTTTGGAAGCCATGGACATAGATAGACAAAGAGACCCAGAAGTAGGGGATGTAAGTGAACTCGAGGATGAAGAGCAAAGAGAAGAAGCCGCACCTATGCAGGAAACACTCGAGCTAAGATATTTCAGATCGATTCTAGGAGCAAGTTCAAGGTCGAAACCTGAGTTGTCTACCTATGATGGAAGTCTCATTGCTGAGCATCTCATTGACTGGATCAGTGAGCTGGATAAGTACTTTGAGTATGATGAGATTGAAGAAGACAAGAGAGTCAGATTGGCTGTGATAAGGTTGAAAGGGAATGGATCCTTATGGTGGGATAGTGTGCAAGCAGAAAGGAGGAAGAATAAGTCATTGATAAAGAGCTGGGATAGGATGGTAGCATAGATGAGGGCTAAGTTCTTGCCCAAATATTACCAGTTAATTATGTATAGACAGGTACATAACCTTAGACAAAGATTGTTAACAGTGAGAGAGTACACTGAAGAGTTCTACAAAGTAAACCTAAGGGTAGGATATGTGGATGAGTCAGTAGAAAAGGATGCTTGATATGTCAATGGCCTAAGGATGGATATCCAAGAAGAGATCAACATGATATAACCTAGAAAAATGGAGGAGGCGTATCAATGTGCCTTAAGGGCAGAAGAAAAGATAGCGAGGAAGCAGAGCTTTAATGGAGGTTGAGCTTCAACCAGAGGAAGAGGACAAGCAGCTGGAAGAGGAAGATTTAGAGCATAGAGGGGAGAGTCTAGTAACTCTAACCAGCAAGAGCAGCATGGTAGAGGAGGCAACTCTAGCAGAAGAGGACCTTACCAAGGAGGTAGAGGTAGAGAGAGAGGCAAAGGAACTGTCTATAGGTGCTATGAATGCAACCAGTTAGGGCATAGATCATTTGAATGTTAAGGGAAGGAAGACGTAGGACATAGAGGAGCCTATGTAGCTCAGAATGAGCAACAACAAGAACATTCGACAATGGAGGAAGTTTTCCCAGAGACAGGAGAGGCTTTGATGATGAATAAGGTCTTGTTGAAACCTGAGAAGGAGTAAGCAGAGCCTTCTCAAAGTAAATCTTTATTCAGGACCATGTGTAAAGTCCAAGGGAAGTACTGTAAGATGGTGATTGACAGTGGGAGCACTGATAATCTTGTTTCGACAGAGATGGTGGAGAAGCTGAGTTTAAAGAGAACCAAGCATCCTGTTCCATACAAAGTATCTTTGTTACATAAAGGACATCAAATCCCGGTAAGTGAGCAGTGTGAAGTTGATTTCCAAATAGGTCCATATAAGGACAAGATTTTGTATGATGTTATGCCCATGGATGTTTGTCATATACTGTTAGGAAGACCGTGGCAATTTGATAAGAAAGTGATTCATGATGTTAGGAGTAACTGTCATAGTTTTGAGCAGAATGGGATAAAACATGTACTTCACCCTTTACAAGAAGGTGGTATAGCTTGACAGTTAGCCCCCAAAGTCTTGATGTTGTCAAGAAAATAATATTTGCAACAGATTGAGAAGGAAGAGTTGAACTATGCTATGGTATGCAAACCAAGAGTGGTGACAATGAAGACTAATGTGACATATCTATCTGAGGAGATTTAGGAGATGCTGAGTGAGTTTAGTGACATCGTGGTGGATGATTTACCCAATGAGTTACCACCAAGGAGGGATATAAGCCATCAAATTGATTTTATTTCAAAAGCCAGTTTACCAAACAAGGCAGCGTATAGGTTGACACCTCAAGAGAATGAAGAAGTGAGGAGACATGACCAAGGATTGTTGGACAAAGGATTGGTCCAGAAGAGTCCGAGTCCATGTGCAATACTAGCGGTACTGACACCAAAGAAGGATGGTGAGTGGAGGATGTGTATTGAATCTAGAGCAATTAACAAGATTACTATCAGATATAGGTTTCCATTACCAAGGATGGATGACATGATGGATTTCCTAAGTGGGGAAACGTGCTTTTCAAAACTGGATTTGAAGAGTGGATATCATCATATCAAAATCAGAGAAAGAGATGAGTGGAAGACAACTTTTAAGACAAATGATGGGTTGTATGAGTGGTTTGTCATGCCATTTGGATTGTCCAACGCACCAAGCACTTTTATGAGATTGATGAATGAAGTCTTGAGAGATTTCATAGGTAAGTTTGTGATAGTTTACCTTGATGACATTTTGGTTTTTAGCCAAACAGAAGAAGAGCATTTGAAGCATCTGAGATATGTTTTAGAGAGGCTGCAATAGGAAAAATTGCTGGTAAATGTGAAGAAGTGCACATTTATGAAGCTAGAGCTAGTATATTTAGGTTTTGTTATCTCAAGAGATGGGTTGAAGATGGATCCATAAAAGTTGCAAGCAATCATTGATTGGCCTTCACCTAAGAACATATTTGAGGTAAGAAGTTTTCATGGATTGGAAAGTTTTTATAGGAAATTTATAAAGAATTTCAGTGGTATTTGTGCATCTATTGTCGAGACAATTAAGAATGATAGACAACCATTTCAATGGATAGCAGAGGCTGAAAGGAGTTTTTAGTTCTTGAAGAAGAAGATCACTGAACAACCGGTATTGAAGTTACCAGACTTCAAACACCCTTTCCAAGTAAAGTTTGATGCCAATGGAGTAGCAATCGGAGCTATGCTCAGTCAGGAGGACAGACCTATAGCGTATTTCAGTGAGAAGCTGAATGATGCAAAGCAGAAGTATTCATCTTATGACAAGGAGTTTTATGCTATTGTTCAAGCAATGAAGCATTGGAGACATTATTTGATGCCTAGAGAATTTCTGTTATATTCTGATAACCATGCATTACAGTACATTACACAACAACCTAATTTGAACCTGAAGCATGTCAAGTTGGTTGAGTTCTTACAGAGATTTACCTTTGTGTTGAAACACATAAGTGGACAGTCAAACAGAGTAATTGATGCCTTAAGTAGGAGACTGCTGATTATGCAAGAGAATCAGGTCCAAGTCTTGGGATTTGAGCATTTAAGGGATTTGTATGAGACTGACATTGATTTCCAGGAGGCTTACAGGGCTTGGAAGAATCCAGTGGAGGTGGACAGACAACCATGGATGGAGTATATGCTACAACATGGTTTACTCTTTAGAAACAATAAAGTATGTATACCAAAGTGTTCGATGAGAGAGAACTTGATACAAGAAAAACACAATGGAGGTATGGCGGGTCACTTTGGAAGTGATAAAACCTTTGGACAGTTGGGTCATTTCTTTTTTTTTCCAAGGATGAGGTCTGAAGTTGAGAATTTTGTAAGCAGATGTAGAGTATGCCAGTATGCTAAAGAAGCCAGAACACAGGGTTGTATACACCATTGCCTATTCCAACTAGGCCTTGGGATTATGTGAGTATGGACTTCATTCTGGGTTTACCAAGAACTCACAAGGGACATGATTCTATCTTCGTAGTTGTTGATAGATTCACCAATATGGCACATTTCATTCCATGCTACAATACTAGTGATGCTACACACAATGCTAACTTGTTTTTCAATAAAGTTGTGAAGCTACATGGTTTACCTAGAAGCTTTGTATCAAAGAGAGATGTGAAGTTCATAGGTCATTTCTGGAGGACCTTGTGGAAGAAGTTGGGTACTAGACTGAAATTCAATTCAACATATCACCCACAGTCTGATGGGAAGACAGAGGTAGTTAATATGAGTCTGGGGAACATGTTGAGAAGTCTGATTGGAGAGAGTTCGAAGCAGTGGGACATAGTATTAGCTCAAGCTGAGTTTTCCTATAATGATTCACCAAACAAAAGTACATGGATGATTCCATTTCAAATTCTGTATGGAATGCATCCAAGGGGAGTGTGTGAAATTTGTGACTTAGGTCAATTAGAGAAAATGAGTGTTTGATGGAGAAGAGTTTGCAATGAGGATCAATGAACTACAAGAGCAAGTGAAAGCAAGGTTACAGCAGAGTAACACCAATTACAAGTCCAGAGCAGATTCCAAAAGGAGAGAGAAGAACTATGAAGTAGGAGATTTTGTCTTAGCATATCTAAAGAGAGAAATATTTCCAAAAGGAGAGTATAACATGTTGAAGATGAAGAATATTGGACCCTGCAGGATACTCAGGAAATTCTCAGCCAATGCTTATGAGTTAGAGATGCCTACAGGAGTGGGTATTTCACCAATATTTAATGTTGTAGATCTATATCCTTGTGTAGCGGGTGATACTAGAACCTTTGTAGAAGGTGAGGATCCCATTGAAGACCTACAATGGGTGAGGTAGATGCCTATGGCACAACCATTGGATGTTGAGGCCATTCTGGACACTAAAGTGGTAAAGAGTACAAGGAAGAAGGACTATTTGGAGTATTTGATTAAATGGAAGAAGTGACCAACAGAGGATTCTACTTGGATGAGCGCTGTAGAGTTGGAAGCCAAGGGTTTCACTGTAGCTGATCTAATGAATAGGGGTTCATAATTTTTCACCCTTGCGAGTCTGATGCAGGAGCATCGTGGCATGCCAACAATGTGATGAGTTGGTCACACATTGTGGCATATTTTTGGTTTTTTTGTTGAGTCATAGCTTGTTAGCTTGTTTTGTTGAGTCAGAGTTTGTTAGCGCTGTTAGGAATGATGGCAGATCATGAATCCCTGTGAGGATATCAAGCTGCAAGTTGTTTTTGTGATAGGGACGTTTCATCATGCGTTGTAGTTGTTTGTTTATTTTTGGTTGCAGGACCACTCGGTGGGGGGAGGAAACAACTTAGCTTAAATAGATAGGTTAGAGAAGTGTTAGGGGTTCTGTTCTTCAATGTGAGAATTCCAAATTGCAGAGAGAAGTCCAAACCTACGTCTGGTTCCACTTGTAAATATTTTGAGAAGACTGAAGAAGGAGATCCGAGCTGTGTGTTTGTTCTATTCCTTAATAGAAGGATTATTTGTGTGTTTACAGTGTTGTTAGCCTTTATGCATGTGCTATTTTGAACTATGTATTCGTGCAGAGCCAACTTCGGCAGTTCTCTGAACATTTGTGTATTTCTGTGAAATTGTTGATTCACGCGTTAAATTGTTGCTTGAATAGTTGAAATAGGCCATAGATGCATGCATAGAAGTGTTAGGCTAATGAATCTTGAATATTGCAGGATGGATTGATCGATCCTTTGATCAATAAGTGGAGAACACATATTTTCTGCCATTAACAAGTTTTGCAGAGAATGAACGGTGGGGATTAAGTCCGTAGATGAAGATATGACGGTACAGGAGAGATCTGCAATGAAAATTGAGAGGGCGAAAACGGATCTACAAATATCTGTGATATCCGCATCAAAGAGTAGATCAATAGTTGTGGAGAAGGTCACAAAGATCTGACAGTTGGGAAAATTGCGGAAGAAAAGTTGTGGGAGGAAAGTTGCGAGGAAGCAACTTTGGAAAGTTGACATCCCGCATCCCACAACCTGCTTACAGAAATTCTGTTCCGGAAACTCTGTTGCATTAACAGAGTTGCGGGAAATCTTGTTGCAAAAACTCTGTTGCTGAAAAAGAGTTGCGGAAAGGCGGTTGTAGAAGCAAAATTGCGGGGAGGTAATTTTAGAGCAAGGTTTGGCCAAGGGCTAAATTTGGTAATCCTACTAAGTGTAGGAGTCACCAGATCTTGGAGGTGCTGGTTGGGTTGATCCCACCTGCACCATACGATATTCATTCTTTGTTTCTTGTGATGATGATATTATTCTACATCAACAGTTGAGGTTCCATGCTTCCTTTTGTATGAACTCCGATAACTATTGGCATAATGACCATATTTCTTGCACCTGTAGCATTGGATCTGTGAAAAATATTTATTTTGTTTCTTCTAATCTGGGGGAGGACTTGATCTCTTATCTTGATGCTTGTGATTGTATTTCTTCCTTACCCTTCCCTTTCCTTTCTTGGCATGAGATACAAATGCTTGATTTTCCTCAGGTTGAGTGCCATGAAGTCTTTGGTGTGCGTTTATTCTCATCTCTTTCTGAGTGCATTCTTCCCATAGCTAATCAAATTTGGGAAACTTGGTTCGACCACTTATAGTTTGGATGAAAGACTCCCAAGATGGTGGGATACCATTTAAGGTGGTCATAACGAGATCCTTTTCTTTAAGGTTGTCTCCAATGGACATTAGCTTGTCCCGAAGCTCGATGATCCTCATGAAATATGAGGTAATATTTTCGGACTTCATCATCTTCATATTTGATAGTTTATTCCTCAATGTGAGAATCACATTGATGCTATTGTGTTCAAATAACTTCTTTAAGGTTTTGAACATCTTCCTCCCTGTTGTCTTTTCTAAGATTTGAGGTACCAAGTGGTCTCTAACTGAGTCTACCAAAAACCTTCTTGCTTTGGCATCATTCTTCCTCCAAAGAGGTTGTATTATTCGGCTTCTGGTTCTAGGACCTTTGTATTTACAAACTGTAATAGGTCATTTTCTTCTAGTAGAAGAACCCTAGACTTCCAGGGAATGAAGTTGGAAGCCCCTTTCAGACGATCTTCAACCTTCATACCGATCATCTTGACTGCAGATCTAGATCTGAAACCTTAGCAGAGACTAGGTCAAACTTGAAGGTTGGAGTTTTGGAGAATTGACTCCACAGGTGAATGTGCCCTAGAGAGGTGAGTTAAGAAAATTAGAGTCAAGCCAACACTGTGGAGGAAGTAGGTAAAAAATTGAAACCCTAATTTCTACTACGAATGCAAAATTAGGTAAAAAATTGAAAGTTCTCAGAATTGAGTTCTTCCTTCACCAAAATATGCTCCCTCCTTAGAGAGAAATTTCGAAGGCTCTTTTCTTGCCATAAAGTTGAGTAAATGCTTTGAAAAATGAAACCATAGTTCCATTAGGGTTCTGACATTGTTCCGGCAATGGCTTCTTCTAGCACTGGTATGATACCATGTTAGATTTTCACAAAATTATAGAAGTATATATTAATTGCATTTATTAATAGGATCAATAGAAGATAGAAAAAGCACAAAACAATAACACAAGGATTTTTATCATGGGAAACCCAATCGGGAAAAACCCAGCAAACCTTAGTATAGAGATGATGATCTTCTAAGAACAAAGAGAAGAAGAGAGAGAGAAAATGTCTCTCGCAGATATAACCCCAGAAAACACTCTCCTAGACTGCTGGAGTGCCCCTTTACTGCTCAGTTGAGTAGCTTTGATTGTGTGTTATAATGAGGAGTGCCTCCTATTTATACTGATTTTCCACTAGGAAAATTACTAGGGCTGACTTCTCTCTTGGGGGAGCAATACAAATATATTTTATAATTTTATTTTTATTTCTTTCTTTTGCTTTCTTTTCACCCCATGTTTTACAATGAATAATTACAACAATATAATCTCTCCTAGGAGGTGCATGGAGGTACAATACAATTAGAATAAGAATAGCTTCTAAAGTTGCACAAATTCCAACAGAATGCACCCTCCTTGAGGAAAATAACAAGTTTGGCTCTTAGTTAATGTTTCCTTGTTTGTATCACTCACCCTCCTTGAGCAAAAGTTTCCTTCCTTATGACTGATGATGTTTCCTTGCTTGCATCCTTTCACCAAAATGGAAATTGCGCCCTCCTTGACCAAATTTTCCTACTTTTGCACTGATTTCTTTTCCTGCACTTTCTGCTTTTGAAACTGCATGCTTTTCCTTTCTTTTTTTAGTTTCCATATTTTTTTGACAGATAATATTTTTTAGAGTTTTGGACAGTTGCTATTTTTCATCCTAGACAAGTTGGCTTTCCTAATGCACCCTCTTGACATGGAAACTCGTTCCTATATGTCATTATTTTGCATATTAATTAAATAATTACATAAAAATAACCATATTTAGAAATTACCCTAGTACATGCCTCCATAGTTTTAAATAACCAAAAAATTCCTAGGAAGAATTTAATTAATTCAATTTTTAACCTCTAGGCACTTGACAAGTTCAACACTTTCAATGTTCTTCGAGGAAGGGACATTACATTTTACATCCAACCCATACATTTTACATCCAACCCACTCATCCCGTGGTTTGAATGTAGGTGGAGTCCATGACAATGCCTTGTTTTATTTATTTTTTACTTAAATTATTTTCATTTCATCTTATACATACTCATTGTACAAGTAATTTTTCTTGTAGGGCCTAAAATAATATCATTATTTGTGTAACATAGCAATGTTTGGGTTTGCTATTTTAACTTGATTAAATTTTCATTCATGGCAACAATAATCTTCCTTGTAATCTCAAAGTGTCACCTTCAATTAAATCTACAATTAACATGGGGTCTACAATTAATCATTATTGAAATATATTAAAAGTAGCTTTAGACATATATGCAATGTTGTTGAACATTTTGATTACATATGTCTTATAATTATTGTTGAAATATGTTAAAAGTGGTTTCATACATGTATATAATGTGCTTGAATTATTTATTAGACATGGATTTGTGTTTTTTTTTTTGTAAAATAAGTAAACCTTTATATTAACATAGTAAAGAAAATACAATATTGTATGTTCATATATATGTTACTTAGTTTGAAACCATGAACCTCACAAGTTTGAACGTTATACAATATTTGAGTCCTAGTGCTCCGCCCCCGAAAGGGAAAACATAACTTATAGTCATTCATTCTTATCTAAACCAAAACAGAGAGCGGGATTAAGTTAAAAATCCAAAGCTTAAAATTATCTGCTAATATCTAGTGCACCAAACCATTCGAATAATGATGTACCATAATGTCAAGCATGAAAAACAAAAAAATGAAGGTGCCCACCATATTCCACACCAAGCAACAACTACAGACCCACCGATGGTGGTGCTCCCAACCCACCTTGCACTTTGCCATGATTATCAACATCCTGCATGTGCTCGACCAATCAAACATTGAAGCAGCCCATCTTGGGGAGGTAAGGGATCCGCAACTCCTTCCCAATAACATCATTTTTCATATGCCAAATGTGAGTGTCGACATATAGTTCCTACCATAAGGCCAAAGGGATTTTATCTCCTCCTGCTTTCTCTTCTTTCTCAAAGTGCACTTTGCTCATTAATCCGTTGATAACTCAGTAGAGAGTAATCGTCTTTTCATACAACCCTTACCTGGCTCTCATCAAACCAGGGTCCTAGATCCATCTCTCCAAAACTGATTTGTCTAGTGCAGGCGCATTCTCGAGAACCTCCCTCCACACTCCATTCTCTAACATTTCTAGGACAACTCTGATCGATGGGAGGACGGTCATGCTATAGTGTGGAAATTGAACCCAAGTGATAGAACAATTGCACTCACAAAATTGCTAATCAAACATGCAAATTTACACACAAAGGAGACCGAAATTGGAGCATAACACTAATATGTATTGAATAAGTGTATAATAGCCAACCATATGAAGTCATAGGTTGCTGCAATATATAATTACATGAGAGATTCGAAAGCATAAGGATGCCATTCGAAATAGTCAAAAGTAGGCTTGCTAAATCTACTCAAATCCCCTATAGGTGCATAAAACAGTTTCCAAATCTATTTAGAGGCTCACGAATTGGAAAAGTCAAGTAGGCAAGCTAATAAGTGATGGAAAGACAACTCATACATTCTTTTATTAGGAGAAAAGAATGGAGGATGATGAGAGCAAAAAACAAGTCAACTACACCTAGTCTTACTTTCCCTTTTGCCATAAATCTCAATAAAGCAGGAAACTTAGCAGAAAAAGCAGATATGCGCTAGGGAGGATCTGGAATAAAACATATATGCTAAATATGGATTCCATGAGGTTTCTTAAGCGTTCCATGAATTAGTCTTAGCAAGTTTGACTTCTAGGACATGTGGAAGACAACTTGCATAGAGTGGAATATTGGAAACTAGACAAATAAGACAAAAATGGATTAATTAATTTCTAAGGTAGCTAACTATGGGTTGATTATTATGACACCCCCCCTTAAGCCTGACTTTATGAGTAAATATCAGAAAACTATAGGGCCTAGCAACAAGGCTTAGTCACCCTTTACATACTGCATGTCCATTTAACCAAGGAAAGAGGCAAAAACCCAATGGAAAAATCCTCCCTTAAACATGGACAGTAAAACAAAATTTGAAAATCTTGTCATCAATCATGCTTCACAGCATGATCAGTAATCCCCAATAGTGATTTGAGATTGCTGAATGTCTTCTCACAAAAAACTTTGGTGAAGATGTCTGCTACTTGTTCTGAAGATGCACAGAAGAGTAGGTGAATGGTGCCATCATGCACAAGCTGTCTGATGTAGTGCATATGGATCTAAATGTGTTTGGTTCTCTGTCTCTAACCTGGATCATTGCAGATTCAAATGGTGCTTTGATTATCACAATAGATAATAGTTGAAAAATATGATTCAAAGCCACACTCACTAAGTATTCCCTGCAACCATAAACATTGAGTTGCTGCATTTACAACTCCTCTGTACTCTGCTTTTGTAGATGAGAGTGCTATGCCACTCTGTTTCTTGCTTGACCAACTGATTGGTCCTTCAGCAAGTATGAACACATATCCTGATGTTGACTTTCGATCTGTGTTGTCACCTGCCCAATCACTATCAGTAAACCCAATCAAATCAAGATCAGATTTAGCTTTGTAGAAGATCCCATGAGTTCTTGTTCCCTGAACAAAGTTAAGGATCCTTTTGGCTGCTCTCCAATGGATCTCATGAGGCTGATCCATGTATCTTGAGGCCACACTTATTGCATAAGAAAGATCAGGTCGAGTGTGTGTAACGTACAGCAAACACCCAATCAATTGCCTATACAGTGTATTATTTACCATAGGAGAAGAACCTACTTCTTCAAGCTTAACTCCTGAAAGGAAGGGAGTCTTGATTGGCTTGCAATATTTCATGTTGAACTTGTTCAACAAATCTAAAGCATACTTGGACTGATGTACTTTTATTCCATGTTGCGATTGAGCAATTTCGAGACCCAAGAATTGACTCAACAACCCCAAATCAGTCATAGAAAATGCATTTTTCATTGCATCCTTCAAGGAGGCAATTTCTTTCTTTGAACTTCCTGTAATTAGGTCATCTACATACAAGACAATAATCATCAAAGAACCATGAATCAACTTCAAATAAACGTTAGGATCAGACTTGCATCGAACAAAACTCAATGACAGTAGAAAGCCATCAATCTTGGCATACCAAGCCTTGGGGGCTTGCTTAAGCCCATACAATGATTTCTTTAACTTGCACACAAAAGATGGATTAGACACAAACCCTTGAGGCTGCTGCATGTAAATATCTTCAGTAAGATCTCCATTCAGGAAAGCACACTTCACATCCATGTGATGTACCTCCCACTGCTTCGAAGCTGCAATGGCTAAGGCTAGCCTGATGGAGTCCATCTTTGCCACTAGTGCAAAGGTCTCATTGTAGTCAATACCATGTACCTGTGAGTAGCCATTGGCTACCAATCTTTCCTTATATTTCAAAGGTGAGCCATCAGCAGCAAACTTAGTTTTGAAAACCCACTTACATTGAACTAGCTTCCTCCCCGGGGGAAGATCAACCAATTCCCAAGTGTTGTTCTTCTGGAGTGAGTTGAATTCTTATTTCATGGATGTTTGCCATCTTGGATCATGTGCTGCATATTCATATTTATGTGGGTCTGATTCAACCATTAGATTGCACTTCTCTGCAAACAAATGGTCTTTTATACATAGGGCACTCTCAAATTGAGATCTAGTCCTCCTAGGATCACTAGGATTTCCAGCTAGTTCCCTAGCTGCATGAATGGTATTTGCTGCCCATTTTGGTCTTGTATGATTTTCAGGATCTGCAATTAAATCATCATTATCAAACATATTAGAACCAACAAACTCATTTGTCTCTTCACTTACATTCAATGGTTCTGGTGGTGAAGAAGACTCTCTCACTTCAACTGTTGCTAAAGGCTCTTCTTGGAACTGAACACTCCTTTCAATGAAGGCTTTGTTTGTGATCAAATTGATTAGCTTGTACCCTTTTGAATATTCAGATTACCCAACAAATAGACACTCTTAGCTTTGGGGCGGCAAAGCCTTCCTCTTTTCTGTTAGAATTCTAGCCCAAGCCTTTGAGTCAAAAATCCTGAAATGGGTCACATATGGTTTGTGCCCACTCCAAGCTTTGAAAGGAGTCATACCATCAAGCTGTTTATGAGGCACCCTATTTGGGATATAGGATGCACTGTTTATAGCCTCAACCCAAAACTTTGGTGGCAAAGTCTTAGCCTTCATCACACAGGTTGCCATCTCCTTCAGTGATCTGTTCTTTCTCTCAGCAACATCATATTGCTGTGGTGTGTAAAGGATTGAATGCTGCATCTAAATACCTGCATCTTCACAATATTGAATGAACTCAGACTTGACATACTCACCACCATTGTCATATCTTATGATCTTGAGTCTCCTCCTAGACTGGTTTTCAACCAAAGCCTTAAGGACTTTGAAGAGGCCAAAAACTTCAGACTTATGCTTCAGGAAGTAAACCCAACAATACTTGGAAAAGTCATCTATGAAGGTCAATGCATATTTGTCTTGACTCATTGACATATGAGGAAATGGACCAGCAACATTGCTGTGGATCAACTCAAGAGGTGCAGAGGTTCTCTCATGACTAGCTCTCTCAAATTTATGCTCTGGGTGTTTTCCTAGGATACAACCTTGACAGACTCCCTTGGAAAATTTAATCTTTGGTACACTACTACATTTCGACCAAAAATCCGACGGTCGTCATGTCGGATTTTCGACACCTCCCTGTTGCATGTACGACACTTTGATTATTTTTTAAGCGTGGGAAACTTGTCGTCGGTTAAGCGACACTTATTAATCCGTCGGTTGAATGTACATTGTCGGTTATCCGACACTTATTAAGCGACGGCGAGGAAAATTTTTGACAACATTTACACCTATAGGCGTCGCTTAACTGACACCTACAGGCGTCACTTAACCGACACCTACACCTACAGGCGTCGCATAAGCGACGATATTGGATTTTAAAAAACACACAGACGTCGCTTAACCGACACCTGCAGGCGTCGCTTAAGCGACTGTATTGGATTTAAAAAAAAAAAAACCTACTACCTACTATTGAAATCCCTCACCAGTGCTAAGCTCGTATCTCTGCCATTTTAAAGACAAAACCATAGCAAAATGAGGACAAATACATTATAGGTAATCCTCCTTGCAATTTGAGGAAGAACACATGTTTAACTCCAGAGATTTCACTACAAGGAAGAAATATCGAGCATGCAACTTTGCAATTTCTCCATTAAACACCATTTTGAGTTTAAACCATGAAAAAGATCAATTTTTACATGCCCAATAAAGCACTTATAACTCAAATATCTGCTTAAATGATGCATACCACGATAGATATGTCAAAATGGCTAGACATTTTCATGAAAATATCTGGACACAAGCTTTTATGTTGATGGTTGCATTGAAAATCCTTGACACATTAAATCATGATGAGAAGAAATCATAAGGAGGTTCCAAAAGGCACTAAAAACATATACATTGTTAACAATGGTGACATTTGAAGGATCCTAATTTACAACAGGATTGAGAAGTAACATACAAGTGGAGAAAACACTTTCTCAACAGCACGACAAGGAATTAAGAAGCCACCATGGGTGCTTGTATCACTTGTAGTCAATGTATTGTAGAAGAATTATGTTGTTTTTTTACTTTTATTAAGGCCAAGATCAGATGATAATATCTCCTTATTAGCCCCCAGTAAGCCTTTCTTGCAACATAGTGAAAAAATTATTGAGTAACTTCTTTTGAAATCTTAGCTAAATACCCAAAAGGATAAACATAGAAAGGACAATTAAAAAATTAGCCATCACTTTTTATTGGATCAATCTGTATATGTTTACATCCAAGATGCCGTAGAAGTAAACTATAAATTAAAGAATCGTCATCCAAATGTAGCAAACTCACCTTGTAGAGTATTTTCCCTTATATTCTGATAATGCTCTTCCTGTAGATGATAAGGTCAAGATAGAAGAAGAATGCATTCTTCCTTTAAAATAATAATGACTATGGGTGTTCTGTAATGACTTACAAATTGTCATTTATTACCCATTAAGTTCTCTCATCAAATACATTTAGACATTCCCTCTTTGGGTCCATTACACTCTACTAAGATCTTGAAAAGATTTACCCTAGCCGGATACCCGAGAAAGGATACATTCCACACACTGAGGAGACCCAGCAAAACCTGTGAAAAAGTCACGAGTGTCATAATTAGAAATGCGTTCACCTTGATTATGTGAAACTTAAGCAACATCAGATTCTACTAAATCTCATTTGTACTGGATTCAGTGAATTGTGGGTATCCTGGCATACAGGAATATTTTTCTCGAATGGACTTGTGTGGAAATGGTTATCTATACTCCTTGCTCCCTCCAAAAACCTTCACAGACAATGAAATGAATGTTAGTATCATTGGTCAGCCTACTGGTCTTTATAGGATAAGATAAAATACCTATATAAAATGACCAATCCAAGTGTGTAATTAATCATGAAAATAAGAAAAAACCCACGCATCTTCAGCTTATCATTAGACTGTATATTTAGAGATGTATGGAGCATAAAATCAGTGAACTAGTGCCAAAGGAATTTGCATATTGTGTGCAATTTACGCAGGTCTTGATAGAAAAATTGCACGAAGGAATATTTAGCAGGCTAGCAAGTTGTTCTAGATGTCAAAAACTAATGTCAAAATGAACTCTCTTTCTTTTCTTTAAAAGAAAATTTCTGCAAGGATGAAAAGCAAACCTCCTGTCAAGTTCCACTTGCATATCAACTTCAGACAGAGGAATTCGAGGTGGGCATCCATCAATTACACACCCTACACCTCCACCATGGGATTCTCCAAAAGTTGTAACACGATATAAAGTACCAAATGTATTTCCTATACCAGCTCGTATCTCTGCCATTTTAAAGACAAAACCATAGCAAAATGAGGACAAATACATTATAGGTAATCCTCCTTGCAATTTGAGGAAGGATATAGGAAGCTTAAATTGCTAATTTTCTACTCATTAAGTCAGAGACTTTCCAATAATAGATACAGATTTAAAAGACTTGGAGACAAAGTCAAAGAAAAATGAGGATAAATTCGTTATAGATAATCCTGCTTCCAATTTGAAGAAAGAAACAGGAAACCAAAATTGCTTCTCGCAAAGTTAGAGACTTTGCAATAACAGTACAAATTTGAATGGCTTTAAAACTTTCTATGTCTCACTAATCTCTTCAACATGAAAATCAGTACTACATACACATGGTGAATATTGCATCAGTTAAACCTGCAATTCTAAGCTGTAGATTTAGATCATAAACATATTCTTGCAATGTTTATTGTGTGTTTAACACCAGGAAATCACAAAAGGGCTTTCATTGCCTACGTAGAACCCCCTTACACCTATGAACATGATTTATTTCAGTCCACCAGTAAAGAATGAAGGCTGCTATCTCTCATAAAATTCCCATGTTATGAAATTGTCTTCTCAAGTGAGTATTTTGCACAAGAAGAAATTTTAGACAGAAATTTAAAAAATTAACCTAGGCCCTAAACAATTGCTGATCAGGGCCATTTTTTTAACTCGTGCACTTTACTTCAAACATTTTAACACTAACACAAACTAAATTCTTTGAAGAATTCTTCAATTCAGCCAGAATAGCAGCCTATCTTCAGTGTGCTCTGATTTACAATTATCTACAAAAACATAATAGAAAAAGTAAAAAGCTTCACAAACTGATATGCCACTCTCAAACTCCATACCCATTGCCATAATCCTTTTCTTTCCTAGCATACAGCTGCCACCCAGCCTTAGGAGTGCCTCCCTTGTCTCTAAATCTCACTCTTACCTCAATTCATTAGCACCTTGACACACTTGACAGAAAATGAAATATAAGTCCATTCACAATATTCAGTTAGAAATCAAGGGAAAGTATATTTCACCAACAGTTATTGCCAAACCAAGACGCCTTGTTTTTTCTTTCCAGCTTGTGAAGGCAAGGCACTCTTAAAGAGAGGCATCCATCAGTTAAACCTGCAGTTCTAAGCTGTAGATTTAGATCATAAACATATTCTTGCAATGTTTCTTGTGTGTTTAATACCAGGAAATCACAAAAGGGCTTTCATTGCCTACGCAGAATCCCCTTACACCTATGAACATGATTTATTTCAGTCCAGCAGTAAATAATGAAGGCTGCTATCTCTCATAAAATTCCCATGTTATGAAATTGTCTTCTCAAGTGAGTATTTTGCACAAGAAGAAATTTTAGACAGAAATTTAAAAAATTAACCTAGGCCCTAAACAATTGCTGAGCAGGGCCATTTTTTTAACTCGTGCACTTTACTTCAAACATTTTAACACTAACACAAACTAAATTCTTTGAATAATTCTTCAATTCAGCCAGAATAGCAGCCTATCTTCAGTGTGCTCTGATTTACAATTATCTACAAAAACATAATAGAAAAAGTAAAAAGCTTCACAAACTGATATGCCACTCTCAATGCAGCCAGAATAGCATGATGTTTGAGTCTAATACATGGATGATTTAACCTCTTAAGACTCAAAACCATATCAAGGTAAGAACAGAAGACATTTGACCTTAACCTGATCCTACAGTGTAGGTCCTTGTTTGATGCATCCAGATTTCATTGTCATTTTGTAGTGTATGCCAATGCGATAATGTTATGAAATAATGTTATGAGGGAATTCTTAATTGGACAAGTTTCATTAACAGGATTGGTGGTATTTGAAGGGTTTTTTGTGAAATGGATAGAAGTATCCTAGTAAAGTCATTTCACAAAAACTATGAATGCCTGAGAACGGATCCTAGTAAAGTCATTTTGCTTAAGTTTTATTTGGGGAACACTGAGGACTCATTGATGTTGAACCAATCCAATAAAAACAGAGTACTGTACTATGCATCTATTTCTCTAATCATTCGATATCCTCAATTTAAAAATGACAAACAACTATGCACAAAATGTCTTTATTACCTAGTACGAATGGGTAAAATTATTCGCCAAAAAATGTATGCAGCAGAAGAATGTCATGATAAAAATAAGTTGTGATAAGTCTGTAAAAATAGTAAACTAACCTTTGTAGTGCCTGTGGAATTGATATACATGTAGATAGGCTTCTCAGGGTCATCATACTGCAGATGGAGTAATTCTGCCATAATTAATTCTGTCACAGCTGGTACAAGTGACATTCCCAAATAGACAATTCGACTTTTAAACAAATAGGATGCCAGATCTGGAGGAGGTTGCTCCCATGCAGTTCCTCTTTGAAAGGGAATAACCTTCAACAATGAAAGTTTTATCAGAAAACATGCAATGTGCACAAGTAACAAGTTGCAACCCAAATACTGATAGATAAAGAACATAAGATCTAACAGCACATAGCTCTCTAACTATTTATTTTGTAGATTACGTGCATAGAAATTCGTAACCAATCATTACCATTCCTTACATTTCAAAAGATTGGTAATGCTAACATTTTCAATATAAATCATATAAAACACAAGACATGTACCATTTAGTTAGTAACTGGTGACAATGTAGATTTTTGAAGTCACTGATGGTGTGAAAAGATCTCACACTTGGAAGTGATGGAAAAATTAATGGAGACTTTACTACAACAGCATAGACATTAATTGCCCACTTACACTCGGCCACCTATTTAGGAACCAAATGGTGCTCGGAAAGGATGCAGGGCTTTATGTTTTTAGATAAATTGCATCCTGCATGCTAAAAAGTTGTATTCTTAGTAATTAATTGTGTCTACAACCCTATCACTAAAAAACTGGATAGGGTGGGTACGACATGTGGTTGAATTCAGGTGATCACAGGCCTCCTGGGAAGCAAAAGTATTACAAGCATAGCTAGAAGCGAATGAGAACAAGGTTTGGAAGCACCTACTTTTGCCAAAGACATCTCCCTAGTGCTGCATGGAAGACTACTCACGACAAATTGATTAAGGAATGGCATGAACATCCTCTGTAACAAGAGGCAGAGAATCAACTAAACATCTCTTTCTGGTTTGTCC